>LR738715.1:35769585-35793041 GCA_902687465.1 Secale cereale | reverse complement strand
AATTCATGTTATTTATAAGCCCTTTATGTGATGTCACTCAGACATCCGACTGTGGCATTTTTGTTATTTATAAGCCCTTTATGTGATGTCGCTCAGACGTTCGACTGTGGCATTCTTGTTATTTATTTTTGTTATAAGCCTTTTATGTGATGTCGCTCAGACGTCCGACTGAGGCATTCTAGTCATTTTTTTATAAGCCCTTTATGTGGTGTCGCTCAGACGCCCGACTGTGGTATGTTTCTATTTATTTCCCTCATGAGGCGTCACTCAAACACTCGTTTGGTTTTTCTTTATTCATCTTATGAAATTCGGGAGGATTACCGACCGACTTCTATTTTACGTGCAGCACAGAAATATTATTATCCGGTTGCATTTTGCTAGAATACTCATATGCATCATGTTTGCATTTATTATATCTTATGTCCGAACTGTCTTGCGAGTACATTCAAAGTACTCACCTGGCTTGTTGATTTGGCCAGATGTGGATGAAGGCGATCTCATGGATGAAGAGTTCGATAGCGAGTCCGACGTCTAGTGGAGTCCCAGTTAGTCTCTTGCGATCCTGGAGTTGATCACTGTTATATAACTGCTTCCGCCAACCACCAAATAAATTCATCGGGTTTCACTCCGACACTCGATGAACTGTATTATATTGGAGTCACGTCACCCACTACACTGTGACATATCCATCACCTTTTTATTTCGAGTTAGTAGTATGCCACCCTACCATTGTGTCATATCCGCCTTTATGTACTATATTGGCGCACTTGTAATAAATCGTTGAGCCACCTCAGCTCAACCTTGTATAATTATTTAGTATTCTGGAATTCTGTATCAAGGAATTGTCTATCAGCAAGAAGTATTTTTCCTTACTGGTTCAATAAAAAGGTCGGTCTTTCGGTAATTATTTTACTGAAAATCGGTCCTGATAGTCATCCTTTGTGTGGAGGTCGGGATCGCGCGATGGTTAACTCCTACCAACCCTTCCCCTAGGAGCATGCGTGTAGTACTTTGTTTTGATGAATTGTAGATTTTTGCAATAAGTATGTGAGTTCTTTATGACTAATGTTGAGTCCATGGATTATACGCACTCTCACCCTTCCACCATTGCTAGCCTCTTCTGTACCGCACAACTTTCGCCGGTACCATACACCCACCATATACCTTCCTCAAAACAGTCACCATACCTACCTATTATGGCATTTCCATAGCCATTCTGATATATATTGCCATGCAGCTTTCCACCGTTTCGTTCATATGACATGCTTCATCATCATTCACATAGAGTCATATTTTCTTCTAGCTTCGAGTTGTAATCTTTGAGTTGCAAGTCAATAAAAGTGTGATGATCTTCATTATTAGAGCATTGTCCCATAAGGCCAAACAAAAAAAAGATGGCCCAAAAAAATAGAGAGGAGCTAAAAAAAGAGAAAGCCCCTCCAAAAAAGGGACAATGCTACTATCCTTTTCCACACTTGTGCTTCAAAGTAGCACCATGATCTTCATGATAGAGGGTCTCTTGTTTAGTCACTTTCATATACTAGTGAGAAATTTTCATTATAGAACTTGGCTTGTATATTCCAACGATGGTCTTCCTCAAATGCCCTAGGTCTTCGTGAGCAAGCAAGTTGGATGCACACCCGCTTAGTTTCTTTTGTTGAGCTTTCATACACTTATAGATCTAGTGCATCCATTGCATGGCAATCCCTACTCACTCACATTGATATCTATTGATGGGCATCTCCATAGCCCATTGATACGCCTAGTTGATGTGAGACTATCTTCCTCCTTTTTGTCTTCTCCACAACCACCACTCTATTCCACCTATAGTGCAATATCCATGGCTCACGCTCATATATTGCGTCAAAGTTGAAAGAGTTTGAAAAAATTAAAGTATGAAACAAGTGCATGGCTGAAATCGGGGTTGTGCATGATTGGAATATTTTGTGTGACGAAGATGGGGCATAGCCTAACTATATGATTTTGTAGGGATGAACTTTCTTTGGCCATGTTATTTTGAGAAGACATAATTGCTTTGTTAGTATGCTTGAAGTATTATTATTCTTATATCAATATGAACTTTTATCTTGAATCTTTCGGATCTGAACATTCATGCCACAACAAAGAGAATTACATTGAAAATTATGTTAGTTAGCATTCCACATCAAAAATTCTGTTTTTATCATTTACCTACTCGAGGGCGAGCATGAATTAAGCTTGGGGATGCTTGATACGTCTCCAGCGTATCTATAATTTTTTATTGTTCCATGCTATTAAATAATCTGTTTTGGATGTTTAATGGGCTTTATTATATACTTTTATATTATTTTTGGGACTAACCTATTAACCCAAGGCCTAGTGTACACTACAAGAAATATGCTATCTTGTGACCTTTTTTCAGTGACCCTCTAAGAAATGGTCGTAAATCTATGACCATTTCAGACCATTTGGTCGTAAGTTGTTCAAGGGCCTCCAAACCCTAAACCATAGTGACCATTAGGGCCAGTAAGGTCATAATTTCATTTCACCAAAAGGTCATAAACCAGATGGCACTGGTCCGGTGCCTTATTTGTAACTGATCATGACTAATATAAAGGGTCATTACACTTGAGTTGGAATGCATTAGGATGATTAGGCAGCCACCTCTCCAATATCGCTTATGTGACAATGTTTACGTGTCATTTTTGCTGACAGGATCACACTCTGACAGGCGGGACCCATTTGACAGACGCCTTAATTTGTTTATTCGGTCGTTAAAAAAGAAGCACGGCCGGGACTCAAACCTGCGACCCGTGGTAGTGGGGCTGCGTTCCCAACCACTGGGCTAGAGAAGTTATGTTGCTCATCTACTAGTAGTATTGTATCTATTATATATCCAGTAGCAGATTTCGGAAAAAATTATATATCTAGTAGTTGTCTTACTCATTGACAAGTGGGACCAAATCACTTACATGTGGGACCTATTTGACAGCGTGGGGCCAACTTGTCAGCGAGTTGTGTGTTTGATACTTGACTGATTTGATGATTTTTTTAACATCAAAATGCAAAAAAAATTAACATAAAAATTGATTGAAACAAGATAAAAATCCAGTTCTGAAACAATAGCTCCATCAAAATCCAGTTCAAAAAAGCATCTTCAAAATGATCACTGAAGTCATAGTTTGCTCAATCTTCAACATAACAAAAGCAAATTGTTCAACCACATAACTACAAACTTGTTCAAACTTGTTCAACCACATAACTACATAACAAAAGCAAACTTGTTCAACATAACAAAAGCAAACTTTGTTCAAATTTGTTCAACCACATAACTACAAACTGACACATAATAGCAAACTGACACATAATAGCAAACTGGGACACATAACCACAAGCACAAGCATCAAGCATAGCCAGCCAGCCAACCTTTCGCTATGGTCATGCCCAGTAGTAGGGTTCATCCCAATGGTCCTCCACCTCTCGCCATAGCTCGAAACCTTCTCTGGTGGTTTCAATTGTCTTCCATGTCTCGTAGGTGACATACGCATCTTTCGCTGCGTACTCGATGAGGTACGGTGGTAGTGGGCTGATCCCCCATAGTTTGTGGTCCTCTGCATGGTTGATCTTCTGCTTCATTTTATTGTAGGATGGGTGGATGAGGCTGCCTTCCATTGTTTGGAACTCTCCATTTGCGCTGCATGTCGACGTACTTGTCGGGGTTGATCTCCAAACCCGACAACTTCAGCTTCTGCTTGTCACCTTCAATTGCGAAGCCAACAAAGGTGTACAACTCCTTCTCCTACAGGAGCGGGCGGAGTAGCTTGGGCCTGCATCAAGTTCAGAAATTAATCTGGTGCACCTACTTCATAAATTAATCCGGTGCATCAAATTCATCTACTTCAGAAACTACACTAGTAGAGCCAGTTCAGAAACTAGTTTAATCAAACTTCACTAGTACATCTATTGCATCTACTTCAGAAACTTTAGAACTTCAGAACTAGTATTGCATCTACTTCAGAACTATTGCGTCTACTTCAGAACTATTGCATCTACTTCAGAAACCTTAGAAACTTCAGAACTACAGAAAGTTCAGAAACTACTAATTAGACAGATGCATGAAGAGATTGAATGAGTAGGATGTTTTTACCATTTGGTTGCCGCAGTGATGTGGTATACTAGGCAGAGATCGTCCACACATAACTGCAGAACTGCAGCTACTTGCGGAGGTTCCTCTTCCCAGGTATACTCCACATCAACGCCGATCGACCGATTAATCTTGCCGCCGAGCCTCATCCTCATCTCGTAGATCCTCTTGTCGGCTTCGTCTGGATTGCTGGTGCATACGACATCCAGCGGCTCCTTTAGGTGGGTATCAACCTTGAGGCCTCCTTTGGTTCATAGGATATGAATTTCATAGGAATAGAAAAACCATAGGAAGTAAGATGACATGCATCTCAATTCCTATGAAGAAAGACATGTCATTTGATGCATAGGATAGGAATTTTTCCATTGAGTCTAGGCTAATGTTTCTTTTCCTTTGAAATGTGAAGGATTGGTTCCTATCCTACATAGGAATAGGAATTCATTCCTACAAACCAAAGGGCTCCATAGAAAATTTTCATTTGAAAATCCTATCCTATGAAATTCCTGCAAGATTCCTACAAACCAAAGGAGGCCCGAGCGCTTTGGTGTAGTCCATCTTCTGCCCGGGGACTGGAACATCGTCGTCGTCGACCACCAGCGGCTCCTTGCCAGACGCCTCACCACGATGATGCTTGGCAGAAGGAGGGGAGTTGCTCCACGATGCCTCTGCCATTCGCTTGGCAGACAGAGGGGAGTTTCTCCATGATGCCTCTACCATTGGCTCGGCAGACGGAGGGGAGTTTCTCCATGATGCCTCTGCCATTGGCTTGGCAGACGGAGGGGAGTTGCTCCACGATTCCGCCGCCATTGCCCTCCTGGCGATGGCGGGCTTGGCAGACAGAGGGAAGTTGCTTGATGGTGGAGGCAGAGGGAGGAAGATGGAGCAGCAATGGAATGAGGAGGGAGGCAGAGGGAGGAAGATGGAGCGACAATGAGGAGGGAGGAATGAGGAGGGAGTTAACGGAGGCCTGGCGTCGTGGGAAGATGGAGCGGTTGCCTTGAAAACCCAAACATCCCCGGCCCGGCGTCTCGGTCGTGTGCCGCATGAATGGTCGTGTGCTCGGTCGTGGGTCCCCGGCCTGGCGTCTCACAAGTGGCCTTCTCCTATTTCTGAAACAAAAAAACAGCCATAGTTTGCTCTATCTTCAAGCATTAAAAAATAGCCACTGCAACCATCCAAAATGGCACCAAAACAGCACCAAAACAACATTACAACAAAAAATGCCACCAAAATGGCACCAAAGTATCAGCCAAAATGGCACCAAAACTACATGATTTTGCATTGTATCTTCACCATCCACCTCTTCATCACCAAAGTCTCATGCATTTTGCTACCTGGAGAGAATTGTAGTAGAAAAACTACATCAGGATCACATCAACGAAAACTATAGAGAAGGTTGATCACCAATCAAAACAATGAACATGCAGTAATAGCATTAGGTCACCAAGGAGACAAAATTTTCCTTCATGTCCATTCTCTACTCATCGTCGTCGATACCAAAAAAAGGAACTCTATGCCCATGCTACTTCTCGAGCTTGCGTTGTATTCCCTCAAAGAGGAAAGGGAGATGCAGCACAGTAGTGTAAGTATTTCCCCCAATTTTTGAGAACCAAGGTATCAATCCAGTAGGAGACCACGCGCGAGTCCCTCGCACCTGCACAAACAAATAAGAACTTCGCAGCCAATGCGATAAGGGGTTGTCAATCCCTTTACGGTCACTTACGAAAGTGAGATCTGATAGAGATGATAGTTTATATTTTTGGTATTTTTGTTTACAAGAACAGAAAGTAAAAGAGTAAAAAGTAAGGTAGATGTAGATTGATATGTTGAGAATAGACCCGGGGGCCATAGTGTTCTCTAGTGGCTTCTCTCATGATAGCGATATTCTACGGCGGGTAAACAAATTACTGTCGAGCAATTGATAGAAAAGCGAATAATTATGAGACTATCTAGGCATGATCATTGTATATAGGCATCACGCCCGAGACAAGTAGACCGACTCCTGCCTGCATCTACTACTATTACTCCACACATCGACCGCTATCTAGCATGCATCTAGTGTATTGAGTTCAGAAGAACAGAGTAACGCCTTAAGCAAGATGACATGATGTAGAGGGATAAACTCAAGCAATATGATATAAACCCCATCTTTTTATCCTCGATGGCAACAATACAATACGTGCCCTGCTGCCCCTACTGTCACTGGGAAAGGACACCGCAAGATTGAACCCAAAGCCAAGCACTTCTCCCATTGCAAGAACTAGAGATCTAGTAGGCCAAACCAAACCAGTAATTCGAAGTGACTTGCAAGGATATTATGAGCAGACATAAAGAGTTCAAAAAAGAACCAAATATTTCTCGTAAATAATCTTGATCATAAACTCACAATTCATCGGATCTCGACAAACACACCGCAAAAAGAGATTACATCGAATAGATCTCCTCGAAGACCGAGGAGAACTTTGTATTGAGATCCTAAGAGAGAGAATAAGCCATCTAGATACTAGCTATGGACCCGAAGGTCCATGGTAAACTACTCACAACTCATGGTGAGGGCGATGATGATGATGTAGAAGAACTCGGTGATGGATCCCTCCTCCGGCGGAGCTCCGGAACAGGCCCCAAGATGGGATCTCACGGGAATAGAAGGTTGCGACGGTGGAATTAGGGTTTTCTTTCTATTGCTGATGGTTTCGGGGTACGTAGACTTATATAGGAGGAAGGAGGACACCGGGGGATGCTCGAGGTGCCCAGGAGGCATGGTGCGCGCCCTAGGAAGGGGGCGCGCCCCCACCCTCGTGGGCACCTCGTGGCTCCCCTGACGTGGTTCTCAAGTCTCCCGTGCGTGATTTTCTCCAAAAATATCACTCGCGAAGGTTTCATTCTGTTTGATATTCTTTTACTGCAAAACCCTGAAACAGGCAAAAAACAGCAATCTGGACTAGGCCTTTTGGTTAGTAGGTTAGTCCCAAAAATGATATAAAAGTGTATGACAAAGCCCATTAAACATCCAAGACTTCATAAATAATAGCATGGAACAGTCAAAAATTATAGATACGTTGGAGACGTATCAAGCATCCCCAAGCTTAATTCCTGCTCGTCCTCGAGTAGGTAAATGATAAAGAAAGAATTTTTGATGTGGAATGCTAACCAACATAGTTTCTCAATGTAATTCTCTTAATTGTGGCATGAATATTCAGATCTGAAAGATTCAAGATAAAAAGTCTATATTGACATAAGAAATAATAATACTTCAAGCATACTAACAAAGCAATCATGTCTTCTCAAAATACTATGGCTAAAGAAAGTTATCCCTACAAAATCATATAGTTTGGCTATGCTCCCTCGTTATCACACAAAATATTCATATCATGAACAACCCCGATTTCAGCCAAGCACTTGTTTTCATACTCTATTCTTTCAAACTTTTCAACTTTCACGCAATACATGAGCGTGAGCCATGGACATAGCACTATGGGCGGAATAGAGGTGGTTGTGGAGAAGACAAAAGGAGGGAGATAGTCTCACATCAACTAGGCGTATCAACGGGCTATGGAGATGCCCATCAATAGATATCAATGTGAGTGAGTAGGGATTGCCATGCAACGGATGCACTAGAGCTAAATATGTATGAAAGCTCAACAAAAGAAACTAGTGGGTGTGCATCCAACTTGCTTGCTCATGAAGACCTAGGGCATTTGAGGAAGCCCATCATTGGAATATACAAGCCAAGTTCTATAACGAAAATTCCCACTAGTATATAAAATGACTAAGCATGAGACTCTCTACAATGAAGAACATGGTGATACTTTGAAGCACAAGTGTGGAAAAAAAGATAGTAGCAATTGTCCCTTTTTTTTATTTTTTTTGGGCCATTCTTTTTTTTCTTTGGCCTTTCTTTTTTTCTTTTTTTGCGGAGGGGCTTTATTGATTTAGCCTTTCCTCCCACGGGACAATGCTCTAATAATGATGATCATCACACTTTCATTACAACTCGATATTACAACTTGATACTACAACTAAGTATGACTCTATATGAATGCCTCCGGCGGTATACCAGTATGTGCAATGAATCAAGAGTGACATGTATGAAAAATTATGCATGGTGGCCTTGCCACAAATACGATGTCAACTACATTATCATGCATGGCAATATGACAATATGATGCGTGTCATATGAACGGAACGGTGGAAAGTTGCATTGCAATATATCTCGGAATGGCTATGGAAATGCCATGATAGGTAGGTATGGTGGCTGTTTTGAGGAAGGATATATAGTGGGTTTATGGTACCGGCAAAAGTTGCGCGGTACAAGAGAGTCTAGCAATGGTGGAAGGGTGAGAGTGCGTATAATCCATGGACTCAACATTAGTCATAAGAACTCATATACTTATTACAAAAATCTACGAGTCATTAAAACAAAGCAATCAACGCATGCTCCTAGGGGGGAGGTTGGTAGGAGTTAACCATCGCGCGCCCCCGACCTCCACACAAAGGTTGGCACTTTACAAATACCGCATGCTCTAACTTCGTCACATAGCGGTTCACCATACATGCATGATACGGGAATCACTAACCTTAACACAAGTATTTCTCAATTTCATAATAACTCCACTAGCATGACTCTAATATCACTATCCTCATATCTCAAAACAATTATCAAGCATCCAACATCTCATCATATTCAATGCACTTAGTGTGAATTTTTTTTACTACATTGATATTGGATGTCTATCATGTGAAGACTAGTTTTTTAGCCTAAACACATAACCATGCTGTTTTAATAGACTCTCAAATAGATACAAGTGAAGCATGAGAGTTCAACAATTTCTACAAAATATTACCACCACCTTGCTCTAAAAGATATAAGTGAAGCACTAGAGCAAAAACTATTCAACTCAAAAGATATAAGTGAAGCACATAGAGTGTTCTATCAATTCCTAGGCCATATTTAACTCTCTCAAATAAGTGTGTCCAGCAAGGATGATTATGGCAAACTAACAAGCAAAGACTCAAATTATACAAGACGCTCCAAGCAAAACACATATCATGTGGTGAATAAAAATATAGCTCCAAGTATAGTTACCGATGGATGAAGACGGAAGAGGGGATGCCTTCCCGGGGCATCCCCAAGCTTAGGCTTTTGATTATCCTTGAATTTTACTTGGGGTTCCATGGGCATCCCCAAGCTTAGGCCCTTGCTACTCTTTGTTCCATAGTCCATCAAAGCAATACTCAAAACTTGAAAACTTCACAACACAAAACTTAGACAAAAATTCTCGTGAGCTCCGTTAGTATAAGAAAGCAAACCACTACTCAAAGGTACTGCAATGAATTCATTCTTTGTTTATAATGGTGTTAAACCTACTGTATTCCAACTTCTCTATGGTTCATACTTCCCAATACTACTCATAGATGCATTGAAATAAGCGAACAACACATGAAAAACAGAATCTGTCAAAAACAGAACAGTCTGTAGTAATCTGCAGGTTTCGCATACTTCTATAACTCCAAAAAAATCAAACTAAACTGGTAAACATGAGGAATTTGTATATTAATCATCTGAAAAATAAATCAACTAAATAGCACGCTCCATTAAAATCTGATGATCATTCTCGTGAGCGCTAACGATTCTGTTTTTCACAGCAAGATCACAGAAACTTCACACAAGTCTTCCCAAATGTTCTACTTGACACAAACACTAAACAAAACATGAAACCACATCTAAACAGAAGCTAGATACAATATTTATTCCCTAGCAGCAGGAAAAAGAAAAAAAATATAAAATTGGGTTGCCTCCCAACAAGCGCTATCGTTTTACGCCCCTAGCTAGGCACGATACAAGATAGATCTAGGTATTGCCATCTTTGGAAGGCAATCCATAAGTGGCTCTCATAATAGATTCATATGGTAATTTGATTTTCTTTCTAGGAAAGTGTTCCATGCCTTTCCTTAATGGAAAATGGAATCTAATATTTCATTCCTTCATATCAATAATTGCACCAATCGTTCTAAGGAAAGGTCTACCAAGAATAATGGGACATGAAGGATTGCAATCTATATCAAGAACAATGAAATCTATGGGCACATAATTCCTATTGGCAACAATAAGAACATCATTAATTCTTCCCATAGGTTTCTTAAGGGTGGAATCCGCAAGATGCAAGTTTAAAGAACAATCATCAAGCTCATGGAAACCTAGCAAATCACACAAAGTTTTTGGGATAGTGGAGACACTTGCACCCAAATCACACAAAGCATAACATTCATGATCTTTTATTTTTATTTTAATAGTAGGTTCCCACTCATCATAAAGCTTTCCGGGGATAGAAACTTCTAACTCAAGTTTTTCTTCATAAGATTGCATCAAAGCATCAACTATGTGTTTGGTGAAAGCTTTATTTTGATTATAAGCATGCGGAGAATTTAGTACGGATTGCAACAAGGAAATACAATAAATCAAAGAGCAATTATCATAATTGAATCCCTTGAAATCCAAAGTAGTGGGTTCATCACTATGCAAAGTTATAATCTCTTCACTCCCACGTTTAACAATTTTAGCATCAAGATCTAAAAACTCCGAATCATTGGGACACCTTAAAGCAGAATCATCTCCAATCCTATCTTCATCAAGATTTATACTAGGAAATAAGGATCTAATAGGAGACACATCAATAACTTTCAGACCTTCATCTTTATTTTCATGCTCTTCCGGTTTAGCAGCCATCTTATTGATCAAGGTGGACTGTTTATCCGAAATTTGGGCAATTAAGTTCTCAAGATGAGCAAACTGGGATTTCAAGCCATAAAATTCCTTAGACATATCGTCAAGGTCTTTATTCATATACTCCATAAACTTTTTCTGTTCTTTAAGCTCACTTCTGAGAAAGTCATTATGCTCAAATTGTATAGTCATAAAATGTCTAACATTGTTTTCAATCTCCTCCAGCCTCTTGAGGTGAGGGTCAACACTAATAGGGAGAGCCATAGTGACAAGCAAACAATCCAACACACAAGGCAAACAAGAAGCAAGCAAATGATAAACACACGACAGAAGAAGGGCAAATAAAACGGCAAGGGTGAAGTGGGGGAGAGGAAAACGAGAGGCAAAAAATGTAGTGCGAGGGATAAGGATTTGTGATAGGTACTTGGTATATGACTCTTGCGCAAGCCTCCCCGGAAACGGCGCTAGAAATTCTTCTTGCTACTTCTCGAGCTTGTGTTGTATTCCCTCGAAGAGGAAAGGGAGATGCAACACAGTAGCGTAAGTATTTCCCTCAGTTTTTGAGAACCAAGGTATCAATCCAGTAGGAGACCACGCGCGAGTCCCTCGCACCTGCACAAACAAATAAGAACTTCGCCAGCCAACGCGATAAGGGGTTGTCAATCCCTTTACGGTCACGTACGAAAGTGAGATTTGATAGAGATGATAGTTTATATTTTTGGTATTTTTGTTTATAAGAACAGAAAGTAAAAGCGGAAAAAGTAAAGTAGATGTAGATTGGTATGTTGAGAATAGACCCGGGTGTTGGGAAACATAGTATTTTCAAAAATTTTCTACGATCACGCAAGATCTATCTACTAGATACATAGCAACGAGGGGGAGAGTGTGTCTACGTACCCTCGTAGACTGGGAGCGGAAGCGTCAAGTGACGCGGTTGATGTAGTCGAACTTTTCGCGATCCAACCGATCAAGCACCGAACGTACGACACCTCCGCGTTCAGCACACATTCAGCTTGATGACGTCCCACGAGCTCTTGACCCAGTTGAGCTTCACGGGAGAGTTTCGCAAGCACGACGGCGTGGTGACAGATATGATGTATCTACCGGTGTAGGGCTTCGCCTAAGCACTGCAACGGTATGACCGAGGTGTGTTTCTGTGGAGAGGGGCACCGCACACGGCTGGAACAATTCAACTTGTGTGTCCTAGGGTGCCCCTTGCCCCCGTATATAAAGGAGCAAGGGAGAGGCCGGCCCTAGAGGGGGCGCGCCAAGTGTGGGGAGTCCTACTAGGACTCCCAAGTCCTAGTAGGATTCCCCTTTCCTTTCCGGAGTAGGAGAGAAGGAAAGAGGTGGAGAGGGAGAAGGAAAAGGGGGCTGCACCCCTTGTCCAATTCGGACCAGAGGGGGGGTGCGCGCCTCCTTCCTTTTGGCCTTTCACCTCTATTCTCGTATGGCCCAATAAGGCCCATATACTCCGAAAAATACCCGAATCACTCGGAACCTTTCCGATGTCCGAATATAGTCGTCCAATATATCGATCTTTACGTCTTGACCATTTTGAGACTCCTCGTCATGTCCCCGGTCTCATCCGGGACTCCGAACTCCTTCGGTACATCAAAACTCATAAACTCATAATACTGATCGTCATCAAACGTTAAGCGTGCGAACCCTACGGGTTCAAGAACTATGTAGACATGATCGAGACTCATCTCTGGTCAATAACCAATAGCGGAACCTGGATTCTCATATTGGCTCCTACATATTCTACGAAGATCTTTATCGGTCAAACCGCATAACAACATACGTTGTTCCTTTTGTCATTGGTATGTTACTTGCCCGAGATTCGATCGTCGGTATCTCTATACCTAGTTCAATCTCGTTACCGGCAAGTCTCTTTACTCGTTCCGTAATACATCATCTCGTGACTATCTCATTAGTCTTTTGCTTGCAAGGCTTATTATGATGTGCATTACCGAGAGGGCCCAGAGATACCTCTCCGACACTCGGAGTGACAAATCCTAGTCTTGATCTATGCCAACACCACGAATACTTTCGGAGACACCTGTAGAGCATCTTTATGATCACCCAGTTACGTTGTGACGTTTGATAGCACACAAGGTGTTCCTACGGTATTCGGGAGTTGCATAATCTCATAGTCATAGGAACATGTATAAGTCATGAAGAAAGCAATAGCAGTAAAACTAAACAATCATAGTGCTAAGCTAACGGATGGGTCTTGTCCATCACATCATTCTCCTAATGATGTGATCCCGTTGATCAAATGACAACTCATGTCTATGGTTAGGAAACATAACCATCTTTGATCAATGAGCTAGTCTAGTAGAGGCATACTAGGGACACTCTGTTTTGTCTATGTATTCACACATGTACTAAGTTTCCGGTTAATACAATTCTAGCATGAATAATAAACATTTATCATTATATAAGGAAATATAAATAACAACTTTATTATTGCCTCTAGGGCATATTTCCTTCAGTCTCCCACTTGCACTAGAGTCAATAATCTAGCTCACATCGCTATGTGATTTAATACCGATAGTTCACATCGTTATGTGAATAACACCCATAGTTCACATCGCCATGTGACCAACACCCAAACGGTTTACTAGAGTCAATAATCTAGTTCACATCGCTATGTGACTAATACCCAAGAGTAATAAGGTGTGATCATGTTTTGCTTGTGAGAGAAGTTTAGTCAACGGGTCTGTCACATTCAGATCCGTATTTATTTCGCAAATTTCTATGTCTACAATGCTCTGCATAGAGCTACTCTAGCTATTTGCTCCCACTTTCAATACGCATCCAGATTGATACTTAGAGTCATCTGGATTTAGTGTCAAAGCTTGCATCGGCGTAACCCTTTATGACGAACTCTTTATCACCTCCATAATCGAGAAACATTTCCTTAGTCATCCAGTTACTAAGGATAATTTTGACCGCTGTACAGTGATCTACTCCTGGATCACTATTGTACCCCCCTTGACAAACTCATGGCAAGGTACACAACATGTTTGGTACACAGCTTGGCATACTTTATAGAACCTATGGCTGAGGCATAGGGAATGACTTTCATTCTCTCTATATTTTTCTGCCGTGGTCTGGCTTTGAGTCTTAGTCAACTTCACACCTTACAAGTCAGGCAAGAACTCCTTCTTTGACTGATCCATTTTGAACTACTTCAAAATCTTATCAAGGTATGTACTCATCGAAAGTCTTATCAAGCGTCTTGATCTATCTCTATAGATCTTGATGCCCAATATGTAAGCAGCTTCACCAAGGTCTTTCTTTGAAAAACTCCTTTCAAACACTCCTTTATGCTTTCCAGAAAATTCTACATCATTTCCGATCGACAATATGTCATTCACATATACTTATCAGAAAGGTTGTAGTGCTCCCACTCACTTCTTGTAAATACATGCTTCACCGCAAGTCTGTATAAATCTATATGCTTTGATCAACTTATCAAAGCATATATTCCAACTCCGAGATGCTTGCACCAGTCCATAGATGGATCGCTGGAGCTTGCACATTTTGTTAGCACCTTTAGGATTGACAAAACCTCCTGGTTGCATCATATACAAGTCTTCTTTAATAAATCCATTAAAGAATGCAGTTTTGTTATCCATTTGCTAGATTTCATAAAATGCGGCAATTGCTAACATGATTCAGACAGACTTAAGCATCGTTACGGGTGAAAAAGTCTCATCGTAGTCAACTCCTTGAACTTGTTGAAAAACTTTCGCAACAAGTCGAGCTTTGTAAACAGTAACATTACCGTCAGCGTCAGTCTTTCTCTTGAAGATCCATTTATTTTCGATGGCTTGCCGATCATCGGGCAAGTCAACCAAAGTCCACACTTTGTTCTCATACATGGATCCCATCTCAGATTTCATGGCCTCAAGCCATTTTGCGGAATCTGGGCTCATCATCGCTTCCTCATAGTTCGTAGGTTCATCATGGTCCACTAACATGACTTCCAGAACCGGGTTGCCGTACCACTCTGATGCGGAACGAACTCTGGTTGATCTACGAAGTTCAGTAGAAACTTGACCTGAAGTTTTATGATCATCATCATTAGCTTCCTCACTAATTAGTGTAGGAATCACTGGAACTAGTTTTTGTGATGTTCCACTGTCCAATTCGGGAGAAGGTACAATTACCTCATCAAGTTCTACTTTCCTCCCACTCACTTCTTTCGAGAGAAACTCCTTCTCTAGAAAGGATCCACTCTTAGCAACAAAGACCTTGCCTTCGGATCTGTGGTAGAAGGTGTACCCAACAGTTTCTTTTGGGTATCCTATGAAGATTTACTTCTCCGATTTGGGTTCGAGCTTATCACGTTGAAACTTTTTCACATAAGCATCGCAGTCCCAAACTTAAAGAAATGATAGCTTAGGTTTCTCGTCAAACCACAGTTCATACGGTGTCATCTCCACGGATTTAGATGGTGCCCTATTTAATGTGAATGTAGCTGTCTCTAATGCATAACCCCAAAAGTGATAGTGGTAGATCGGTAAGAGACATCATCGATCGCACCATATCTAATAAAGTACGGTTATGACGTTCAGACACACCATTACACTATGGTGTTCCAGGTGGCGTGTGTCGGTGTACTAAAGTAGGGGTACCTTAGTATCCCGAACTTGTGCACGGACAGTTGCAGCGTCCCGCGGCAAGGCTTGCCAAGGGACCGCCAAGATCCTCCGAGGTCCCCTTGGGGCCATTCAAGAACAAAGTATCCAAGTCCAGAAGACAAGACCCCGGCAAGAGGAGCTTGCCGGGAAGGCCACTCGAGGCACAGAATCACTCAAGACACGAGACCCCGGCAAGAGGAGCTTGCCGGGAAGGCCAACCAAGGCACCTCAAGAGAACTTGCCGCGACGCGCCACGCGTTCCGGCAAGGCCCGGTGAGCGACAAGCTCCCAGGCGCGACAAGATAGCGACCGCGGCAAGGCACTTGCCGCGGCAAGCTTCCACTCAGTACCCACGCTCCAGCTCATCCACCCACGTGTCGCCCTAGGTCCCTCCCAGGCACACGTGGCGGAAGGCTGTGCAGCTAGGGGAACACGGTGGCAAGCTGCGATGACGAGGCTACCGTCGTGGCGAACGGTGGCGCCCCTGACGGCCACTTTTTGCACTGTTTGGGGCGACGGCGACGGGCATTCAATGCCCTTGTCCCCTGCCATCAGAGTTAGGTATAGAGCACTATACAAACACTGTTCCAACTACCACTCTTTTTACATTTTTACCCCCATCTGTGTTGCCACCTGTCGGTGACCCCTTTGACCTATAAAAGGAGGCCCATGCGCAACGTAGAAGGGGTTCCGAACATCGATCATTCTCCACGCTCGGTCTAGTTAGCGGTTAGAGTGTACTGTTGCTCTCCTCGCTCCTGAGCCAAGAACTCAATAACAAACCAAAGCAGGAGTAGGGTTTTACGCATTCGTGTGGCCCGAACCTGGGTAAACTGCTCGCGTGCTTGCCTCGATCCGCTCTTTGTGCATCCTCCGCCCCCTGCCGTACCGAGAAGGGGCTCCGGTCCCATAGGTGTTCGTGGGCGATCAGTTTCCCCGACATCGATGGCGCGCCAGGTAGGGGCTGCGTCGAGGTTGTGTGAACCTGATCCGGCGTTCACGCGAGCGAAATCTTCAACATCTTCATCGACATGCCGCCGAAGAAGAAGGCTTCGGAGGCAGCAGGCCCGTCCGCGTTGATCCCGCCACCGCCGGAGCCAACGGCTGGTGGGGTAGACGCCGGCGAAAGAACAGACGTCGGCGAGGAAACTCACGGCGCCGCCAAGTCCAAGGACAAGACGGACGACCGGGCGCACTCCAAGGCCTCGGCGTCCGTACATGCACCGCGCCCGTCTCAGGAGGCGCGGGACCGGCATCGACGTGGTACTCAAGGTACCATACGCTAGCTGGGCCAAGGTCAAGCTGGCGGATCTCGGGACGCTCAAGGCCAGCATGCACATCAACATGCTGGCACGAGCAAGGCTCGGTCGCCGGGACGGGATGCTGCTCCTTCTAACGTAGTTAGGAGTCCGAGCATATCCCGCTCCTCGCACCGTTCGTCACCGCTACCCGCCACTCCAGCAGAAGCTCTAGCACGAGCTCAACTGCTCCTCGACTTCCCTCCAGCGGCAGACAAGGCCGACGACTGGAGGGCCACCATCCAGAGCCTCATCGCCTTCGCCAACGGCGACACCCCGCAGCAGCCGAGCACGTCACGGCCGCGGCAAGTCAGCCAGGCGCAGGCCGATGGCGGCAAGACCGGTGGGGGTGCAACCACCGTGCACTCCCCGCCCCGAAGGCCAAGATCGCCGGCTCGCCGGATCAATGTCGACGACGACTCCACTGCGTCATCAGATCCGCGAGCTCGCCGCGATCAGCGCCAAGTTCTCGACGATCGACAACAAGAGGACGCTCGAACCCGCATCGAGCGTCGGAGAGACACTACTAAGAAAAGGCCTATTAATGGCGCACCTAATTTGGCCATTAATGGCGCATTAGTGGTGCGCCATTACTAGCACGCCATTAGTATTTGATACTAATGGCGCACCACAGATGCGCCATTAGTGTGCACCATAGTGCGCCATTAGTATGCCTCCCAGGGGCCAGGTGCTATGGCATACTAATGGCGCACTAAGTATGATGCGCCATTAGTAGTGTCCGCATAGTAATGGCGCACTGTCTGATAATGCGCCATTACTATGCTTTGGCATACTAATGGCGCACTTTTCTCTGATGCGCCATTAGTATGAATATTAGTTTTTTTTAATATTATTTTTCTGTTTTTTTGCACAGATTACAAAATGTATAATTGCACAGAATATAGACAGCACACATCAACAACACATTCATCGAATACAATAGAAGATTAATCTCTAAATACAATTCATCATATTAGTCTCCGAATACAATTCATCATATTAGTCTCCGAATTGAAAAGACCGAACAAAGATAGAACAATATATTACAAGTCTCGAGACCGCGAGTAGCGAGTTTGTCTTCACATTACAAGTCGATATCGATCATCTAAACTACCATCACATAGAAGAGAGCTGCGGTCGTCACGATGAGCATCATCACGATGAAACTCGTTTTCATCCGGTTCCTCCAACGCTCCCTCCCCTCTCCCGCTAGATAGCGGGCGTATCTAGATTCGGCCTCGGCCCTAGTGGTGTACCCTTTGTAACTGTTACCGCTGAATCGGTGAACCTGTCTCCGACACTCCTCCCAGTCGTCGTAGACTCAGGGAACCTTACCCTTGTACACGACATACGACGGCATCGCTATATATATGCACTAGCCAAACGAAACGTTAGTATCAATTCACAGACAATTCATAAGCAATATATAAGTATGCAACAGAACGATCGAAAGAGAAAAGCAAGACATTAATAGCATCGATTACATCTAAGTTGAACGACTCTCGAAACCAAAGAGACATACTACAAGTTCATTAAAGTTTAATTACAACAAGAGCCAATCGATGTTTCAGAACTAGACACAGCATCACTGCTTTCGACTCGACTCAATGCACCGGAGCGTGGATGAAGCCGCCGTCTATCGTGGGAGTCATGAAATCACGGGCGTTGTCAGCCTGCATTTGTAGCATTGTGTCGATGTCACTGTTCGACGGTTGATTTCTGAGGTAGAACTGCCCCGAGGTACGAAGGACATCTTGATGGATGATTTCCGCAAACTCCGACTGGATGCGAAAGAAATCTTGTCTGATGTCCGCGTCCTGGATTGCCGACACGCGCGCGGCCCAATCTTTGAGCTTACTCGGTAACAGAAGTTGATGATGGTCCCGTACGATCGCCCGCATGTGATGAATGGCGTAGTAGGCACCCTTCTGACCGCCAGGCGGCTGCTTGACGCAGCAGAACGTCGTGTTGTGGGAGAACACGTGCTTGCCGTACTTACGTGTTGTCCTGGTGAAGGTGCCTCCAGATTTGGCGTAGCCGGCGAGAACATCATCAAGAACCTTCTTGACATTTGTGTAGTCTACAGCCGACTTACGGTCCGGGTCGAAATACGTGGCCATGGAATATTTGGGGCTTAGTAGGATGAGCGTGCACTGTGTGTCACTGCAGAAAACACGGAATGTTAAAAGAAGAACGATCGAAATCTAAGAATTCATATGTTACGGGGCGGTTGAGGCGGAGGACTTACTCGGGAAAGTAAGGCACGAGGAAGTTATCCTTATCTCGGTTTGCCAGAATGACGCCTTGGAGGTAAGAACTCGCGACTTGCCGGTCCCCAGCGCTGCCCAAGATCTTGGCACGCATGTAGAAGGGGTCGACTATCACGATGTCCGGGGTCTTGTCGCGAATGATCCGCATCTCCATACTCAGCGAAAATAGCCGAACGAAGGTGTAGTGCAGCGGATGAAGGTTCAACATAGCGTGGATGTCATCAAACCGCAGCACGATCGTACCCCCGATGGAGTTATCCACAAAGCCCTTGCCCTCCGGCACCTTGGCCGCGAAAACCGGGTTCGCCACATCCTTCTCTGTGAGACGCCGCTTCTCCAAAAAAAGAACACTATCATGCAGACTCCGCATGGCACCGGTTGCAGAATCGAGCATATTTGTCGGTAGCATCGGCCTACCCGCCACATGCACCCTCCTCATTACATCCTCAGGTGAAGGTGGCCCGTCCTGAGCACAGATCGTACTCGGTGCCGGCTGGCTCGCACCCTTGTTAGTTTTTTGTTTTGCGTGCCTTCTTCTTGATCTCCTGAATTGGGACCGAGTTCTGCTCAGAGACCGCCTTCTTTAGTGTGTTGGGGCTGATCATATTTCGCACCTCGCCTATCTGAGGCTCGGTGAAGTCGGCAGCTGGAGGCGTCTCCTGAGAGCTGAATGGCAGACGACGCCTGTTGCAACTTGGCTTCTCCGCGGTACCGGCTTGATCGCGCACGTCTTTTGTTGGGTTGGGTTCTTGAGAAGGAGCCCCCATGAAGTCGTCACCGTACCCATGATCGGCAAAGTACTGATCGACGTTGGCAAATGTATCGTCGTCGTTGTTCTGATCCTGTGCCATATGCATGTTTGGATCCAGTGGCATAGGGATGTCCGGCACCGTTGCGGCGGACTTGCCATGGGGACGACTTGGCGCCGGCACGACTGGCGGTGTTGTCTTTGGTGTGGTTTCCCCCGCCCCCAAACGAATCTGGCTCTTCGGCCAAAGCAGGGGCCAGCTCAGGTAGGCGCTGAGGGTCATGACGTCATCATCGTCGGCCCCGACGGGTCGAATCGGAGGTAACACCTCGTTGCAGCCTGGCAGCACCCGAACCAGTTGAACCCTAAACAAGTTGGGTGGCATCTGGGTACCGTGGAACAAGGGCTGGCCCGGTTGAACGATTTTGCCCTTGGCGACATCGACCAACTCGTTGTTCATGAAGTGCAGGAGAGTGCACGGAACGTCGGCGACGCCCTGCGAAAACATGTAGGGCGTCAGGGATGCCCAGTCAAAGGCAAGGAGATGAAGTCCTCGGCCGAGAGAGGCTTAATTAGTTACCGTGATGATGGCGTCGAGCTCGGCTAATGTCGAGGCACCGCCAACGGCGGGCGTGCAGTTGACGGAGGGGCCGCTTGCTGCAGAGGTGCCGGCCGGCGTACACACGGGTGCATTAAGCTCCCGTGCCGGCGTCGGAGACACCAATGTCGCCTCCGCCGGATACACCAATGGCCCCGCCATCGCGTTCTGCGAGTTGCTAGCCGTGAAGCTGGGAATCGGGGGCGGCCCCTGTTGGCCGCCAGCAATCCACGCCTGCAACCCCTCGATCAAGCTAGGCACAATGGCGGTGATCGTCGCTCCGATCTGTTGTTGCACTTGCTCTTGGACAATCTCCGGAATCCGCGCCACCTGTGCCTTGAGTTCTTGAACCTCGCGCGCCTGGCTTTCCGAGCTGGTCTTTTTCTCCTTTTGCCCACCAGCGTTATAGTATGACGACCATTTTGTCGACAAGCCTTTGCCGGCCACACGACCAGCTGACGTCGGCTTCTCGAGCTTATCCTTGTTCTTCATTACATTCAACGCCCTATTTAGAGTCGTGTCCCAAGGGCCGCTCTTAGTCGACCCCGCGCTACTGCTTTCAGTCGCCTGCGGAAGGAATGTGAATCATTTAGAAATTTGGCTTCATTAATTAGAATGCAACCATATGGAGCTAATTACGAGGGGGTGTATTCCTTACCAGAACAAGCTCAAGCGCCCTGGTCTTCGAATCCGTGGTCAGCTCCTTTGTTTTCGGGTCCTTCTTGTACCGGGCCCTGATAAAGTTCCTGGTCTGCTTGTCACCGTATTTATCGAAGAGGGGCGGTAGGCCTTGCTCGGCACGGTCCGCCTCCTCCTTGTCCCATTTAGGCTCCGCCACTCTGTAACCGCCGGGACCGAGTGTGTGTTCCCCTAAGTTGAGCTCCCGCATTTCTTTCCCCCACTGACTTGATTCGGAGTGTGCGGCGCTCGAGCAAGTGATCTTGAATTCGTTGTAGTCATCTTCGATGATCGAAGGATGTTTCTCCTTGATCGTCTCATAACTCTCACCTTTCTTGATCATTATCTTCACATTGGTTTTCCAAGTAGACAGGGCCTTGCTCATCTTCGTGAAGGCAGCATTGTTCACTTTATTCGCTTTGAGGCTTGTGTTATCAAACTGAGCGGGGAACTTGTATCGTTCGTGCAGCTTCGTGAAGAGGAGGTTGTGGTAATTCCCGTTGTCAGGATGCCTCAGGTTCTCGCTGTTGATCGAGACGGTGCTCCGGAGAATGCACCCGAGCTGAAGCGAGTACCCCTTGACTACTCGTTCGGGCGCTGTTGGATTCCCGTCGTCGTCCACTTCAGTAACTTCCTCCTTGAGGGTGCGGAGCACGGTCGGGCGCCGGTCCTTCCGTTGCCTCTTCGGTTGGCTGCCATCTGTGCGTGCGCCGCCATCATCAGTGGTGGCATTCTCGGCGGCACCATCAGTGGTGGCATCAATGGGGTCATCCTCCGCGGTACCATCAGTGGTCTCAGGATCGGTGTGGAAGGCGGCGTCCTCATACAAGTGAGGTTGTTCCTCCATCTCCTGGGATAGCTCCCAGAATGCCTTCCCGCCCGAACCGCCGGCCTCATCGTTGTTGGCCATGTTTCTCTCTAAATAGGAACAAAGTTTGGTCAAAAAGTTGGTTATTGTCAAGGAACAAGATCATGGTCTCATCATTTAGGGTTTGTCGACACCGAGGCATCCTAAAAGCTAAGCTTTTATAATTGAGGGTTTTTTGACGCCCAGGCACCCTAAAAGCCTAAGCTTTCATCATTTCGGTTTTTATCGACACCGAGGCACCCTAAAAGCCAAGGTTTCATAATTTATGGTTTGTCGACACCGAGGCATCCTAAAAGCTAAGCTAGGAAGGAGAATTGTAAGTTGGGCCTAATCACTTGGCTCTATTGCCGCCTATGGTTTAATGCAGCTAGAATAAAGGGGCACTTGATCCTACCTAATTAACCACTAAGATACCCCGGCCCATGCATTAGTCACAAGTACCCTATATGTCCTATTTTTAGCAAAGTCATGCTAAAATTCACGGAAAATTTCAGCATGACCTTTGCTGAAAATAGGACATATGGAGTACCCGAATTTGCTGGAACGGAAGTTAATCAACATTCCAGCAAACTCAAGGGCCTCTCGGGGTACCTGCAAAATCATCACAATGTGATCACAAGTCTTTCTCAATGTGATCATCATCTTTACAAGTCTTTCTCAATGTGATCACAAGCATCACAAGGCATTAGTAGTTCAGTACATGAACATGTTTTACAACAAAAGCTGTAAGCCAGAGTTGGCAAACTTAAAACACATGCTGTAGAAAAACTTAAAACACAAAAGCTGTATACAACTAGGAGGATGTATACATTGCTCCAGCCTTGCCATCGATCTTAGCAAGTACTGTATATGGTTGTGCTTTCACCTCCTCCAGTGCAAAAAAACATTTTTCAGTTATACATTTATGATAGAGAACAACACAGATTGTCCCTGAGAATGAGTAGCCAGGAAAGCTAAACTACAATTAACTCTAAAGAACAACACAGAAGGACAAGTACAAAAATGAATTCTCAGAAGGCTCCGATTCAAGTAAACTCAGCCTCCTAGGTAAACTATAGGTAAATACAGTTGAGATATGACAAAAATTTCAAGTTCTTAATATGTATGGGGCACAATACTAATGGCACACCGTGCCCTGGTGCGCCATATGTACGTCCATACTAATGGCGCACCACCCCCAGGTGCGCCATTAGTATTGTTTTTTTATTTCTGCGCGCGAGCCAACAGTTTATCTCCCACCATACCTCATACACATCAAGCCCCCCTAGCTAGCTCGACTGGTCAGCCCCCAGTTCTCCCACCAGGAGGTCCTGGGTTCGAATCCCAGGCTCCACAAATTTTTTTTATGCATTTAAAATGCTTTTTGATACTTATTTGTGTTTAAATATGTTCAAACTTGTTTAAATAATAACAGTAATATTTTTTTATAAGACAGAAATAATTTTTTAAAAAATATCATCAAATTTAAAACAGGGGGTCGGCGGCGGCGGTTGA
>LR738715.1:35697274-35769575 GCA_902687465.1 Secale cereale | reverse complement strand
ATCATCGTCGTCATGTTCGATCCTCGGGTCGCCGTACTTGTCGAAGTCTTGCTCATTGGCTACTCCATCCATTCCGATGATCTTCCTTTTGCCTCTCCTCACGACAACACGACTGGGCTTTGACGGGTCGGTAATGAAGAAGCATTGGTCAACTTGGGAAGCCAGTACCCATGGCTCATTTTTCGCGGTGACGTTTGCGCCCGCGGTCTTGGATTTGGCTTCGGGTATAACCATGGTGGTGAAATACCGGTCTTCTTTTAGGACGCTCTTGGCCCATTTGACACGGAACATCGGGACCTTCTCTCCAGCGTAGCTCAGCTCCCAGATCTCCTCGATCCTTCCGTAGTATCTGTCCTTGTCATTACCGGTGTAGGATTCCATCGTTACCCCGGAGTTCTGATAACCATCGCTCTTCATGTCCTTGGCCTCGGTGTAGAATGTATAGCCGTTGATATCGTACGCCTCATAGGTCATCAGGTTGTGCTCGGCGCCCTGTGACAAGGCGAATATGAGTTGTTCTTCCACGGAAGAATCATCATGTAAAGGGTATGACAGAAGCTTCTGCTTGAACCAACGCGTGAAACATGAGTTGTGCTCTTTGATTATATCTCCGTCCGTCCTCTGTTGGCCTCGGTCATTGTATGTCTTCTCAATAAAGGTTTTGTGCTGAACCACCCAAGGATCGACCACGTCTATGTGTTGTAGCGCGACTAGGTTTGCTCTTTCAAAGTCGGCGAGTCGACCCTCGAAGTCGACATGCATTTCGCGGCGACCCTCACGGTGACCCCATCCAGCGAGCCTGCCGAGGTGCCTGTTGACAGGCAGACCAACGGGGTTCTCGATGCCTAGATAATTCGTGCAGTAGGAGATGCACTCTTCGGTCAGAAAGCCCCTGGTTATGCTTCCCTCTGGACGTGACATGTTGCGAACGTATCCTTTGATGACACCATTCATCCTTTCGAACGGCATCATGCTGTGCAGGAACGTCGGCCCGAGTTGGATGATATCGTCCACGATATGGACCAGTAGATGCACCATAACGTCGAAGAATGCGGGCGGGAAGTACATCTCAAGCTCGCATAGTATCACCACGATCTCTTCCTGTAGCCTTCTGAGTTGCCTCACGCCAACAGACTTCCGAGAGATGACGTCGAAAAAGTTGCATAGGCCAAATAAGGTTTCACGGACGTGCGCGTCCATGATACCACGGATTGCAACTGGAAGTATCTGCGTCATCAGCACGTGACAGTCGTGAGACTTCATCCCGCTGAACTTCAGCTTCGCCCGGTCTAGGTATCTACTTATCTTCCCCGCGTAACCGTAAGGAAGTTGTACTCCTACGAGGCAGGTGAAAAACTGCTCGATCTCCTCCTGACTTAGAGTGAAGCACGCGGGAGGGTAGTCATTTCCGGTCTTCTTGGCCTTTTTGCCTTTGCGACGACTTTCCGTGTCCTTCTTCGCCTCATCATCATCATGATGATCATCATATATAGCGTGAAGCTCCTGCCTGATGCCCATTGATTTCAAGTCTGCCCTTGCTTTCGGCCCATCTTTGGTCCTCTCTGGCATGTTGAGCAGGGTACCAAGCAGACTCTCGCACACGTTCTTCGTGATATGCATTACATCAAGGCTGTGAGGCACACGGTGGATCTTCCAGTACGGCAAGTCCCAGAAAACAGACCTCGTTTTCCATACCTTCAGCAGCGGTTCTGGCGCCTTTCGCTTCTTTCCCGGCTCTGGCGCCTTTTGCTTCTTTCCCGGTAGTGGGCAATCTTTCCAATTTTTTAACAGCTCGTCTATTTCCTCGCCGCTCCTCGTACGCGGGTGTCCTCGGGGTTCGGTTTCACCATCGAACAGATCCTTGCGTTTTCTCCACAGGTCATCGTCGCGAAGCCACCTTCGATGTCCCATGAACACGGTTTTTGAAGACCAGGGATCTCTATCTAGCTGGTGATACGTTGTGTCATCCATGCACCTGACGCATCCAGAAAATCTGTGGACCACCTGCCCCGCGACATATCCGTAACCGAGATAGTCGTGCACCGTCGTGAGCAGCGCGGCTCTCATAGGGAAATATTCTTTCTTTGCGGCGTCCCACGTATTGGCTGGCGTTTTCCACAGCGTGTCTAGCTCCTCTTTCAGCAGCCCCAGATACAGATTGATGTCGTTCCCTGGTTGTTTCGGTCCTTCAATTAGCATACTCATGTGAATGTACTTCCTCTTCATGCACAACCAGGGGGGAAGGTTGTACATCCACACAAACACAGGCCAGGTGCTATGTGTGCTTCTCTGGCTGCCAAACGGGTTGACTCCATCGGTGCTCGCGCTCAGCACGATGTTCCTTGGATCGTTCCCAAATTCTAGGTCTTCGAAGTTCAACGCTTCCCACTGGCTCGCATCCTTAGGGTGACTCAGCATCTTGTCTTTTTTATCTATCTCCGGATCATTTGCGTCATCTTCTCGCTTCTTCTCCTCCCTATCCGCGTGCCAACGCAGAAGCTTTGCTACCTTAGGGTCCGCGAAATGCCGCTGCAGACGAGGAGTGATCGGAAAGTACCACACCACTTTTCGAGGAGCTTTCTTCCTCTTCTTGTATCGAGTGACGCCGCACACCGGACATATGGTAGACTCCGCGTGCTCGTCCCGATAAATGATGCAATTGTTCATGCACACATGGTATTTCACATGCGGTAAATCCAGAGGACACACGATTTTCTTCGCCTCCTCCAAACTGGTGGGGCACTTGTTCCCCTTGGGAAGACGTTCGTGCCAGAATGACATGTTCTCGTCGAAGCATGCGTCGGTCATTTTGTGTTTTACCTTCATCTCCAGAGCCATGAGCATTACTTTCAGGCGGGTATCCTCGGGCCTGCATCCTTCATACAATGGAGTAACCGCGTCTAACTCAAGTTGATCCATCTTGGCTTTCTCTCGGGCGGCAGCTCTTGCATTATCGGTCTGCTTGAGAAGCAGCTCTTGAATATGAGGGTCCTGCACCCAGCCCATCGATGGTTCAGCATCGTCTGCTCCGCCGGCATCATCATCTTCATGATCATGCCCGTCGTCTGCTCCGGCATCTTCCTCATCATCATGTCCTGCATCTTCTACATGATGACTGTGTACAGCATCACCGTCGTGATCATCTCCTGGGGATTCTTCGTCTTCTCGCCCGCCCGAGCCGCGGTGGTTGTCTTGCTGCCCTTCCTCATTTCTTGCCCGGCCCCCATGGACGACTTCTTAGTCATCTTCATCACCTTGCCACCGATAGCCATCCATGAAACCACGCAAGAGCAGGTGGTCCCGCACCTGCCCGGAATCCGGGCCCGCAATAAGGCTCTTCAGCTTGCATCTTCGACACGGACATCTTATCTCCGTCTCGTTCTTTTGAAGCATCTCGGCCTTCGCGGACCTCAAAAACCTATTCACGATGCCTTCGGTCATCGTGCGCACCATGGTCGCCCTGCGGGGTAGAGCAAAACGATATTTTAGAACCAAGAAAAAATTTGCCATGACTTTCCCTAAAAATAGGACAAAAATGAATGCTTAATGCCAAAATTCTCACCGAAACGGAAATGAATCAACATTCCGGGGAAATATTGGCAACTATCGCATTTCAAATACCGGTACACCTCCAAACACAAACACATATGCAACACAACAAACCTATGCAACACCACAAACATACATAGATCTAGCTAGGCCATAAAAGTGCATGTGCACATTGTTGTATGGAGAACAACATAAATATAGCTTCCCCCCATACTTACCTACCAAAACAAGGTAATTTAACCATTTAATTTGAATGAATATATGGTGGAAATGAGGTGAAAAAGAGGAGGGACCCGAGAGGAGAGGAGGTGGAGAGAATGAAGAAGTGGGCGGGGGGGAAGTGAGTGTGGTAGAGAGGCTGTCCAAAATATCTTGTTGCTGCCCGCATACTAACGGCGCACCAACTACAAATGCGCCATTAGTAATCAAGGTTACTAATGGCGCATTTATGGTTGGTGCGCCATTACAAGTTTTGCAAAAAAAACATACTAATGGCGCACTGTCGCATAGTGCGCCATTACTAGTTCAAACTAGTAATGGCGCACTCTGGGACAGTGCGCCATTAGTAGTTTTGTAAAAAAAAGAATAAAAAATATCATAAAAAAAAGAGCATTAATGGCGCACTTTACTGCAGGTGCGCCATTACTGTTTACAACTAGTAATGGCGCACTATGCACGCATGCGCCATTAGTATGTTTGGACAGGCGCGCTAGTTAAAAAAACTTCTTGATACTAATGGCGCACTCCGGGCATGGTGCGCCATTAGTACTTCGAACTCTAATGGCGTATCCGTTACTGGTGCGCCATTACTATGTACTAATGGCGCACTGCCTGCCTGGTGCGCCATTAGTATCAATTCCATCTATAGCCCTTTTCCTAGTAGTGAGAAGCGCGGCGTCAATCTGACCAGCGCGCTGGGCCCGCTGTTGACATGCAAGCGCCAGGGGGACCAGGCGACCTGCCGTACGCGGCAGGTTGCCCTGCGTTCACTCGTGAGCTGCGGCAAGTCCAGTGGCCCAGCATGAAGAACTTCAAGCCCAACGTGCCGGAGAAGTACGACGGCAAGACACATCCGTCGGAGTTCCTCAGCATCTACACCATCGCGGTGCAGGCTGCCGGGGGACGAGACGAGAAGATACTCGCCAATTACTTCCCGCTGGTGCTCAAGCCAAACGTCAGATCTTGGCTCATGCACTTGCCGGAGAACTCCATTTCTTCTTGGGCCGACCTGTGCCATCAGTTTGTCGGCGCCTTCACAGGTGGCCACAAGCCCCATGGCCAGGAGAGTGACCTTCACATACTCGCCCAGAAGGAAGGAGAGCCCCTGCGTAAGTATATCCAGAGGTTCAGCCGTGTCCAGCACAACATCCCAGACGTCCACCCTGCCGCGGTTATTAGCGCATTCCATCAGAACGTGCGTAACCGCCGGATGAGGGAGGAGATGTCGATGTGCAAGATCAGGGACGTCAGCGAGCTGTACGCCCTGGCCGACAAATGCGCACGCGCTGAGGAGGGGAGGAAACTCCCTGGAGAGGATACAGGAGTGGGGGGATCCGACAGCGAGGATGCCGCCCCGGCAAAGAAGAACCGGCGGCGGAACAATAGGAAGAAGAGGAACAAGGAAGTGCTAGTCGTTGAGCAGTCCGGCAAGGAGGCTAGCGCCAAGAAAGCCCAAGTTGGTAGTTCCGGCAAAGAGACTGCCGCGTGCACCAACTGCCAGACTGTGGCAGCCGCCGACAAGCAGGACGGCACCGACAAGCAGTACTGCAAGATCCACCGCACCAAGGGCCAGAACCTCCAGAACTGCAAGAGGGTCGAGTACCTCGTCGAGCAGCAAAAAGCTGAGTACGAGCGATGCGACAAGGAGAAGGCCCAGGGAGGTGATGGAGGATCCGGCAAGAAGCGGCCATTCAACGCCGGGGAGGACGCCGCGGCAAGGCCATGCAGCGGCAAGGAGACAGACCTCCCCGCGGCCGCGACAAGGATGAAGACGAAGACGAAGTCGAAGACATGGATGATGGAGAGAACAACGAGCAGGAGTTTCAAAAAGCTACAGAAGTTTTGTGCATTGACGGTGGTGCTTCTCTGCATACTTCACACCGCCAACTCAAGCAATGGGTGCGTGAAGTCAATGCGGCAGAACCACCCGTCGAGTCGCGCAAACTTCTGAAGTGGTCCAGCATGCCTATCATCTTCGACATTGAGGACCACCCTGATCGCACAACTGCGGTCGGGTGCTTGCCGATGTTGGTTTCACCAACTATCCGCAACCTCAAGGTCACCAAGATGTTAGTTGACGGCGGGGCCGGCTTGAATTTGATCTCCTCCACTGTGATCCAGAAGCTCCTGATCCCCGACAGCGAGCTCGAAGAAACCGGCACATTCCAATGGATCAACCCGGGAAGGAACAAGCCGAAGGGGAAGATCACGCTGCCAGTAACGTTTGGTGGAGAGCTGAACTTCAGGACTAAGAGGATCACTTTCAACGTTGCCGATATCCCATTGCCCTAAAATGGGATACTTGGCCGTCCAGGGCTCGCAAATTCATGGCAGCCTCTCATTGCGCCTACAACATGCTCAAGATGCCAGGCCCGATAAGCGTCATCTCTGTCCCTTGCGACAAGAAGGATGCCCTTATCTGTGCCGACAAGATTTACCGGGATGCAGCAGCCGCAACAGATAGCAACACACTTGCCGCTGAAGCTCCCGGAGGGAAGAACAAGACCAAGTCCGGCAAGAGCTCTGGGGCCTACTCCGGCAAACGCACCTCTTCGGAGTGCTGCGCTGCCGTCGAGGACGCACCATCGAGCTCCACCGGCAAGTGTAAGAAGGCGATGGCAGCTCCGCCAACGACCAAGAAGGTGTCCGCCAAGGAGGACGGCACTGGTGGTACTTTCACCATCAGCGCCACGCTTGATCCTAAATAGGAAAGCGCACTCGTTTGTTTCCTGCGGGCGAACATCGATGTGTTTGCATGGCAACCGTATGACATCCCCGGTGTTCCCGGGAAAGTGATTGAGCACAAGCTTGCCGTTTGTCCTCACGCACGGCCCGTCAAGCAAAAAGTCAGGAAACAAGCAGTAGAGCGCCAAGAGTTCATAGCCGAAGAAATCAAGAAGTTGGAAGCGGCAGGCCTTGTCAGAGGTGTGCTCCATCCCACATGGTTGGCCAATCCTGTTGTCGTGCGTAAAGCGAATGTGAAGTGGAGGCTTTGTATAGACTTCACCGATGTGAATAAATCTTGTCCCAAAGATCCATTTCCCTTGCCACGCATTGACCAGATTGTTGACTCCACCGCCGGATGCGATTTGCTTTCATTTCTTGATGCATATTCAGGATACCACCAGATCTTTATGGCTGAAGAGGATGAGGAGAAGACCGCATTCATTACTCCATGTGGCACTTATTGCTTCATACGCATGCCTTTCGGATTGAAGAATGCTGGTTCAACGTTTGCAAGAGTAGTCCACACTGCTTTTGAGCCACAGATACACAGAAACGTGGAAGCTTACATGGATGATATAGTGGTCAAGAGCAAGGACATGGCTACTCTAATCCAAGATTTATAGGAAACTTTTGCGAATCTGCGCAAGATCCAGCTCAAGCTTAACCCCGAGAAATGCGTGTTTGGAGTCCCCTCCGGCAAGCTTCTCGGGTTCTTCGTGTCTCAGAGGGGGATTGAAGCCAATACCGACAAGATCAAGGCCATTGAGCAGATAGAAGCACCGAAGCGCGTCAAGGATGTACGAAGACTTGCCGGTTGCGTGGCTGCTCTCAGCATGTTTATTTCTAAGTCAGCTGAGCGCGCCCTGCCATTTTTCAAAATTTTGAAAAAGGCAGGTCCAATGAAATGGACTCCGGAAGCGGAGGCAGCGCTGCAAGACTTGAAGAGGTACCTGTCCTCCACTCCCATACTTGTCGCACCTAAGCCACAAGAGAAGTTGCTGCTATATCTAGCGGCAACCAATCAAGTGGTTAGTGCTGCGTTAGTAGCGGAGAGGGAGGCAGACGATGAGCCAGGAGCCGCGGCAAGCACGTCCAGCGACAAGCAAGGGGCTTCTCCGGCAAGCTCTGGTCCCGACAAGGATGGATCTGCGCAGATGCAAGAGGAGATACGGAAGAAGATGGTGCAGCGCCCAGTCTACTTTGTCAGCTCCCTTCTGCAGGGGGCTAGGTCAAGGTACTCTGGGGTGCATAAGTTGCTTTTCAGCCTTCTCATGGCCTCGAGAAAGCTGCGCCATTACTTCCAGGCACATGAGATAACGGTGGTCACTCGCTTTCCGTTGAAGAGGATATTGCAAAATCCAGAAGCGACAGGCAGGATTGTCGTGTGGGCGCTAGAACTGTCAAGCTTTGGCCTCAAGTTTGAAAGCACTTCAACTATCCAAAGCAGAGCATTGGCAGAATTCATAGCAGAGTGGACGCCAACGCGAGATGAAGAGATTCCAGAGACGAGCATCCCCGTCAAGGAAGCAAGCAAAGAATGGACAATGTACTTTGATGGTGCCTTCTTGCTGCAAGGCGCCGGTGCCGGCGTGCTGCTTGTTGCGCCCACCGGGGAGCACCTCAAGTACGTGGTCCAGATGCACATTCCCAAGGAGCAAGCGACAAACAATACTGCAGAGTATGAAGGTTTGCTTGCCGGCCTCAGGATCGCGGCAGACCTTGGGATTAAGAAGCTAATTTTCAAGGGTGACTCGCAGTTGGTCGTCCGCCAAGTGAACAAGAATTACCAAAGTCCGTTGATGGAAGCGTACGTTGACGAAGTGAGAAAGCTTGAGGAGCACTTTGACGGCCTACAGATGGAGCATGTTCAAAGAGCTCAGAACGACATCGCAGATGGCCTGTCAAAGTGTGCCGCACTAAAGTTACCTGTGGAACCAGGAACCTTTGTGCTCAAGTTGACTCAGCCATCCGTAACACCATCAACTGGACAGACCAAGAAGAGGAAGTTGGTTTCCGGTGACTATTTTCCGGCAGAGCTTCCCGAAGCCGCTGCCAAGAAAGTCCCCAAGATCAACACCGAAAATGCCGAGGAGCGGTCTGCTCCTGCAAGCCCTAGGGTTTGTACAGTTGAAGCAGACGCTCCCGACAAGGTTTGCTCCGGCAAGCTTGCCGGGGAACATCAAGGTCCAGCTGAGACACAAGTTCTCGCCGTAGAAGCGGATGTTCCCGCAGCAGCAGATGTGCCTTTAGTCCTTGTTGCCGAGCCACAAGCTCCAGCATGGGCGCAGCAGATCGTCCGTTTTCTCCAAACAGGAGAACTTCCCGAAGAGCAAGAAGAAGCAGAGAGAGTAGCCCGGCAGTCAAGTATGTACAAGTTTGTTGACAACACACTGTACAGAACAAGACTCAACGGTGTGAAATTGAAGTGTATTCCCCGGGAAGATGGACAGAAGCTGTTGGCAGAAATACATGGAGGCATATGTGGTCACCACATTGGCGCAAGAGCACTTGCCGGCAAGGCATTCCGGCAAGGTTTCTTTTGGCCAGAAGCCCTCCAGGATGCAACTGCACAAGTAACCAAGTGTGAAGCGTGCCAGTTCCATTCCAAACAGATACACCAGCCAGCTCAAGCTCTCCAGACGATCCCTTTGTCCTGGCCATTTTCGGTCTGGGAGCTCGACATCCTCGGTCCCTTTCCCCGCGCAGCCGGGAGCTTTGAGTTCTTGTACGTCGCCATCGACAAGTTCACAAAGTGGCCGGAAGTGGAACCAGTGAGAAAGGTGACCGCGTAGTCAGCAGTCAAGTTCTTCAAGTCAATTGTTTGCCGTTTCGGGATCCCTAACAGGATCATCACCGACAACGGTACACAATTCACCAGTCGCACCTTCATGCAATACGTCCAAGATCTTGGCGCCAAGGTCTGCTTCTCTTCTGTTGCTCACCCGAGAAGCAACGGTCAAGCGGAGAGGGCAAACGCTGAAGTGCTGCGCGGACTCAAGACCAGAACTTTCGATAGGCTGCACAAGTGCGGAAGAAACTGGATCGAGGAGCTGCCAGTGGTTCTTTGGTCGATTAGGACGACGCCAAATCGAGCCACTGGACAGACACCCTTTGCTCTAGTCTATGGAGCAGAGGCAGTTCTCCCCACGGAACTCGTATACGGGTCGCCTCGAGTGCTCGCTTATGATGAGCTCGAGCAAGAACAGCCGCGACAAGATGACGCGCTGCTCCTTGAGGAGGACCGTCTTCAGGCCGCTGTGCGAGCTGCTCGCTACCAGCAAGCTTTGCGTCGCTACCATAGCCGCAAAGTTAAAGCCAGAAGTTTCGAGGAAGGCGACCTTGTTCTTTGACGCGTTTAGTCCGCCAAGAATTCCAACAAGTTGACGCCGAAGTGGGAAGGCCCTTATCGGGTGAAACGAGTCACTAGGCCCGGCGCTGTCCGCCTTGAGACCGAAGATGGCTTTCCGGTGAGCAACTCCTGGAACATAGAGCATCTTCGCAAGTGATACATCCAAAACGTATCTATAATTTTTGCTTGCTCCATGCCTCTTTTGTGTGATATTGTTATGATATTTATGCACTTCCATACCCTTTTGATCATATTTGGACTAACCTACTAACTCAATGCACCCCAGTGCCAGTTTCTGTTTTCAGCTGTTTTTGTATTTCAGGTTTTCCCATTACGTAAACTGCCAGAAAAATTCCGGGAAAAATATATAAAAAATCAGCGTTCCGGAAGCTTCCATGCGGCCAAAGTAGGGCCGGAGGGGGGCCACCAGGGCTCCAGGCGCCCTGGGGGCGCGGCCCCCCTCCTAGCCGCGCCGGGGGGGGGGGGGCCTGGGCTCCCCAGGCCTCCGCTGATGCCCCCCTTTGGCATATATTTACACCGCGTCCCGAAACCCTCGAGGACGGAACCCTTTTTCGCGATCTCATCTCTGTTCCGCCGCCGCCGCGCTTCCAAGATCGGGAGCACCAGGAGAACTCTTCCCGGCACCCTACCGGAGGGGAGGATCACCACCGGGAGCCTCTCCACCACCATGGACGCCTCCCGGATGAGTTGTGAGTAGTCTCCCTTGGACCATGGGTCCATGACCAGTAGCTGATACGTCCAAAACGTATCTATAATTTCTGCTTGCTCCATGCCACTTTTGGGTGATATTGCTATGATATTCATACACTTCCATACACTTTTGATCATATTTGGACTAACTTACTAATCCAGTGCACCCCAGTGCCAGTTTCTGTTTTCGGCTGTTTTTGTATTTCAGGTTTTCACGTTTCGAGAACTGCCCAGAAAAATCCAGAAAAATTATATAAAAAATCAGCGAACCGGAAACAACACTGCGTCCGAAAGGCAGCCTGGGGGGGGCCACAGGGGCTCCAGGCGCCCTGTGGGCGCGCCCCCCCTGGGCCGCGCCGGGGGGGGGGGGGGGCGCCTGGGCCCCCCGAGGCTCCCTCGGTGCCCTACTTTGGCATATATTTAAAGGGTCCTCCGTAACCCTCAGAACATGACTTCTTTTCGCGATCCCATCTCTGTTCCGCCGCCGCCGCCGTTTCCAAGATCGGGAGCACCAGGAGAACTCTTCCCGGCACCCTGCCGGAGGGGAGGATCACCACCGGGAGCTTCTCCACCACCATGGACGCCTCCCAGATGACTCATGAGTAGTCTCCCTTGGACCATGAGTCCATGACCAGTAGCTATGTGATGTTCTCCTCCCGTTCTTGTGCTTCACTAATTAGTCCTCGTGAGCTTCCCTACATGATCGAGGCACCTATGTAATCCTTATGCTGTTGCTATGTTGAGTTTGCTGGGATCCGATGGATTATGAGATTATGTTCAGATTGATCTTGAGTAATATATTTGATCTACCTCTTTTATATTTTAGTTCATAAGTAATTCTTGCATGTTCTCCGTTGTTATTTATTGCTTTGGCCGAGTAATAGGTAGTGACTCCAAGAGGGAACGTTATGCTCGATTGTGGGTTCATGCCCCTCGATGACTAGCTTGAGTGACAAAAACATGAGTCTAGGGGATGTGCTGTTGCCACAAGGGGGAAAACAACGGTGCTTGTGCCCGCGGGTGCAAGGATTGTTTACTTTACGCAAAGTTCTTTTAATGCAGTTGTCTGTTGCATTGAGTTTACACTATGGGTGGGACTCGCAACTTAATACCAGCGAGATGTTCTGGATAGATATCTCAAGGTGGATGATTAGTAGTAGATATTGATGGATTTCGGTCTACTTACTTTGGCGTACCGCCCATGCTTTGAACCTCAACCTTTCTTGCAATGTAATCAGCATTGGTTTGCGTTCGTGGTCCTGTCAATTGCCCTGCTGTAATTTGTTTACCTCACATAGCTATTTTATCGTCTTTTGGGAGAGAGACATCACTAGTGAACATCATGAGACTCCGGTCCATATTACCATCATTGATCACATCCACTATTTACTTTTCGTTATTTACTTACTATTGCAAAACACTATCTATCACTACTATCATATTGCTTTTAACCCTTTGTGAACTACAAGGCCGGAGAGATTGACAACCTCTCTGTACTCGTTGGGAGCAAAGTTATTTGTATCTGTGTGCAGGTCCACGTTGATTGCTAATTGCGCGTTAGCAATTGACACCTACTTGTTGAACCTAGGAGTCTCTGGGGATTCGATCCTTGGCATCTTTGCTAGGGGAAAACACTTCTACTTACTGCATCTTACACCTTCCACTTGGGGTAACCAACGAGGGGTTCGAGGCCCATCAAGGAGTATTTTCTGGCGCCATTGCCGGGGACTCCACTCTTCAGGATAGGGGAGTTGCATGCTATCTTTTACCTTTGCTTTTTAGTCTTGTTAGTTTACTTTTTATTTTTGCCTTTGTACCTTTTTATCGAAAATCACAAAAATAGTTATCTTGCTTGCTTGCTACTATGGGTTCTACCAAAAACACTAAATGGGAGGAGTACACCCCTACTTCCATTGCCCCACTTATCTGTGACGGGATTTAGAAAAAAAATAAACCTTCTGATTACACTAGTTATGACGGAGAGTTATGCCCATGGCATGGTCTTCCAGGAAAAAAGTATGAGCCTCAGTTTGAAATTGCTCCTAAGCTTCCCGAAACTTGGGAAGATGTTCAAACTCTTATAATAGAGAGCGAATTAAACAAAGAGGATGACACTACAATTCTGCCCACTAATGATAAAATTCATTTTGATAATTGTAGTATTTCAAAAGTTGTTGCCTTTCTACAAGGAATGGCTAAGGATCCCAACACTAGCACGCTTAATCTTGCCTTCACAGAGCATATCACTAATGCTCTTATCAAAGCTAGGGAGGAGAAACTTAGAGTAGAAGCCTCCATACCTAGAAAGCTAGGAGATGGTTGGGACTCTATGATTAAAATTAAGATAAACAACTTCTCATGCTATGCTTTATGTGATATTGTAGCTAGTACTTCCATTATGCCCAAAAGACTATATGATATGCTTAAATTGAAATCTTTTGATTCTTGTTCTTTTGGTGATGCTCTCGTTGATTCTTCCATAAAGAAACCTTTGGGGAGGATCGATGATGTTCTTATTGTTGTCAATGATAATTATGTGCCCGTTGATTTCACTATTATGGATATTGAATGTGATCCTTCATGTCCAATTATTTTGGGACGTCCCTTTTTGCGCACCGTTGGTGCTGTCATTGACATGAAAGAGGGTAATATAAAATTTTAGTTTCCTCTCAAGAAAGGGATGGAACACTTCCCTCGTAAGAAGGTCAAGTTACCTTTTGAGTCCGTTGTACGGGCTAGCTATTCTTTTACTCTTGATAAAACTTGATCTATGCATTATGCCTAGCTTAAAGGCATAAAAGAAAGCGCTTTTGGGAGGCAGCCCACATGAATAAATTTTTTGCTTTTGTTGTGTCTTGATGTTGTTTACTGCTGTAGCATCATCATTGTATCTTTGCTTTTCATATTTGTGCCAAGTATAGCCTCTGATTGCTAGAAAGTTCAAAAGTTGTGAGGTGCTGTCCAGGAAACAGATTCTGTCCTTGGATAGAAAAATTCGTATAAAATCACCAGATCATGTTTTTGGTCTGAATTTTTTTTGACAGCGTTCTCTATATAATTGTCTTTCGTGCGTCAGTTCTGAGTTTTTTGATTTGAGTTGCAGAAGTATCCCGAACAGGTCAATTACTGCCTGCTGTTCTGTTTTTCACAGATTCTGTCCTGTTTTGCCTTACCTTCACTTTGCAAATTAAGAACTTGCTTTTTATTTGCAAAAACCTTTTGGCAATCTTGAGAAACAGTAGAACTTCAAGAATATCCTTTATTTCCAGCAAGGTATAATTATTTTATTAAGGGTACTAACCTCGCTAATCAGATTATGATGAGTTGTGTATGAAGGGAGTTTTCAAGTGTGCGAGGGAAGATGATAAAAAGATTCAGGAGTGTCAAGCGCTCAAGCTTGGGGATGCCCCCGTGCACCCCCAAGAAATATTCAAGGTGACTCAAGCGTCTAAGCTTGGGGATGCCCCCGTGCATCCCCTTCTCCATCAACATTATCAGTCCGTCTTTCGTTTCGCTATATTTTTATCACTTCATATGTTATGTGCTATGCTTGGAGCATCTTCCTTTTAGTTTTCTTTTTAGTTTTTCATAACGAGTCGGAACCCAGCATTCCTTTATGTGGGAGAGAAACACGCTCCACCTCTACCTAGAACATAACATAGAATTTTCATGTCTATCTATGCTGTGTGTGTTCTTTGTCTTTTAATAGCTACTATCGTGCTCTGCTCTTAGTATTCATGCTTATCTTTTCAAGCGCTTTTATTTAGTTGTTTGCTTGAACTCTCTTTAATTACCATGCTCACCTTATTAAGAGAGTTTGCTTCCGTTGCATGGGTTAATGTGTCTATGATAAAGATGCTACTTGCATGATGGTGCTTAGTAGTTCAGGTTTTCTTTTGGTTAATCTCAAAAAGCTGGGGGGTTCCCAATGTGTTATTGGAGTACCAACTTGGTTTGTTTGCCTATGATGTGGTATGGTTTAGTAATATATTCCTTCGAGAATTTATTTTGATTGACTTGGCATATGCTCACGGATATTCAAGACTGTAAAGAAAGTCTGTCAAGCCTTGATGATCTTTTGTTTCTAAGTAGCGATATAACTACCATGCCTGATTCAATATTGCTTTGTCGCTCTGCATGATTATGACCGTCATTGCTCTCTTAGTTGGTCGCTCCCAGTCTTTTGCTAACCTCCACCTGCACTAAGCAAACTAACCATGCAATACATAGCTCATGGGAAAGTAGCCTAAAAACTATTGTGGTAAAGAATATGTTGCCTATGTATCTTATTTCTTATGAGTTGCCTGTCGGTGTACTAAGGTAGGGGTACCTCAGTACCCCAACTTGTGCACGGGCAGTTGCAGCTTCCCGCGGCAGGGTTTACCACGCGCTCGCCGGAGACCTTCCTGCTCCATATTAAACCATTCAAAAACAAAGTATGCAAGACAGAAGATCAAGACCCCGACAAGTGGAGCTTGCCGGGAAGGCCGTATCAGGCTCAAGGTTACCTCACTAGCACAAGATCCTGGCAAGAGGAGCTTGCCAGGAAGACTAGAAGATTCCATCATAGAAGACACGCCTCGGCGCTATATGCGTCCCGGCGAGGGCCCGGGGAGCGGCAAGCTCCCGGGCCCGGCAAGATCAAGACCCCGGCAAGGTGCTTGCCGGGAGAGTTGCGTTGTGTGCCCGAGCTCCAGCTCATCGGCCCACGCGTCGCCCTGGGGCCTATCCAGGGACGCGTGGCGGATGGCTGTGCAGCCCGGGGGACACGGTGGCGCTCCACGGTGGTGGATCCATCGCCGTGGCGGACGGAGACGCAAGGGCGGGAGCTTTTGGGGTCGACGGCGACGGGTATTAAATGCCCTTGTCCCCCACTGTCAAAGTAGGTAGCGACCACTGTTCGCGCACTGTAGCTCTACTGTTCCCGCACTGTTACAACTACCACCTCTTTTACGTTTTTACCCCTTGCACTATAAAAGGAGGCCCATGCACAACGTGGAGGGGGTTCGGAACCTAGATCACTCATACGCTCGGTGTAGCTGCTTCTTCAAGCTCCCGAGCTCTCCAACTCAATACACATCTAAACAGGAGTAGGGTTTTACGCGTCTACCGCGGCCCGAACCTGGGTAAAACTGCCCGCGTGTCCGCTACGATCTGCTCTTCGTGCTCCCTCCGCCCTCGTACCGCACAGACAAGGGGCTCCGGTCCCATAGGTGTTCGTGGCGGACAGTTTCCCCCGACATCTTTGGCGCGCCAGGTAGGGGGGCGCCGAGGTTGTGCGAACCTGATCCGGCGTTCGCGCGGGCGCATTCTTCATCAACCTCTCCAGTTCATTCAGCAACTTCACCAGCAGCAGCTCCATGGCCCCGAAGAAGAAGGCTTCGGAGGTCGGAGGCCCGTCTGCGTCTCACCCGCCGCCACCAGAGCCAACGGTGGGCGGGGGAGACGCCGTCGGAAGGGTGGTCGCCGGCGAGGACACTCGCGGCGCCACCAAATCCAAGGATAGGACGGACGACCGAGCCTCGGTCTCCGTGGACGCGCCGCGTCCATCTCAGCACACGACAACCCAGCCGCGCCATACCACAGGAGGTGGTATCCGCTTGCTGGGACAAGGGCAAACCGGAGGCTCGCGGGACGCCCCGGACCACCGTCCGGGCACAAGCAAAGCGAAGGCGCCGGCGCGGGACCCTGCTCCTTCTAACGTCGTTAGGAGTCCGAGCATATCCTGCTCCTCGCACCGCTCGCCCCCGTTCCCCTCCACTCCGGCAGAAGCGCTCGCAAGGGCACAACTGCTCCTCAACTTCCCTCCAGCGGCAGACAAGGCCGAAGACTGGAGGGCCACCATCCAGAGCCTGATCGCCTTCGCCAACAACGATTCTCCACAGCAACCGGCGGCCTCGCGGCCGCGGCAAGCTGAGAAGACGAAGGCCGACGACGACAAGACCGCCGGGGGTGCGACAAGCGTGCACTCCCCGCCGCGGAAGCAGAAGACGCCGCCCCGCCGGAACAACGTCGACGACGGCTCCACAGCGTCGTCGGATCCGCGGGCCCGTCGGGACCAGCGCCAGGTCCTCGACGACCGGCGACAAGAAGACGCTCGCACCACAATCGAGCGCCGCCGAGAAGCTCGGCGACAATCAGATCATAGAGCTGGGAACGCTGTCGACGCGCGCGCGCCCGGTGAACCAGGCGACTTGCCGTACGCGGTAGGCTGCCCTGCGTTCACTCGCGAGCTGCGGCGCGTCCAGTGGCCCAGCATGAAGAATTTCAAGCCCGACGTACCGGAGAAGTACGACGGCAAGACGCACCCCTCAGAATTCCTCAGCGTCTACACCATCGCGGTGCAGGCTGCCGGGGGGCGCGACGAGAAGATCTTGGCAAATTACTTCCCGCTTGTGCTTAAGCCAAACGTCCGTTCGTGGCTTATGCACTTGCCGGAAGGTTCCATCTCTTCTTGGGCCGACCTTTGCCACCAGTTTGTTGGCGCCTTCACCGGCGGCCACAAACCCCACGGCCAGGAGAGCGATCTCCACATTCTGGCCCAGAAGGAAGGAGAAACCCTGCGCAAGTACATCCAACGCTTCAGTCGTGTGCAGCACAACATCCCTGACGTCCACCCTGCCGCAGTTATCAGCGCGTTCCACCAGAACGTGCGTAACCGCCGCATGCGTGAAGAAATGGCGATGACCAAGATTCGGGATGTCAGCGAGCTCTATGCTCTGGCTGACAAGTGCGCACGCGCAGAAGAGGGGATGAGACTCCCCGGGGAGGATGCTGGCGCAGGAGGAAGCGACAGCGACGACGCCGCCCCGGCAAAGAAGAGCCGGCGGCGGAATAACAGAAGGAAGGGCAAGAAAGAGGTGCTTGCCGTCGAGAAGTCCGGCAAGGAGGCTCCCGCCAAGCAAACACAGGCTGGCGGCTCCGGTAAGGAGCCTGCCCCTGTAGCGGCAGCCGACAAGCCGGACGGCTCCGACAAGCAATACTGCAAGATCCACCGCACCAAGGGCCACGATCTCTCCAACTGCAAGCGCGTCGAGTATCTCGTCGAGCAGCAGAAGGCTGAGTACGAGCGGCGCAACAAGGAGAAGGCCCAAGGTGGCGGGGAAGAGCCAAGCAAGAAGCGGCCGTTCAACGGCTGGGGAGGACGCCGCGGCAAGGCCAAGCAGCGGCAAGGAGATCGACCTCCCCGGGGCCGCGACAAGGACGAAGACGACGACGAAGACATGGAGGACGAGGATAACAGCGAGAAGGAGTTCCAGAAGGCCACGGAGGTCCTATGCGTCGACGGTGGCGCCTCTCTGCACACCTCCCACCGCCAGCTAAAGCAGTGGGTGCGTGAGGTGAATGCAGCAGAGCCGCCCGTGGAGTCGCGCAGGCTCCTCAAATGGTCCAGCACGCCCATCATTTTTGATCTTGAGGATCACCCTGACCGCACCACTGCGGTCGGGTGCTTGCCGATGCTGGTTTCTCCCACCATCCGCAACCTCAAGGTCACCAAAATGTTGGTTGACGGCGGGGCCGGGCTGAACTTGATCTCCTCTGCTGTGATCAAGAAACTCCAAATTCCAGATGGCGAGCTCGAAGAAACCGGTTCTTTCCAAGGAATCAACCCGGGAAGGAGCAAGCCCAAGGGAAAGATTACTCTGCCGGTGACCTTTGGCGGGGAGCTCAATTTCAGAACTGAGCGCATCACTTTCGACGTCGCCGATATTCCGTTGCCCTACAATGGAATACTTGGCCGTCCTGCCCTCGCCAAGTTCATGGCAGCTTCCCATTATGCTTACAACGTACTCAAGATGCCGGGGCCGATAAGCGTCATCACTGTCCACGGCGACAAGAAGGATGCGCTTGTCTGCGCCGACAAGATCTACCGGGATGCGGCAGCTGCGGCCGAGAAGGATACACTTGCCGCTGAAGCTCCCGAGGGGAAGAAGACGAAGACCAAGTCCGGCAACTGCTCTGGGGCCCACTCCGGCAACTGCACCTCTTCGGAGTGCTGCGCTGCCGTCGAGGACGTCCCATCGAGCTCCACCGGCAAGAGTAAGAAAGGGATGGCCGCTCCTCCGGCAACCAAGAAAGTGTCCGCAAAGGAGGACGGCACTGGTGGTACCTTCACCATCAGTGCCACGCTTGACAGCAAATAGGAAAGCGCGCTCGTTGCCTTCCTACGGGCGAATGTCGATGTGTTTGCCTGGCAACCATCTGACATCCCCGGTGTTCCCAGGAAGGTAATTGAGCACAAGCTTGCTGTTTGTCCTCATGCGCGGCCCATCAAGCAGAAAGTGAGGAAGCAAGCCGTGGAGCGCCAAGAATTCATCAACGAAGAAATCAAGAAGCTAGAGGCAGCAGGCCTAGTTAGAGGTGTGATCCATCCGACGTGGTTGGCGAATCCAGTCGTCGTGCGCAAGGCCAATGGGAAGTGGAGACTGTGTATAGACTTCACCGATGTGAATAAAGCATGTCCCAAGGATCCATTCCCTTTGCCGCGCATTGACCAGATCGTTGACTCCACTGCCGGATGTGAGCTACTCTGTTTTCTTGATGCATACTCAGGCTATCATCAGATTTTCATGGCCAAAGAGGATGAAGAGAAGACTGCATTTATCACTCCATGTGGCACTTATTGCTTCATACGCATGCCATTTGGACTGAAGAATGCAGGATCAACCTTTGCAAGGGTAGTGTACACTGCTTTTGAGCCACAGATCCACAGAAATGTAGAGGCTTACATGGATGACATCGTGGTGAAGAGCAAGAGCAAGGAAACCCTAGTCCAAGATTTGGAAGATACATTTCAGAACCTACGCAAGATACAGCTCAAGTTGAACCCCGAGAAGTGCGTCTTTGGAGTTCCCTCCAGCAAGCTTCTCGGATTCTTTGTGTCACAGAGGGGGATTGAAGCCAACCCCGACAAGATTAAAGCCATTGAGCAGATAAAGGCCCCAAAGCGCGTCAAGGATGTCAGAAGGCTTGCAGGTTGTGTGGCTGCCCTCAGTAGGTTCATTTCAAAGTCTGCAGAACGCGCCCTACGTTTCTTCAAAATCTTGAAGAAGGCAGGTCCCATGAAGTGGACTCCGGAAGCGGAGGCAGCGCTGCAGGATTTGAAACGGTACCTGTCCTCCACTCCAATACTTGTCGCACCTAGACCACAGGAAAAGTTGTTGCTGTACCTAGCGGCAACCAACCAGGTGGTTAGTGCTGCGTTAGTAGCGGAGAGGGAGTCCGACGAGGAGTCAGCACCACCGGCAAGCGAATCCAGCGACAAGCAGGGGGCTGCTCCGGCAAGCTCTGGCCCCGACAAGGACAACTCTGTGCAGGAACAAAATGAAGTGCGGAAGAAAATGGTGCAGCGCCCAGTGTATTTTGTGAGTTCCCTTCTCCAGGGGGCTAGATCAAGGTACTCTGGTGTGCAAAAGTTGCTTTTCGGCCTCCTCATGGCCTCGAGAAAGCTGCGCCATTACTTCCAAGCACATGAGATAACAGTGGTCACTCGCTTTCCGCTGAAGAGGATATTGCACAACCCAGAAGCAACAGGCAGGATCGTTGAATGGGCACTGGAGCTGTCAAGCTTTGGACTCAAGTTTGAAAGTACTTCAACCATACAGAGCCGAGCTTTGGCAGAATTCATAGCTGAGTGGACCCCAACGCCCGATGAAGAAGTCCAAGAAACAAGTGCACCCGTACAAGAAGCGACAAGTGAATGGGTAATGTATTTTGACGGTGCCTTCTCGCTGCAAGGCGCCGGTGCTGGCGTGGTACTCATCGCACCCACCGGAGAGCACCTCAAATATGTTATCCAGATGCACTTTCCCAGGGAGCAAGCGACAAACAACACTGCTGAATATGAAGGCTTGCTTGCCGGCCTCAGGATTGCGGCCGAACTTGGGATCAGGAAGCTGATTGTGCGGGGAGATTCTCAGTTGGTGGTCCGGCAAGTTAACAAGAGCTATCAGAGCCCTTTGATGGAAGCTTATGTCGATGAAGTGAGGAAGCTTGAGAAGCACTTTGAAGGTCTACAGATGGAGCACGTCCCGAGAGCTCAGAATGAAATTGCAGATGGCCTTTCAAAGTGTGCTTCGATGAAGTTACCTGTGGAACCAGGGACCTTCTTGCTCAAGCTGACTCAACCATCCGTTACACCATCAATTGGGCAGTCCAAGAAGAGAAAGTTGGTCTCCGGCGACTACTTGCCGGCGGATCTTCCTGAAACCACCGCCAAGGTCCCCAAGATCAACAACCACAACGCTGAGGAACAGTTTGCTCCTGCAGATCCTCGGGTCTGTACAGTTGAAGCAAGCGTTCCCGACAAGCCTTGCCCCGGCGAGCTTGCCGGGGGACCTTCAGCTCCGGCAGAACCAGAGGTCCTTGCCGTAGAAGCTGAGGTTCCCGCAGCGGCCCTCGAGCCTTTAGTCCTTGCCGTCGAGCCCCAGGCTCCGGCATGGGCGCAGCAGATCGTCCGTTTCCTTCAAACTGGAGAACTTCCCGACGACCCAGAAGAGATAGAGAAGATAACCAGGCAGTCAAGTATGTACCAGTTCGTGGATAACGAGCTGTACAGAAGAAGACTCAATTGTGTCAGATTGAAGTGCATCTCCAGGGAAGATGGACAAAAGCTGTTGGCAGAAATACACGGAGGCATATGCGGCCACGACATTGGCGCAGGGGCGCTTGCCGGGAAAGCTTTCCGGCAAGGGTTCTTCTGGCAAGAAGCCCTCCAAGATGCAACTGTGCTAGTAACCAAGTGTGAAGCGTGCCAGTTCCATGCGAAGCAGATTCATCAGCCAGCTCAAGCTCTCCAAACAATCCCTTTGTCCTGGCCCTTCTCGGTCTGGGGGCTCGATATCCTCGGCCCTTTCCCTCGTGCTGTCGGGGGCTTTGAGTACTTGTACGTTGCAATCGACAAGTTCACAAAGTGGCCAGAAGTGGAGCCAGTGAGAAAGGTGACAGCACAGTCAGCAGTCAGGTTCTTCAGGTCGATTGTTTGCCGTTTCGGAATCCCTAACAGGATCATCACCGACAACGGTACACAATTCACTAGTCGCACCTTCATGCAGTACGTCCAAGACCTCGGCGCCAAGGTCTGTTTCGCTTCTGTTGCTCACCCGAGGAGCAACGGTCAAGCGGAGAGGGCCAATGCTGAAGTGCTGCGCGGACTCAAGACAAGGACCTTTGACAGGCTGCGCAAGTGCGGAAGAAATTGGATAGAGGAGCTGCCGGCGGCTCTTTGGTCAATCAGAACGACACCAAGTCGAGCCACCGGGCAGACACCCTTTGCTCTAGTCTATGGAGCAGAGGCAGTTCTCCCCACGGAACTCGTATACGGGTCGCCTCGAGTGCTCGCTTATGATGAGCTCGAGCAAGAGCAACTGCGGCAAGATGACGCGTTGCTCCTCGAGGAGGGACGTCTCCAGGCTGCTGTACGAGCTGCTCGATACCAGCAAGCCTTGCGTCGCTACCATAGCCGCAAGGTCAAGGCCAGGAGTCTCGAGGAAGGCGACCTTGTTCTTCGGCGTGTTCAGTCCGCCAAGAATTCCAGCAAGTTGACGCCGAAGTGGGAAGGCCCTTATCGGGTGAGACAAGTTACGAGGCCCGGCGCTGTCCGCCTCGAGACCGAAGAAGGCTTACCGGTGAGCAACTCCTGGAACATAGAGCATCTTCGCAAGTTTCACCCATAAGGCGCGGTTGCCGTGATCCGCTCCGGCAACCACCTTTTGTACAAGCTTTGCCGCTGTTGCATGTAACCCTTTGTACAAAGCCGGGCGCAGACCCCGTGCATCAGTAAAGTTTTTGTGTTTTTCGCGCCGATTGCCTTTTGCATGCTTTTCTTTGCCATTTGCATGTGTTGATTGGCATTTGGTACAACACTCAAGTATCCGGTAAGCATTAGCACGCCGAAAGGCCATATATTTGTTTCCCTCTTCTATTTCCTTGCCTCCTAAGCAGAAGGAACGTTCCTCGCGCACAAGTTTGCCGGGGGGGGAAGGAGGTGGAGGAGGAACCAAGTGCTGTTCAAGAAAGAGAAGCCTTACCGGGAAGCAAGCAATATATGAAAGCTAAGTTATTAGAATTTGACCAGTTCAAATTTTAAATTTTTAGTGGACTTCCTTGAACATCCACACTTTGTATGGAAAACCTGTGCGCGGAGGAACCTACCCGTAGCTTGCCGCACCCTTATCTTGTTTCCGAGTTCGCTCAACGATTTAAGTGAGCTGCGACAAGTGTCGCGCCCTTGCTTCGTTTCCGAGTACGCTCAGCAAGCTAAGTGCGTTGCGACTAGCTGCGGCGAGGTTGCTTGCCGGTGAGACCTTGGCCAGCAGGCTGCTCAGAGTCCAGCACTCAGCGCTCGCGGCAAAGGGCCCCTTGCCGGCAAGCTCCCCGGGAGCGTAGGGTGAAAAGCATACAAAGTAAATGACCAAGACAAGGAATATAACATTGCACTGATTGATCAAAATGAGATAAATATCTTACAAAAGATAGCTTGTCGCAATGATTAATGAGTTCGTAACACCCTATGCAGCAACAAAAAGAGATAAAGATAACGGAGGCCTAATCTACGCGGTCGCCCTCAATCCTGGAGATCTTAGCCACCTTGGCAATGATGTGGGCGACCTGCTCCTTCAGAGCCTCCATGTCCGCGTCAGCCGGCAGGCTGCGAAGAACGTTGGTGAGGTTTATGCCCGGATTGCGATATACGATCTTCGTCAGCACGCGCTCCAAGGTTCCCGTGCAGAGCAGGCGCGTCTCCTCGGCCAGTTGCGCGGGGATCTTCTTCCGCAGATCTGCAAGGGCCGGCGCGATTCCCCTGAAGAAGAGGCTGAGCTTGGCGCTGTGAGGGAGGTTTGGATCCGGGGAGTAGATGAGGTGCTCCAGCTTCAACGCCAGCAGCTCCTGGTCGATGTTGGACGCACAAGATACTAAGTCCTCGGTCCATACCTCAACGGTTTTGCGGAAGAGCTCAGCCGCTTTGTTGGCGCTGTCCACCAAGGTCCGCTCCTTGCGGAGCTCCTCCTTCAACTTGGTCTCCCGAGCCCGGGCAGCGTCGAGTGAATCCTTCAGTGTAGAGACCTTCAACTCCAAGTCCTCGATGGAGTCCTTGGCGGCCTTCAACTCGTCGCCCCTCTCAGAAAGACGCACCTGGAGTTCTAAATTGGTGTGGGCGTCCTTCTCACGCTCCGTGATGAGCGCGGCGACCTTCTCCGCGCTCACCTTCAGTGACTTCTCCAGCTGCGCGACCTTGGCGGCAAGCTCCTTCTTGGCGGTCTCCGCGGCAGCCGCGGCGGCTTTCGCCTCCTTCAGTTCCCCGCCAAGGGCCTCCTCCCGAGCGGCAAGGTCCTCCTCGTGGGAGTCGAGGTTGACCTTCCGCTGCGCGAGTTCTCCTTCTCGCCGGGACAGCTCCACCCCGGCGAGCCGCTGCTGCTCTTCGGCCTCAGCTTTCTCCAGCACCCACTCCTGATATTCGCCGGCAAGCCGCTCGCGCTCCTCCGCCACCTCGCGGAGGGCCGCCTGGTTGGCGGCGCTGAGCTCCGCCGCGCGCTTCTCCATCTCCGCGGCGGCCTTGGCGGCAAGGGCTTCCCGGGAAGCAAGCTTCGCCTGCCTGGCCCGGTAAAGGGCCAGGAGCTGGTGAAGCAGCTTCTCCTCCTCGGGCCCTTCACTCCCGCCAGGCGCTTCGACGATCTTCAAGCCCGCGGAGGCGAGGACCTCCCCGTCAAATGCCTCGCCCTCCACGGGAGCTCGAGACGAAGAACCCCACGGCACCTGGATGAAGACGCCGTTGGGGGCTTCGAGATAATAGCCCTGCTCCTTGCCGGCGGAGGGATCGGCGGCCGGCGCAGCACTTGATGCTCCCGCCGCCTCCGGGCCGGCGGTGCGGTCTCCGTCCCCCTCCCCGGCCGCTGCATCTGCAGCCGGAGCGGTCTCCTGCGCGGCCGGCTCGGCGGCTCCCGCCGTGTCCTCGGCGACAGGGGCGTCGCCGCCGCCGCCCTGCGCGCCCTCCTCCTCGAGGTTGATGACTTCCGTCTCCATCGGCTCGGGGGGAGGAGGATCTAAAAGAAGAAGAAGAAAAAGAAGTTCAAGCAAAAATCCAAAAAGAGACAACGCCAAGAAGACAAAATTACAAGACATACCTTGGCGGACGTCGTCAGCGGCGGGCTCCCTCGCCGGGGAGCTCTGCCTTGGCAGAGTGGCCGCCCTCGCCGGGCTGCTCGCCCTTGGCGGGGTACTTGCCCTTGGCGGAGTACCCGCCCTTGGCGGAGCGCTCTCCCTTGCCGGGGAGTTCGGCCTTGGCGGGGACGGCGGGACCTGCGGCTCCTCGAGGACGGTCTTCGGGCGCTCCTGCCGCTGTGGCTCCACCTCTGCACAAGTCAAGACAAAGACATCAAGATATTGAAACAAGGCAAAATCCCCAAGCGCACCCCGACGAGCGGGAGGATGGAACCCAGACTTACGCTGGGGGCTGCGCTGGGGGCTGCTCCTCGGAGCAGCGCTCGGGTCCGGCAGGCTTGGCTCCGGCGCGTCCCCAGTTGCCGCGGTGGCCGAGCCTTCCGCGACCTCGACCACAGGCGCCTTGGCTTTCTTCGCCACGCGCTGAACCAAGGTCCTGAAATCAAAGCAACAAACAAAATTAGCATCAACAATAATCAAGACGAAACTTGAGAAGGTGTAAGATCTCGTATTCTTACTCCTGATCCTCCTCGTCGTCCTCGCTCAAGGCGGAGAAGTCATACTCCACCTGGGGCGCGTCTGCGCGAGGAGCGGAAGACGAAGATTCCCTCGGGCGCTTGGCGGTCCCTGGGGCTGGGGGCTGCGAAGACCCAGCCCCTGTGGTAGCCGGAGCCCGGGGAGCGGGCAGAGCCGCTGCTCCGCTCCGAGAAGACTCCTGCCTGCTTGGCGCCGACCTGCGGGGCGCCTCTGCCGTGGCCTGCGCGCGGGCCGCCCCCGCCGCGGTTGGTGCGCCGGTCGCCCCCGGCGCAGCTTGGCTTCCCCGGGAAGCTTGAGCTGCCCGGCGAGCTGGTTGTTGCCGGGGCGCCTGCGCCCTCGCTCCCGTCGCCGCCCTGCGGAGACGCTTCGGTGGAGACCGCCTTGGGCTTGCCGGGGGCGGGGAGGTCTCCAACGAGGAGAGGTCGTCGGCGTAGAGCTCCGTAGATCCGTCGGAGTCCTCGGCGGCCTCGGCCTCCTCCCCCTCCTCCTCCCCGGCTGGCTCGCTGGGCCCAGCGCCCTGTGCTGCGGCCTCTTTTCCTTTGGCGCCTCCGCTCCCTCCAGCGCCTCCGCTCCCCGCGGCGCCTCTGTTCCCTCCGGCAGCACCATCCCTTGCCGCGGCCTCGGCCACGATTCCGTGGATCCCGGAGTGCCTCAGAGAGGGGACCCCGGCAAGCGCGTCGGGAGGAAGTTGCAGCAGTCTGCGGGTCTCCGCCTCCTCCGCCTGGCAGGACGCATCCACAGCCTCCGCCTCTTCAGGCGTATATCCAAAATCTCCTGCCGCTGCGGCTGCAGCGGCCTCTTCAGCCCGAGAAGCCATGTATGCAAGCTCCTGTTCGGTGGTGTCCCGCGTGTGCTCCTTGATGTCATCCTTGTTCTTCGCCACCTCCACGAGGTTGTCAAAGAAGCTGAGGACGTCTATGGGCTTGGGCGGAATCCACGTGCGGTCCACGCCGTGCGAATCACACGTGGGCATCATGGCGCAGAGACGGTCCCGGACTGTGCTGTTGCAGAGGGGCACCACTCCCCGGGGAGGTCTGAACCACTCAGGGTGGGCCGGGTCATATTTGAAGAGTTCCCGGACCATCCCCTTCAGCTCCAGCGTCGTGAAGTTGAAGTTCAGCCCGGGGCGCAGCCTCATTATATCCGCTGGGTTGCCATACTCCCAGGCCGGCCTTTTCCTGTCTTGGAGAGGGGCGATGCGGCGGCGGAGGAAGTCTGCGCCTACTTCTGCAACGGACAGCCTTGCTACCCGAAGACGAAGAATCCGGACGAGGGCGACGTCGAGCTTGATGTCGTCCGAGTCCAGCTCGCTCCAATCCCTGCCGCGCACGATGGGCGTTGTGCGCGGCGCGGTGAAGGGCTGCGGCTCGTCCTCAACGATCCAGCACCAATCTGCACGCCACTCCTCCCACTTGCCGCGGAGCTCCCCCGGCAAGTACGACTCCTTCTTGTTCAGACGAAATACCCAAGAAATTCCCCCGGAGAGGGGGGCGCCGGCCTCTGCTCTAGGAGTGAAGAAGTGCCTAAACAGTGCTACGTTTGGGTGTATTCCTATGAAGTTTTCGCACATGTGTGCGAAAACCGCCATTGTGAGGATGGCGTTGGGGGTGAAGTCAAGAAGGTGGAGGCCATAGGTGTGCATGACGTCGCAGAAGAAATCAGAGAAAGGAGGGCAAAGACCGCAGTGAAAGAAGGCTGCGAAGAAATAGTACCCGCTGGGGTAGTTTTCCTTGGCGGCGGCCGGGTAAGCTCGAGTGCGAGGGTGCGCCTTGGTTTCCTTGGCCCAGAACAAGTAGTACTTGTTCCAGAGCTCCCGCGCGCCGAGCCTCGGCGGGAAGACGAGGTTCCACTTCCGGTACGCGGTAAGCTTCGCTGCTTGCTCCGACTTCTCCCTCTTGGCTTTCTCCGCCTTCGCCTTCTCGGTCTTCGGGGCCATGGCGGAGGCGGCAGAGGAAAGGGGGAGAACGGCGGCGGCGGAGGTGTGGAGGCGGAGCGCAAAGGGGATTTCTGGAGGAAGAAGAAGATGCAATGAAAGCGCAAGGAGGGGAATCGCTCCTGCTTCCTCTGCTTTTATGGGGAAGTGGGGGGGCGTTTCGCTCTTTCCATTAAGAGAACGTGGGCACGTCCCATCCCACGACGCCGCAATCGACGCGTGCCGTTACGGGGGGATGCGGCGGATACGGAAGTGGATTCGGCGCGCCGTGGGCCGCGTGTGCCCGTGCACTGTTTTGGGCCTGGCCCAACAGCGCTCGGCACCGTGTGTGGCCCAGGCCCGGGGGCTCCTGTCGGTGTACTAAGGTAGGGGTACCTCAGTACCCCAACTTGTGCACGGGTAGTTGCAGCTTCCCGCGGCAGGGTTTACCACGCGCTCGCCGGAGACCTTCCTGCTCCATATTAAACCATTCAAAAACAAAGTATGCAAGACAGAAGATCAAGACCCCGGCAAGTGGAGCTTGCCGGGAAGGCCGTATCAGGCTCAAGGTTACCTCACTAGCACAAGACCCTGGCAAGAGGAGCTTGCCAGGAAGACTAGAAGATTCCATCATAGAAGACACGCCTCGGCGCTATATGCGTCCCGGCGAGGGCCCGGGGAGCGGCAAGCTCCCGGGCCCGGCAAGATCAAGACCCCGGCAAGGTGCTTGCCGGGAGAGTTGCGCTGTGTGCCCGCACTCCAGCTCATCGGCCCACGCGTCGCCCTGGGGCCTATCCAGGGACGCGTGGCGGATGGCTGTGCAGCCCGGGGGACACGGTGGCGCTCCACGGTGGTGGATCCATCGCCGTGGCGGATGGAGACGCAAGGGCGGGAGCTTTTGGGGTCAACGGCGACGGGTATTAAATGCCCTTGTCCCCCACTGTCAAAGTAGGTAGCGACCACTGTTCGCGCACTGTAGCTCTACTGTTCCCGCACTGTTACAACTACCACCTCTTTTACGTTTTAACCCCTTTCTCCTACGTTGACACCTGTCGGTGACCCCTTGCACTATAAAAGGAGGCCCATGCACAACGTGGAGGGGGTTCGGAACCTAGATCACTCATACGCTCGGTGTAGCTGCTTCTTCAAGCTCCCGAGCTCTCCAACTCAATACACATCTAAGCAGGAGTAGGGTTTTACGCGTCTACCGCGGCCCGAACCTGGGTAATACTGCCCGCGTGTCCGCTACGATCTGCTCTTCGTGCTCCCTCCGCCCTTGTACCGCACAGACAAGGGGCTCCGGTCCCATAGGTGTTCGTGGCGGACAGTTTCCCCCGACAGCTTGCTGAGCGGTAACCATGTTTCTGGGGACGCCATCAACTGTCACACTTTTGTTGAATATCATGTGAGTTGCTATGCATGTTCGTCTTGTCTGAAGTAAGGGTGATTTACCGTGGGTTGAATTAATATGCATATTGTTAGAGAAGAACATTGGGCCGCCAACCAAAGCCATGCATCATGGTGGAAGTTTTAGCTTGGACCTTAATCCTCAATCTCTCATGAGAATATGCTTATGCATTAAAGAGAAGTCCATCATCTATTTTCTATGTTGTCCCGGTATGGATGTCCTCAAGTTGAGATCTATCAAAAACGAGAAATCAAATGCGATCTATCTCCTTGGACCTTTGTACAGGTGGCATAGAGGTACCCCTTTGTGACACTTGGTTAGAACATATGCAATGCAATGATAACCCATGGGGATCCGAGCTAATTAGGACAAGGAGCGAGCACTATTGGTATTCGATGCATGAGGCTTGCAACTTATAAGATGGTTTATACATGACACATATGAAGTACTACTACCGTTGACACAATTGCTTCCATGTTTTCAAATAAAAAGCTTTAGCACTTAACCTTTCTTTTACCTTTATGTTGAAGCACCAACTACTGAGAGCATGATTGTCATTCTGAGTGTAATGTGCATTGTCCCAAAGTAGCATTGTCTTTTGCATGATTGTGATATCGTTTATTCCGAAATAATTGTATCTAGTCATCACTTAAACCTTGAAGGTGCCCTTGCATTTATGTTTTGCATCACTAAAGGGGGCAAGCTAGATATCACTTTATCATATTTGCACGTCATGTTCATTGCAAATCTTTTTGATGTTTCAGTTTCATATTGTAAAACTTTCAGTCATTTGTGATTTTCTCTTGAGACAACTTAATTACTAAAGAATCATTGCCTCAGTAAGCTTTTGTCATATGACTATGAGAAAGTCCTATATGGTTAATAGCATGTCACCACAGAAATTATTCTTGTTATCATTTACCTACTCGAGGACGAGCAGGAATTAAGCTTGGGGATGTTGATACGTCCAAAACGTATCTATAATTTCTGCTTGCTCCATGCCACTTTTGGGTGATATTGCTATGATATTCATACACTTCCATACACTTTTGATCATATTTGGACTAACTTACTAATCCAGTGCACCCCAGTGCCAGTTTCTGTTTTCGGCTGTTTTTGTATTTCAGGTTTTCACGTTTCAAGAACTGCCCAGAAAAATCCAGAAAAATTATATAAAAAATCAGTGAACCGGAAACAACACTGCGTCCGAAGGGCAGCCTGGGGGGGGGGGGCACAGGGGCTCCAGGCGTCCTGTGGGCGCGCCCCCCCTGGGCCGCGCCGGGGGGGCGCCTGGGCCCCCCGAGGCTCCCCCGGTGCCCTACTTTGGCATATATTTAAAGGGTCCTCCGTAACCCTCAGAACAGGACTTCTTTTCGCGATCCCATCTTTGTTCCGCCGCCGCCGCCGCTTCCAAGATCGGGAGCACCAGGAGAACTCTTCCCGGCACCCTGCCGGAGGGGAGGATCACCACCGGGAGCTTCTCCACCACCATGGACGCCTCCCGGATGACTCGTGAGTAGTCTCCCTTGGACCATGAGTCCATGACCAGTAGCTATGTGATGTTCTCCTCCCGTTCTTGTGCTTCACTAATTAGTCCTCGTGAGCTGCCCTACATGATCGAGGCACCTATGTAATCCTTATGCTGTTGCTATGTTGAGTTTGCTGGGATCCGATGGATTATGAGATTATGTTCAGATTGATCTTGAGTAATATATTTGATCTACCTCTTTTATATTTTAGTTCATAAGTAATTCTTGCATGTTCTCCGTTGTTATTTATTGCTTTGGCCGAGTAATAGGTAGTGACTCCAAGAGGGAACGTTATGCTCGATTGTGGGTTCATGCCCCTCGATGACTAGCTTGAGTGACAAAAACATGAGTCTAGGGGATGTGCTGTTGCCACAAGGGAGAAAACAACGGTGCTTGTGCTCGCGGGTGCAAGGATTGTTTACTTTACGCAAAGTTCTTTTAATGCAGTCGTCTGTTGCATTGAGTTTACACTATGGGCGGGACTCGCAACTTAATACCAGCGAGATGTTCTGGATAGATATCTCAAGGTGGATGATTAGTAGTAGATATTGATGGATTTCGGTCTACTTACTTTGGCGTACCGCCCATGCTTTGAACCTCAACCTTTCTTGCAATGTAATCAGCATTGGTTTGCGTTCGTGGTCCTGTCAATTGCCCTGCTGTAATTTGTTTACCTCACATAGCTGTTTTATCGTCTTTTGGGAGAGAGACATCACTAGTGAACATCATGAGACTCCGGTCCATATTACCATCATTGATCACATCCACTATTTACTTTTCGTTATTTACTTACTATTGCAAAACACTATCTATCACTACTATCATATTGCTTTTAACCCTTTGTGAACTACAAGGCCGGAGAGATTGACAACCTCTCTGTACTCGTTGGGAGCAAAGTTATTTGTATCTGTGTGCAGGTCCACGTTGATTGCTAATTGCGCCGTTAGTAATTGACACCTACTTGTTGAACCTAGGAGTCTCTAGGGATTCGATCCTTGGCATCTTTGCTAGGGGAAAACACTTCTACTTACTGCATCTTACACCTTCCACTTGGGGTAACCAACGAGGGGTTCGAGGCCCATCAAGGAGTATTTTCTGGCGCCGTTGCCGGGGACTCCACTCTTCAGGATAGGGGAGTTGCATGCTATCTTTTACCTTTGCTTTTTAGTCTTGTTAGTTTACTTTTTATTTTTGCCTTAGTACCTTTTTATCGAAAATCACAAAAATAGTTATCTTGCTTGCTTGCTACTATGGGTTCTACCAAAAACACTAAATGGGAGGAGTACACCCCTACTTCCATTGCCCCACTTATCTGTGACGGGATTTACAAAAAAAATAAACCTTGTGATTACACTAGTTATGACGGAGAGTTATGCCCATGGCATGGTCTTCCAGGAAAAAAGTATGAGCCTCAGTTTAAAATTGCTCCTAAGCTTCCCGAAACTTGGGAAGATGTTCAAACTCTTATAATAGAGAGCGAATTAAACAAAGAGGATGACACTACAATTCTGCCCACTAATGATAAAATTGATTTTGATAATTGTAGTATTTCGGAAGTTGTTGCCTTTCTACAAGGAATGGCTAAGGATCCCAACACTAGCACGCTTAATCTTGCCTTCACAGAGCATATCACTAATGCTCTTATCAAAGCTAGGGAGGAGAAACTTAGAGTAGAAGCCTCCATACCTAGAAAGCTAGGAGATGGTTGGGACTCTATGATTAAAATTAAGATAAACAACTTCTCATGCTATGCTTTATGTGATATTGTAGCTAGTACTTCCATTATGCCCAAAAGACTATATGATATTCTTAAATTGAAATCTTTTGATTCTTGTTCTTTTGGTGATGCTCTCTTTGATTCTTCTATAAAGAAACCTTTGGGGAGGATCGATGATGTTCTTATTGTTGTCAATGATAATTATGTGCCCGTTGATTTCACTATTATGGATATTGAATGTGATCCTTCATGTCCAATTATTTTGGGACGTCCCTTTTTGCGCACCGTTAGTGCTGTCATTGACATGAAAGAGGGTAATATAAAATTTCAGTTTCCTCTCAAGAAAGGGATGGAACACTTCCCTCGTAAGAAGGTCAAGTTACCTTTTGAGTCCGTTGTACGGGCTAGCTATTCTTTTACTCTTGATAAAACTTGATCTATGCATTATGCCTAGCTTAAAGGCATAAAAGAAAGCGCTTTTGGGAGGCAGCCCACATGAATAAATTTTTTGCTTTTGTTGTGTCTTGATGTTGTTTACTGCTGTAGCATCATCATTGTATCTTTGCTTTTCATATTTGTGCCAAGTATAGCCTCTGATTGCTAGAAAGTTCAAAAGTTGTGAGGTGCTGTCCAGGAAACAGATTCTGTCCTTGGATAGAAAAATTCGTATAAAATCACCAGATCATGTTTTTGGTCTGAATTTTATTCGACAGCGTTCTCTATATAATTGTCTATCGTGCGTCAGTTCTGAGTTTTTTGATTTGAGTTGCAGAAGTATCCCGAAAAGGTCAATTACTGCCTGTTGTTCTGTTTTCCACAGATTCTGTCCTGTTTTGCCTTACCTTCACTTTGCAAATTAAGAACTTGCTTTTTCTTTGCAAAAACCTTTTGACAATCTTGAGAAACAGTAGAACTTCAAGAATATCCTTATTTCCAGCAAGGTATAATTATTTTATTAAGGGTACTAACCTCGCTAATCAGATTATGATGAGTTGTGTATGAAGGGAGTTTTCAAGTGTGCGAGGGAAGATGATAAAAAGATTCAGGAGTGTCAAGCGCTCAAGCTTGGGGATGCCCCCGTGCACCCCCAAGAAATATTCAAGGAGACTCAAGCTTCTAAGCTTGGGGATGCCCCCGTGCATCCCCTTCTCCATCAACATTATCAGTCCGTCTTTCGTTTCGCTATATTTTTATCACTTCATATGTTATGTGCTATGCTTGGAGCGTCTTCCTTTTAGTTTTCTTTTTAGTTTTTCATAACGAGTCGGAACCCAGCATTCCTTTATGTGGGAGAGAAACACGCTCCACCTCTACCTAGAACATAACATAGAATTTTCATGTCTATCTATGCTGTGTGTGTTCTTTGTCTTTTAATAGCTACTATCGTGCTCTGCTCTTAGTATTCATGCTTATCTTTTCAAGAGCTTTTATTTAGCTGTTTGCTTGAACTCTCTTTAATTACCATGCTCACCTTATTAAGAGAGTTTGCTTCCGTTGCATGGGTTAATGTGTCTATGATAAAGATGCTACTTGCATGATGGTGCTTAGTAGTTCAGGTTTTCTTTTGGTTAATCTCAAAAAGCTGGGGGGTTCCCAATGTGTTATTGGAGTACCAACTTGGTTTGTTTGCCTATGATGTGGTATGGTTTAGTAATATCTTCCTTAGAGAATTTATTTTGATTGACTTGGCATATGCTCACGTATATTCAAGACTGTAAAGAAAGTCTGTCAAGCCTTGATGATCTTTTGTTTCTAAGTAGCGATATAACTACCATGCCTGATTCAATATTGCTTTGTCGCTCTGCATGATTATGACCGTCATTGCTCTCTTAGTTGGTCGCTCCCAGTCTTTTGCTAACCTCCACCTGCACTAAGCAAACTAACCATGCAATACATAGCTCATGGGAAAGTAGCCTAAAAACTATTGTGGTAAAGAATATGTTGCCTATGTATCTTATTTCTTATGAGTTGCTTGCTGAGCGGTAACCATGTTTCTGGGGACGCCATCAACTGTCACACTTTTGTTGAATATCATGTGAGTTGCTATGCATGTTCGTCTTGTCTGAAGTAAGGGTGATTTACCGTGGGTTGAATTAATATGCATATTGTTAGAGAAGAACATTGGGCCGCCAACCAAAGCCATGCATCATGGTGGAAGTTTTAGCTTGGACCTTAATCCTCAGTCTCTCATGAGAATATGCTTATGCATTAAAGAGAAGTCCATCATCTATTTTCTATGTTGTCCCGGTATGGATGTCCTCAAGTTGAGATCTATCAAAAACGAGAAATCAAATGCGATCTATCTCCTTGGACCTTTGTACAGGTGGCATAGAGGTACCCCTTTGTGACACTTGGTTAGAACATATGCAATGCAATGATAACCCATGGGGATCCGAGCTAATTAGGACAAGGAGCGAGCACTATTGGTATTCGATGCATGAGGCTTGCAACTTATAAGATGGTTTATACATGACACATATGAAGTACTACTACCGTTGACACAATTGCTTCCATGTTTTCAAATAAAAAGCTTTAGCACTTAACCTTTCTTTTACCTTTATGTTGAAGCACCAACTACTGAGAGCATGATTGTCATTCTGAGTGTAATGTGCATTGTCCCAAAGTAGCATTGTCTTTTTCATGATTGTGATATCGTTTATTCTGAAATAATTGTATCTAGTCATCACTTAAACCTTGAAGGTGCCCTTGCATTTATGTTTTGCATCACTAAAGGGGGCAAGCTAGATATCACTTTATCATATTTGCACGTCATGTTCATTGCAAATCTTTTTGATGTTTCAGTTTCATATTATAAACTTTCAGTCATTTGTGATTTTCTCTTGAGACAACTTAATTACTATAGAATCATTGCCTTAGTAAGCTTTTGTCATATGACTATGAGAAAGTCCTATATGGTTAATAGCATGTCACCACAGAAATTATTCTTGTTATCATTTACCTACTCGAGGACGAGCAGGAATTAAGCTTGGGGATGTTGATACGTCCAAAACGTATCTATAATTTCTGCTTGCTCCATGCCACTTTTGGGTGATATTGCTATGATATTCATACACTTCCATACACTTTTGATCATATTTGGACTAACTTACTAATCCAGTGCACCCCAGTGCCAGTTTCTGTTTTCGGCTGTTTTTGTATTTCAGGTTTTCACGTTTCGAGAACTGCCCAGAAAAATCCAGAAAAATTATATAAAAAATCAGCGAACCGGAAACAACACTGCGTCCGAAGGCCAGCCTGGGGGGGGGGGCACAGGGGCTCCAGGCGCCCTGTGGGCGCGCCGCCCCTGGGCCGCGCCGGGGGGGCGCCTGGGCCCCCCGAGGCTCCCCCGGTGCCCTACTTTGGCATATATTTAAAGGGTCCTCCGTAACCCTCAGAACAGGACTTCTTTTCGTGATCCCATCTCTGTTCCGCCGCCGCCGCCGCTTCCAAGATCGGGAGCACCAGGAGAACTCTTCCCGGCACCCTGCCGGAGGGGAGGATCACCACCGGGAGCTTCTCCACCACCATGGACGCCTCCCGGATGACTCGTGAGTAGTCTCCCTTGGACCATGAGTCCATGACCAGTAGCTATGGGATGTTCTCCTCCCGTTCTTGTGCTTCACTTATTAGTCCTCATGAGCTGCCCTACATGATCGAGGCACCTATGTAATCCTTATGCTGTTGCTATGTTGAGTTTGCTGGGATCCGATGGATTATGAGATTATGTTCAGATTGATCTTGAGTAATATATTTTATCTACCTCTTTTATATTTTAGTTCATAAGTAATTCTTGCATGTTCTCCGTTGTTATTTATTGCTTTGGCCGCGTAATAGGTAGTGACTCCAAGAGGGAACGTTATGCTTGATTGTGGGTTCATGCCCCTCGATGACTAGCTTGAGTGACAAAAACATGAGTCTAGGGGATGTGCTGTTGCCACAAGGGGGAAAACAACGGTGCTTGTGCCCGCGGGTGCAAGGATTGTTTACTTTACGCAAAGTTCTTTTAATGCAGTCGTCTGTTGCATTGAGTTTACACTATGGGTGGGACTCGCAACTTAATACCAGCGAGATGTTCTGGATAGATATCTCAAGGTGGATGATTAGTAGTAGATATTGATGGATTTCAGTCTACTTACTTTGGCGTACCGCCCATGCTTTGAACCTCAACCTTTCTTGCAATGTAATCAGCATTGGTTTGCGTTCGTGGTCCTGTCAATTGCCCAGCTGTAATTTGTTTACCTCACATAGCTGTTTTATCGTCTTTTGGGAGAGAGACATCACTAGTGAACATCATGAGACTCCGGTCCATATTACCATCATTGATCACATCCACTATTTACTTTTCGTTATTTACTTACTATTGCAAAACACTATCTATCACTACTATCATATTGCTTTTAACCCTTTGTGAACTACAAGGCCGGAGAGATTGACAACCTCTCTGTACTCGTTGGGAGCAAAGTTATTTGTATCTGTGTGCAGGTCCACGTTGATTGCTAATTGCGCCGTTAGCAATTGACACCTACTTGTTGAACCTAGGAGTCTCTGGGGATTCGATCCTTGACATCTTTGCTAGGGGAAAACACTTCTACTTACTGCATCTTACACCTTCCACTTGGGGTAACCAACGAGGGGTTCGAGGCCCATCAAGGAGTATTTTCTGGCGCCGTTGCCGGGGACTCCACTCTTCAGGATAGGGGAGTTGCATGCTATCTTTTACCTTTGCTTTTTAGTCTTGTTAGTTTACTTTTTATTTTTGCCTTAGTACCTTTTTATCGAAAATCACAAAAATAGTTATCTTGCTTGCTTGCTACTATGGGTTCTACCAAAAACACTAAATGGGAGGAGTACACCCCTACTTCCATTGCCCCACTTATCTGTGACGGGATTTACAAAAAAAATAAACCTTGTGATTACACTAGTTATGACGGAGAGTTATGCCCATGGCATGGTCTTCCAGGAAAAAAGTATGAGCCTCAGTTTAAAATTGCTCCTAAGCTTCCCGAAACTTGGGAAGATGTTCAAACTCTTATAATAGAGAGCGAATTAAACAAAGAGGATGACACTACAATTCTGCCCACTAATGATAAAATTGATTTTGATAATTGTAGTATTTCAGAAGTTGTTGCCTTTCTACAAGGAATGGCTAAGGATCCCAACACTAGCACGCTTAATCTTGCCTTCACAGAGCATATCACTAATGCTCTTATCAAAGCTAGGGAGGAGAAACTTAGAGTAGAAGCCTCCATACCTAGAAAGCTAGGAGATGGTTGGGACTCTATGATTAAAATTAAGATAAACAACTTCTCATGCTATGCTTTATGTGATATTGTAGCTAGTACTTCCATTATGCCCAAAAGACTATATGATATGCTTAAATTGAAATCTTTTGATTCTTGTTCTTTTGGTGATGCTCTCGTTGATTCTTCCATAAAGAAACCTTTGGGGAGGATCGATGATGTTCTTATTGTTGTCAATGATAATTATGTGCCCGTTGATTTCACTATTATGGATATTGAATGTGATCCTTCATGTCCAATTATTTTGGGACGTCCCTTTTTACGCACCGTTGGTGCTGTCATTGACATGAAAGAGGGTAATATAAAATTTCAGTTTCCTCTCAAGAAAGGGATGGAACACTTCCCTCGTAAGAAGGTCAAGTTACCTTTTGAGTCCGTTGTACGGGCTAGCTATTCTTTTACTCTTGATAAAACTTGATCTATGCATTATGCCTAGCTTAAAGGCATAAAAGAAAGCGCTTTTGGTAGGCAGCCCACATGAATAAATTTTTTGCTTTTGTTGTGTCTTGATGTTGTTTACTGCTGTAGCATCATCATTGTATCTTTGCTTTTCATATTTGTGCCAAGTATAGCCTCTGATTGCTAGAAAGTTCAAAAGTTGTGAGGTGCTGTCCAGGAAACAGATTCTGTCCTTGGATAGAAAAATTCGTATAAAATCACCAGATCATGTTTTTGGTCTGAATTTTTTCCGACAGCGTTCTCTATATAAGTGTCTTTCGTGCGTCAGTTCTGAGTTTTTTTATTTGAGTTGCAGAAGTATCCCGAACAGGTCAATTACTGCCTGCTGTTCTGTTTTTCACAGATTCTGTCCTGTTTTGCCTTACCTTCACTTTGCAAATTAAGAACTTGCTTTTTCTTTGCAAAAACCTTTTGGCAATCTTGAGAAACAGTAGAACTTCAAGAATATCCTTATTTCCAGCAAGGTATAATTATTTTATTAAAGGTACTAACCTCGCTAATCAGATTATGATGAGTTGTGTATGAAGGGAGTTTTCAAGTGTGCGAGGGAAGATGATAAAAAGATTCAGGAGTGTCAAGCGCTCAAGCTTGGGGATGCCCCCGTGCACCCCCAAGAAATATTCAAGGAGACTCAAGCGTCTGAGCTTGGGGATTCCCCCGTGCATCCCCTTCTCCATCAACATTATCAGTCCGTCTTTCGTTTCGCTATATTTTTATCACTTCATATGTTATGTGCTATGCTTGGAGCGTCTTCCTTTTAGTTTTCTTTTTAGTTTTTCATAACGAGTCGGAACCCAGCATTCCTTTATGTGGGAGAGAAACACGCTCCACCTCTACCTAGAACATAACATAGAATTTTCATGTCTATCTATGCTGTGTGTGTTCTTTGTCTTTTAATAGCTACTATCGTGCTCTGCTCTTAGTATTCATGCTTATCTTTTCAAGAGCTTTTATTTAGTTGTTTGCTTGAACTCTCTTTAATTACCATGCTCACCTTATTAAGAGAGTTTGCTTCCGTTGCATGGGTTAATGTGTCTATGATAAAGATGCTACTTGCATGATGGTGCTTAGTAGTTCAGGTTTTCTTTTGGTTAATCTCAAAAAGCTGGGGGGTTCCCAATGTGTTATTGGAGTACCAACTTGGTTTGTTTGCCTATGATGTGGTATGGTTTAGTAATATCTTCCTTCGAGAATTTATTTTGATTGACTTGGCATATGCTCACGCATATTCAAGACTGTAAAGAAAGTCTGTCAAGCCTTGATGATCTTTTGTTTCTAAGTAGCGATATAACTACCATGCCTGATTCAATATTGCTTTGTCGCTCTGCATGATTATGACCGTCATTGCTCTCTTAGTTGGTCGCTCCCAGTCTTTTGCTAACCTCCACCTGCACTAAGCAAACTAACCATGCAATACATAGCTCATGGGAAAGTAGCCTAAAAACTATTGTGGTAAAGAATATGTTGCCTATGTATCTTATTTCTTATGAGTTGCTTGCTGAGCGGTAACCATGTTTCTGGGGACGCCATCAACTGTTACACTTTTGTTGAATATCATGTGAGTTGCTATGCATGTTCGTCTTGTCTGAAGTAAGGGTGATTTACCGTGGGTTGAATTAATATGCATATTGTTAGAGAAGAACATTGGGCCGCCAACCAAAGCCATGCATCATGGTGGAAGTTTTAGCTTGGACCTTAATCCTCAATCTCTCATGAGAATATGCTTATGCATTAAAGAGGAGTCCATCATCTATTTTCTATGTTGTCCTGGTATGGATGTCCTCAAGTTGAGATTTATCAAAAACGAGAAATCAAATGCGATCTATCTCCTTGGACCTTTGTACAGGTGGCATAGAGGTACCCCTTTGTGACACTTGGTTAAAACATATGCAATGCAATGATAACCCATGGGGATCCGAGCTAATTAGGACAAGGAGCGAGCACTATTGGTATTCGATGCATGAGGCTTGCAACTTATAAGATGTTTTATACATGACACATATGAAGTACTACTACCGTTGACACAATTGCTTCCATGTTTTCAAAATAAAAAGCTCTAGCTCTTAACCTTTCTTTTACCTTTATGTTGAAGCACCAACTACTGAGAGCATGATTGTCATTCTGAGTGTAATGTGCATTGTCCCAAAGTAGCATTGTCTTTTGCATGATTGTGATATCGTTTATTCTGAAATGATTGTATCTAGTCATCACTTAAACCTTGAAGGTGCCCTTGCATTTATGTTTTGCATCACTAAAGGGGGCAAGCTAGATATCACTTTATCATATTTGCACATCATGTTCGTTGCAAATCTTTTTGATGTTTCAGTTTCATGTTGTAAAACTTTCAGTCATTTGTGATTTTCTCTTGAGGCAACTTAATTACTTTAGAATCATTGTCTCAGTAAGCTTTTGTCATATGACTATGAGAAAGTCCTATATGGTTAATAGCATGTCACCACAGAAATTATTCTTGTTATCATTTACCTACTCGAGGACGAGCAGGAATTAAGCTTGGGGATGTTGATACGTCCAAAACGTATCTATAATTTCTGCTTGCTCCATGCCACTTTTGGGTGATATTGCTATGATATTCATACACTTCCATACACTTTTGATCATATTTGGACTAACTTACTAATCCAGTGCACCCCAGTGCCAGTTTCTGTTTTCGGCTGTTTTTGTATTTCAGGTTTTCACGTTTCGAGAACTGCCCAGAAAAATCCAGAAAAATTATATAAAAAATCAGCGAACCGGAAACAACACTGCGTCCGAAGGGCAGCCTGGGGGGGGGGGCACAGGGGCTCCAGGCGCCCTGTGGGCGCGCCCCCCCTGGGCCGCGCCGGGGGGCGCCTGGGCCCCCCGAGGCTCCCCCGGTGCCCTACTTTGGCATATATTTAAAGGGTCCTCCGTAACCCTCAGAACAGGACTTCTTTTCGTGATCCCATCTCTGTTCCGCCGCCGCCGCCGCTTCCAAGATCGGGAGCACCAGGAGAACTCTTCCCGGCACCCTGCCGGAGGGGAGGATCACCACCGGGAGCTTCTCCACCACCATGGACGCCTCCCGGATGACTCGTGAGTAGTCTCCCTTGGACCATGAGTCCATGACCAGTAGCTATGTGATGTTCTCCTCCCGTTCTTGTGCTTCACTAATTAGTCCTCGTGAGCTGCCCTACATGATCGAGGCACCTATGTAATCCTTATGCTGTTGCTATGTTGAGTTTGCTAGGATCCGATGGATTATGAGATTATGTTCAGATTGATCTTGAGTAATATATTTGATCTACCTCTTTTATATTTTAGTTCATAAGTAATTCTTGCATGTTCTCCGTTGTTATTTATTGCTTTGGCCGAGTAATAGGTAGTGACTTCAAGAGGGAACGTTATGCTCGATTGTGGGTTCATGCCCCTCGATGACTAGCTTGAGTGACAAAAACATGAGTCTAGGGGATGTGCTATTGCCACAAGGGGGAAAACAACGGTGCTTGTGCCCGCGGGTGCAAGGATTGTTTACTTTACGCAAAGTTCTTTTAATGCAGTTGTCTGTTGCATTGAGTTTACACTATGGGTGGGACTCGCAACTTAATACCAGCGAGATGTTCTGGATAGATATCTCAAGGTGGATGATTAGTAGTAGATATTGATGGATTTCGGTCTACTTACTTTGGTGTACCGCCCATGCTTTGAACCTCAACCTTTCTTGCAATGTAATCAGCATTGGTTTGCGTTCGTGGTCCTGTCAATTGCCCAGCTGTAATTTGTTTACCTCACATAGCTGTTTTATCGTCTTTTGGGAGAGAGACATCACTAGTGAACATCATGAGACTCCGGTCCATATTACCATCATTGATCACATCCACTATTTACTTTTTGCTATTTACTTACTATTGCAAAACACTATCTATCACTACTATCATATTGCTTTTAACCCTTTGTGAACTACAAGGCCGGAGAGATTGACAACCTCTCTGTACTCGTTGGGAGCAAAGTTATTTGTATCTGTGTGCAGGTCCACGTTGATTGCTAATTGCGCCGTTAGCAATTGACACCTACTTGTTGAACCTAGGAGTCTCTGGGGATTCGATCCTTGGCATCTTTGCTAGGGGAAAACACTTCTACTTACTGCATCTTACACCTTCCACTTGGGGTAACCAACGAGGGGTTCGAGGCCCATCAAGGAGTATTTTCTGGCGCCGTTGCCGGGGACTCCACTCTTCAGGATAGGGGAGTTGCATGCTATCTTTTACCTTTGCTTTTTAGTCTTGTTAGTTTACTTTTTATTTTTGCCTTAGTACCTTTTTATCGAAAATCACAAAAATAGTTATCTTGCTTTCTTGCTACTATGGGTTCTACCAAAAACACTAAATGGGAGGAGTACACCCCTACTTCCATTGCCCCACTTATCTGTGACGGGATTTACAAAAAAAATAAACCTTGTGATTACACTAGTTATGACGGAGAGTTATGCCCATGGCATGGTCTTCCAGGAAAAAAGTATGAGCCTCAGTTTAAAATTGCTCCTAAGCTTCCCGAAACTTGGGAAGATGTTCAAACTCTTATAATAGAGAGCGAATTAAACAAAGAGGATGACACTACAATTCTGCCCACTAATGATAAAATTGATTTTGATAATTGTAGTATTTCAGAAGTTGTTGCCTTTCTACAAGGAATGGCTAAGGATCCCAACACTAGCACGCTTAATCTTGCCTTCACAGAGCATATCACTAATGCTCTTATCAAAGCTAGGGAGGAGAAACTTAGAGTAGAAGCCTCCATACCTAGAAAGCTAGGAGATGGTTGGGACTCTATGATTAAAATTAAGATAAACAACTTCTCATGCTATGCTTTATGTGATATTGTAGCTAGTACTTCCATTATGCCCAAAAGACTATATGATATGCTTAAATTGAAATCTTTTGATTCTTGTTCTTTTGGTGATGCTCTCGTTGATTCTTCCATAAAGAAACCTTTGGGGAGGATCGATGATGTTCTTATTGTTGTCAATGATAATTATGTGCCCGTTGATTTCACTATTATGGATACTGAATGTGATCCTTCATGTCCAATTATTTTGGGACGTCCCTTTTTACGCACCGTTGGTGCTGTCATTGACATGAAAGAGGGTAATATAAAATTTCAGTTTCCTCTCAAGAAAGGGATGGAACACTTCCCTCGTAAGAAGGTCAAGTTACCTTTTGAGTCCGTTGTACGGGCTAGCTATTCTTTTACTCTTGATAAAACTTGATCTATGCATTATGCCTAGCTTAAAGGCATAAAAGAAAGCGCTTTTGGGAGGCAGCCCACATGAATAATTTTTTTGCTTTTGTTGTGTCTTGATGTTGTTTACTGCTGTAGCATCATCATTGTATCTTTGCTTTTCATATTTGTGCCAAGTATAGCCTCTGATTGCTAGAAAGTTCAAAAGTTGTGAGGTGCTGTCCAGGAAACAGATTCTGTCCTTGGATAGAAAAATTCATATAAAATCACCAGATCATGTTTACCTTTCAGTTTTTGCTTTAGTATCCTTTATCGAAAATCACAACAATAGTTATCTTGCTTGCTTGCTGCTATGGGTTCCACTGAGAACACCAAGTTGTGTGACTTCACTAGTCATAACAACGATGACTTTATCTGCACACCTATCACTACACCTGCCACTTCAGCACCTTCTTATGAAATTAAACCTGCTTTACTGAACTTAGTTATGAAAGATCAATTCTCCGGTGCTGGAGATGATGCTGCTTTACACTTAAACAATTTTGTTGAACTCTGTGATATGCAAAAGTACCAAGAAATATATGGTAATATTGTTAAGCTTAAGCTTTTTCCTTTCTCCTTGAGAGGAGGAGCTAAAATTTGGTTTCAATCTTTGCCTAGAAATAGCATAGAATCTTGGGACAAGTGCAAAGATGCTTTTATTGGAAAGTACTATCCACCTGCTAAAATTATCCAACTAAGGAGTATCATAATGAATTTCAAACAATTGGATAATGAACACATTGCGCAAGCTTGGGAACGCATGAAATCTCTTGTCAAGAACTGCCCTACTCATGGTTTGACTACTTGGATGGTTATCCAAACTTTTTATGCAAGCTTGAACTTTACCTCGCGGAACTTGTTAGATTCGGACGCGGGAGGAACCTTTATGTCAACTACACTTGGTGCTGCCACGAAGCTTCTCGATGAGATGATGACCAATTATTCCCAATGGCACACCGAACGCGCTCCAACAGGTAGGAAGGTAAACTCTGTCGAGGAGATCTCCTCCCTAAATGAAAAAGTTGACTTGATCATGTCTCTACTTTCCAAGCAATCTTCTGTTGATCCTCGTGATGTTCCTTTAAATTCTTTGATTGCTCAAGAACAAGTAGATGTGAACTTTATCTCTAGAAACAATTTCAATAACAATGCTTATAGGAGTAATTTTGGTAGTAAGCCTAGACCGTTCCCCTCTAATTCCTATGGGAACAACAATGCTTATCCTAGCACCAAGAACTCCACTTCTGAACTAGAGAGTATGCTTAAAGATTTCATCACTACCCAAAAAGCCTTCAATAAGGGTGTAGAATAAAAACTAGCCAAACTAGATGATCTCTCTTCGAAGGTAGACAATTTAGCCCATGAGGTAGAGTTGCTTAAAATTAGAACTTCCCCTCTTGAGGAGAGGAAGACCACTCCTATGAATGCTATTCAAGTGCAAATTAATGAAAACATTAGGATGTTGGCTAAACTTAAAGAGAGATGGGCTAGAGAAAAGGAGGAAGAAGATAGAACTAAGAGCCTTCCTACCCACCACACTCTTGCTACTATCCAAGTTGTTGAGGATATCCAAACTCTTAGCACCCAATGCACTCCTGGTCCCGTTGGACCTATTAATGGTGATGCTATGACCATAGAAACTACCAAACAAGTGAGCCTAAAGGACACCACTACCACTTTACTTGATAGTAGTGACCTCGATTTTGATAATTGCACCCTTACCGAAGTTATTGATTTCCTTCACAAGATGTCTAGAGATCCCCGCACTAGCACACTTAACCTTGCCTTCACCGAGCATATCACTAATGCTCTCATCAAAGCTAGGGAGGAGAAACTTAGGGTAGAAGCCTCCATACCTAGAAAGCTAGAAGATGGTTGGGATCCTATGATTAAAATTAAGTTGAATAACTTCTCTTGCTATGCTTTGTGTGATGTTGGAGCTAGTACCTCTGTTATGCCCAAAAGAATATATGATATGCTTAAATTGAAACCTTTTGATTCTTGTTCTTTTGGTGTTCGTCTTGTTGATTCTTCCATAAAGAAACCCTTGGGGAGGATCAATGATGTTCTTATCATTGTCAATGACAATTATGTTCCCGTTGATTTTACTATTATGGATATTGAATATGAACCTTCTTGTCCAATTATTTTGGGACGTCCTTTTCTTCGCATCGTTGGTGCCATCATTGACATGAAAGAGGGGAATATAAAATTCCAATTTCCTCTCAAGAAAGGGATGGAACACTTCCCTAGAAAGAAGATTAAGTTACCTTTTGAGTCCGTTATACGGGCTAGCTATTCTTTTACTCTTGATAAGACTTGATCTCTTTGCATTATGCCTAGCTTAAAGGCATAAAAGAAAGCGCTTTTGGGAGGCAGCCCACAATGAATAAAATTTTATTTTGCTTTTGTTGTGTCTTGATGTTGTTACTACAGTAGCATCATCATTGTATCTTTACTTTTCAGCTTTGTGCCAAGTTTTGCCTCTGATTGCAAGAAAGTTCAAAAGTTGTGACGTGCTGTCCAGGAAACAGATTCTGTCCTTGGACAGAAAAATTCGTATAAAATCACCAGTTCATCTTTTTGGTCTGAATTTTTTCGAAAGCGTGCTCTATACAATTGGCTTTCGGGCGTCTGTTCTGAGTTTTTTGATTTGAGTTGCAGAAGTGCCCCAAAAAATCATTTACTACCTGCTGGTCTGTTTTTCACAGATTCTGTCATGTTTTGCCTTTTCTTCGTTTTGCAAACCTTGAGCTTGCTTTTTCTTTGCAAAAACCTTTTGGCAATCTTGAGAAACAGTAGAACTTCAAGAATATCCTTATTTCCAGCAAGGAACAATTATTTTATTAAGGGTACTAACCTCGCTAATCAGATTATGATGAGTTATGTATGAAGGGAGTTTTCAAGTGTGCGAGGGAAGATGATAAAAAGATTCAGGAGTGTCAAACGCTCAAGCTTGGGGATGCCCCCATGCACCCCAAGAAATATTCAAGAAGACTCAAGCATCTAAGCTTGGGGATGCCCCCGTGCATCCCCTTCTCCATCAACAATTATCAGTTCGTCTTTCGTTCCACTATATTTTTATCACTTCATGTGTTATGTGCTATGCTTGGAGCGTCTTGCTTTTAGTTTTCCTTTTTAGTTTTCTTTAGCTTTGCTTGCTTTTCATAACGGGTTGGAACTCAGCTTTCTTTGTGTGGGAGAGAAACACGCTCCACTTCAACCTAGAACATAACATAGAATTTTCATGTCTATCTTTGCTGTGTATGTTCTTGGTCTTTCAATAGCTACTATCATGTTCAGCTCTTAGTTTTCATGCTTATCTTTATAAAGAGCTTTTGTTTAGTTGGTTGCTGGAACTCTCTTTAGTATCATGCTTATCTTGTTAAGAGAGTTGGCTTCTGTTGCATTGGTTGATATGTCTATGATAATAATGCTATGTGCATAATGGTGCTTAGTAGTTCATGTTTTCTTATGGTTAGTCTCAAATAGCTAGGGGGTTCTCAATGTGTTATTGGAGTACCAACATGATTTGTTTGCCTATGATGTGGTATGGTTTAGTGATATCTTCCTCCAAGAATTTATTTTGATTGACTTGGCGTATGCTCACGCATATTTAAGACTGTAAAGAAAGTCTATCAAGCCTTGATGATCTTTAATTTCTGAGTAGCGATATAACTTCCATGCCTGATTCAATGTTGCTTTGTCGCTCTGCATGATTATGACCGTCATTGCTCTTTTAGTTGGTCGCTCCCAGTATTTTGCTAACCTTCGCCTGTACTAAGCGGAATGACTGCTTGTGCATCCAAAATCCTTTAAACCAGTTATGCCATATGAGTCCACCATACCTTCCTATACATGGTATTTACCTGCCATTCCTAACGAAGACTTTCATGTACCATCTCGAAATTATTCAAAAAAGCATTTCTATTTTATGCCTCTGTTTTAGCTCATGAGGAAGTAGTAGTTAATTCATGATCTTTTTAAGTTGGACAAGCTTCACCCCGGGATTGCATGTCTAATGTGCAAACCCATAATACAAGAAGGAACTGGCATAGAGTGCGCCCGGCTCATTAAAAATTATACAACAAACAAACCCTCCTTCACGCATTGTTCATGAGAAATCAGAAAACTTTGGCAGTGATAAACAAAGGAGATTAAGAGGATGTGATCGTCCTCATGCGGGAGCCGTTCCTCGAAACTTGTCCAGCTCAAGAAGTGATTGAGTTATCTGCTAGCATTCGTTGACGAAATATGCATATTCTAAAATAATAATTATTACCTTTGTTTTTAAAACCAAGAGCTCTGGTACATGTTTAGTTTTTGTTTCCGACCACGGGTTTTCAACCTTGCCAACAAAAGCCACGATTCGAGAGTCTCCACCTTCTTTAAAGCACCAACTATTGAGAGCATGATTGTCATTCTGAGTGTAATGTGCATTGTCCCAAAGTACCATTGTCTTTTGCATGATTATGATATCGTTTATTCTAAAATCATTGTATCTAGTCGTCACTTAAACTTTGGAGGTGCCCCTGCATTTATGTTTTGCTTCACTAAAGGGGGCAAGCGAGATATCACTTTGCCATGTTTGCACACCATGCTCATTACAAATCTATTGAGTGTTTCAGTATCATATTGTAAAACTTTCAGTTCTTTGTGATTTTCTCATGATGCAACTTAATTACTACAGATTCATTGTCTCAGTAAGCGTTTGTCATGTGACTATGAAAAGTTCTTATATGGTTAATAGCATGTCACCACAGAAATTATGCTTGTTATCATTTACCTACTCGAGGACGAGCAGGAATTAAGCTTGGGGATGTTGATACGTCCAAAATGTATCTATAATTTCTGCTTGCTCCATGCCTCTTTTGTGTGATATTGCTATGATATTTATGCACTTCCATACACTTTTGATCATATTTGGACTAACCTATTAACTCAGTGCACCCCAGTGCATGATTCTGTTTTCTGCTGTTTTTGTATTTCAGGTTTTCCCATTACGTAAACTGCCAGAAAAATTCCGGGAAAAATATATAAAAAATCAGCGTTCCGGAAGCTTCCATGCGGCCAAAGTAGGGCCGGAGGGGGGCCACCAGGACTCTAGGCGCCCTGGGGGCGCGGCCCTCCTCCTGGCCGCGCCGGGGGGGCGCCTGGGCCCCCCAGGCCTCTGCTGATGCCCCCCTTTGGCATATATTTACACCGCGTCCCGAAACCCTCGAGGACGGAACCCTTTTTCGCGATCTCATCTCTGTTCCGCCGCCGCCGCGCTTCCAAGATCGGGAGAACCAGGAGAACTCTTCCCGGCACCCTGCCGGAGGGGAGGATCACCACCGGGAGCCTTTCCACCACCATGGACGCCTCCCGGATGAGTTGTGAGTAGTCTCCCTTGGACCATGGGTCCATGACCAGTAGCTATGTGATGTTCTCCTCCCCTCTTTGTTCTTCACCGATTAGACCTCGTGAGCTACCATACATGATCGAGGCACATATGTAATCCTTATGCTGTTGCTATGATGAGTTTGCTGGGATCCGATGGATTATGAGATTATGTTCAGATTGTGTTTGAGTAATATATTTGATTTACCTCTTTTATATTTATGTTCTTGAGTAATTCTTGCATGTTCTCCGTTGCTGTTTATTGCTTTGGCCAAGTAGTAGGTAGTAACTCCAAGAGGGAACGTTATGCTTGATTGTGGGTTCATGCCCCTCGATGACTAGCTTGAGTGACAGAAACATGAGTCTAGGGGATGTGCTGTTGCCACAAGGGGGAAAACAACGGTGCTTGTACTCGCGGGTGCAAGGATTGTTTACTTTACGCAAAGTTCTTTTAATGCAGTTGTCTGTTGCTTTGAGTTTACACTATGGGTGGGACTCGCAACTTAATACCAGCGAGATGTTCTGGATAGATATCTCAAGGTGGATGATTAGTAGTAGATGCAGATGCATTTCGGTCTACTTACCTTGGCGTACCGCCCATGCTTTTGAGCCTCTACCTTTTCTTGCAGCATAGTTAGCATTGGTTTGCGCACATAATCCTGTCAATTGCCCAGCTGTAATTTGTTTACCTCGCTTAGCTGTTTTATCGTCTTTTGGGAGAGAGACATCACTAGTGAACATCATGGGACCCCGGTCCATATTACCATCACTGATCACATCCGCTATTTACTTTCAGTTCTTACTTACTAGTTGCAATCATACCTATCACTATTATCTCTTGCGTTTGATCCTTTGTAAACGACAAGGCCTGGCGGTGGAGTCATCTGGAATCTCCTTAACTCCGGTTCGAAAACGCCGTGCTGAGGTGATACTCTCTCCGACTCTTCTTCATCCCAAGGCCGGACTTATCCGAAAACCCCTTAAACCGTCTGATCCTGACTATCAGGAAACTCCGCTGTCTTCTTCCGGTGAATCAACCGCTACGCAGCTTCCTCCTTTGAAGACCGTCCCGGGGTAACTTTCTTCGCCTTTTCCGGTTTATGACACCCTTTTTTCTTTATAATGCTAACTTATTTTGCATGTTTTTCCAGAAAACCGAAACCCAGCAAAAAGCCCAAGGCGAATAAGCCTGTTGCCGACCCTACTGCTGATGATCCGGTTATTGATCCGTCCACAGTTGTTCCTCCAGAAGGTACTCCTGCAGCTCCTGTTGAAGACCCTGCTCTTGAGAATCCTCTTACAGAAAACGTCCAAGATCCACCAAGCCCGGCCCGGGTTAATTCTCCTCAAGTTAATCCGGCGTCTCCTGATCCGGCTCATGTTGACGTTACTCCCCCCAATGTACCCACTTCTCCTGATGTCGTGGTTACTGGTACCGCTTATGTTGCTCCAGCTGAACCCATCGTTTTAGCAAAGCATACAGCTAAAGCGGAAAAGATAGCTCAAGAAAAAGGAAAATGGAGTACTGACATATCCAGCCTTTCTAGCATGAGCGCTCAAGACATTTATTCCGGGTATTTGAACCGGCTCCACAGCAGCCGGGATTATGAAGCCAGCTTGGTGAACCTGATGAGAGAAAAATACGAGGTAAGTTTCTTCTTCTGACTTTGCTTTTTTGACGCATCTCTATCTCTTAGCAGCCCCCAAGTTCCGGTTTAGCTGCTTTACTGAAGGTGATCCGGAACTTTGTAGTTTGAACTGCTGATCCATACATTAGCCCCCAAGTATCAAGTAGATAACTTGGTTATGTAGTTGATACTTGTAACTTCAAATTGTCTTTGGTGCATTGCTTCAACTGCCATTAGCCCCCAAGTGTCAAGTAGACAACTTGATTGTGTGCTTGAGACTTGCAATTTCAAATTTTCTTTGATGTATTGCTTCAACTGCCATTAGCCCCCAAGTGTCAAGTAGACAACTTGATTGTGTGCTTGAGACTTGTAATTTCATTTCTTGCTTTTGAACTTTGTCTGCAGGCTGAGTTGAACCGGAATACTCTGGAGATCAACGAACTTCGAAGCCAGCTTACAGAAACTGAGTCAGCCGCTTCAAAGGCTAAAAAAGAACTTCAAGTGAGTTTAAAGACTGCTGAAGACTTGAAGAAATATTTTGAAGAGGAGCGGACTACTTTTGAAGTCCAGAGAAAAGATCTTGAAAAACGGGTTCAAGATGCTGAGGAATTGTCCGGGTTAAAGCGGCAAATTGACTTGATGACCTCTGCTATTTTTGGTAAGTATAATCTGAACTCCTGTCTATCTGTGTAACCCGTGCCTTGTACCGGTTTAACTATTATTGTTTGTATGTAGGGCGCCGTGTCTCCCATCTTGGGGACGACTTGCGGAAAAAACTCAAAGCCTGCTATACCTTGGTCGAACAGTTGTACTCCGGAACACAAAGGATTATCAGTGCCACTTCATTTGGTAAACCGGCTCCTTCAACTATCCAAGATACTTTGAATAGTTTGTCCATTCTACCGGCTCGTCTTGAAGAAGTTAAGAAATCGGCCGCTCGAGGAGGTGCTCTTCTGGCCCTTACGAGGGCTAAAGCTTGGGTCCCGGACCTTGATCCGGAGGAGGTATTAACCGGATTTCCTGATACCAAGGAGGACGGTTCAGCCTTCAATGAAAAATATCTTTATGCCCTGACAAAGGAGATGCGTCCCCTCGCCAGCAAGCTTGCGGTGGAATCTGACTTGTCGCGATATCATCCAGCATACAACCTGCAGAACGAGCGGGTGGAGCGACCGGTTTACGATATTGTAAACTTAATTCCGCCGGTTCGTCCTCACACCTTTGCTCCTGATATTGATCCTGCTGAACTTATCAACGATGAAGTATATTTCCGTGCCTTGGCAAAGATTGATTGGCGTGCGCCGGACTTCCAACCGCTTCACGAAGATGAAGATGTTCCGGATCAAGACGGTGGCCAGCCATCTCAGCAAGGAGAAGCACAATCTTGAATTCTATTGCTGTAACCATGATTGTTATTTCGTCAAACAATGCTTCCAACTATTGGGCTTTTTACGCCTTGTAATAGGTTTAGCTGAAACTTAATGTGCTTTGGTCCGACATTTTGTCTTTATGAAGTATTTGACCTGTTGCCTGATGCGGTTGCCTTCTTCTGTTCATATAGAGAAAAAATATCGAAAAATATGTCCTAGTGGCTTACCACTGGACGGGTTAATTTGTTCTCTTAAAACATCAAGTGAACATACCTTCACCATAAAAATAATTTGTATATCTGAGATTTGCGGAGCCAATATACTTTAAACCGGTCAGGACTTTAAAGTCACTTTATAAAGGTCTTCATGAACCCAAATATACACTCGAAACTCTCCGGTCCATCCTGATGATAAGTCCGGTTCATTTTGTTTCAGAAAGTTGTAACCTTTACCCAATACTCGGTCCGGGTTTTAAATAACGCCGGTTTACTTGGTCTGAGATACATGATCCAGATTTTCAATCAGATAGATATGTGGTCAATTTGTGTAGCTGTTCCACTCTTGTTGAAAACGTTACAGAACACCAAAACACCAAAAAACATGCAATTTTTTTTGCAAATAAGACCATGTAGTCGAGGCTTTTTCAAAGAGCTGCCAGGCTCAAAGCAAGGTTCAGCCAATCAATGGGATGTGGATTATCCATCTTTCCCAAGGGGCCTAGCCAATCACTGAACGTGGGCGTATCAACTGTTCAGAGGGCCGATAGAACCGCAAATAAAAACCGAGCCAATCAATGGGACGTGGGCAAACCATCTGTCCCAAGGGGCCTAGCCAACCACTGAACGTGGGCGTATCAACTGTTCAGAGGGCCGAAAGGATTGTATCTATTATTCCGATCACTAGGACGCGGATTGGCCGACACTCCCAGGGGGCCTCCAGGGTTCCTCCTGAACCGGTGGGTCAATCTAAACCAATCACTGAATGTGGTACTATCCAACTTTTCAGAGGGTCGAAAGAAAAAATTATTCCGATCACTGGGACGCGGATTGGCCGACACTCCCAAGGGGCCTCCAGGGTTCCTCCTGAACCGGTGGGTCAATCTAAACCAATCACTGAATGTGGACTTGTCCAACTTTTCCGAGGGTTGCAAGAATTATGAAACTTAATCCGATCACTGGGAGCGGATGATACCAACTCCCAGGGGGCCTCCAGGGTTCCTCCTGAACCGGTGGGTCAATGTAAACCAATAACTGAACGTGGATTTGTCCAACTTTTCAGAGGGTTTATAGAACTTATAAATTAATCCGATCACTGGGAGTAGATAATACCAACTCCCAGAGGGCCTCCATTGTTCTGTTTGAACCTGTGGGTTTTGCTTTTTATGGAGTTTTCTCTTCTTGAACCGGATATGATCTCTTGTTCCCGAGAGTTCTATTACTCCTTCACATACCCTGCAAGAATTAGTTTCTAAACCGGCCCACATTGAAATATGATATTTGATAATAAACTGGTATGATTACTTGTCACAAAATTTGTGTATATGGAAAAAGGGCTAAGCCCCCGGTTTACCGAGGGTGCCGGTTTATTCATTATTCATAATATATACATAGGATACATTGGAGCACATAGCTCAAGTATAGTATGGCCGTAAATGGGCGATGTTCCACGGCCTCTTCGTCTCCTCTTCTGATGTCCGCGAATCCTTGTGTTCTCGAATGTCCACCAAGTAATATGAACCATTGTGTAAATTCTTGCTGACCACAAAGGGACCTTCCCATGGTGGGGATAGCTTGTGCATGTCTGTTTGATCTTGGATGAGCCGGAGTACCAAGTCACCCTCCTGGAACGTCCTTGTTCTAATCCGGCGGCTATGATATTTGCGCAGATCTTGCTGATAAATCGCCGACCTCGCTGCAGCCGTATCACGCTCTTCATCCAACCGGTCTAAACCGTCCTGTCTTGACTCTTCGTTGATTGCTTCCACATATGCCGTTACTCTTGGTGAGTCATGGCGTATGTCACTTGGAAGAACTGCTTCGGCGCCATAAACCATGAAGAAAGGCGTATAGCCTGTAGACCGGTTCGGTGTAGTATTAATACTCCAAAGAACAGATGGCAATTCTTCAACCCAACACCCTGGGGTTCTCTGCAAAGGTGTCATAAGTCGGGGTTTGATACCTCGCAAAATCTCCTGATTCGCCCTTTCGGCCTGTGCATTGGTCTGAGGATGAGCCACAGAAGATACATCTAATCGAATATGCTCTCTTTGACAGAACTCCTCCATTTCACCCTTTGACAGATTAGTACCATTGTCTGTAATGATGTTGTGTGGAAAGCCAAACCGGAATATCACTTTTTTGATGAATTTGACCGCTGTTGCCGCATCACACTTGCTTATAGGCTTCGCTTCAACCCATTTTGTAAATTTGTCTACTGCCACTAGTAGATGAGTTTTTTTATCTTGGGATCGTTTAAAAGGCCCAACCATGTCAAGCCCCCAAGTTGCAAAAGGCCAGGTTATCGGTATCATCCGGAGCTCCTGTGCCGGAACAAGAGCACGTCTTGAGAACTTCTGACAGGCATCACACTTCCGGACTAGATCCGCCGCATCGGCATGCGCAGTTAACCAACAAAAACCATGTCGGAATGCTTTAGCCACCAATGACTTTGAACCGGCGTGATGACCACAATCCCCTTCATGAATCTCCCTTAGAATCTCACAACCTTCCTCAGCTGAAACACATCGTTGAAATACGCCAGAAGTACTACGATGGTGCAGCTCTCCGTTTGCAATTGTCATGGACTTAGAACGCCGGACGATTTGCCGTGCTTCCTCGTCGTCCTCTGGTAACTCTCCTCGGCTTAGGTACGCCAAATAGGGTAACGTCCAATCCGGAATAATATGGAGCGCTGCAACTAACTGTGCCTCTGGGTCCGGAACAGCCAGGTCTTCCTCCGAAAGTACTTGAACCGAAGGACCGTGCAATTCGTCCAAAAAGGTGTTTGGTGGCACCGGTTTACGCTGCGATCCTAGCCGGCTTAGAGAGTCAGCCGCTTCGTTCCTCCGCCTGTCTATATGATCCACCTGGTATCCTTTAAAGTAACCTGCAACCGCTTCAACCTCTCGCCGATAAGCCGCCATGAGGGGATCTCTTGAATCCCACTTGCCAGAAACTTGCTGTGCCACTAGATCTGAATCGCCCAGGCACTTAACCCGGCTCAAATTCATCTCCTTTGCCAGTCGCAAACCATGAAGTAATGCTTCATACTCCGCTGCATTATTAGTACAAGGAAATAATAAGCGGAGGACATAACAAAATTTATCACCTCTGGGGGAAGTTAACACAACTCCAGCCCCCGAGCCCTCCAACTGTTTCGATCCGTCAAAGTGAATCGTCCAATAAGTAAGATCCGGCTTCTCCTCAGGAGTCTGCAACTCTGTCCAGTCATTGATGAAGTCTACCAATGCCTGAGATTTTATAGCAGTACGCGGCACATACTTCAATTCATGTGGACTGAGCTCAATGGCCCACTTGGCTACCCTGCCTGTAGCTTCCCTGTTCTGGATTATGTCTCCCAACGGAGCTGAACTAACCACAGTTATTGGATGCCCTTGGAAATAGTGCTTCAATTTCCGGTTTGCCATGAACACCCCATAGACTAATTTCTGCCAATGAGGGTACCTTTGTTTGGACTCAATGAGTACTTCACTCACGTAATAAACCGGGCGCTGAACCGGATGCTCCTTCCCTGCTTCCTTGCGCTCAACCACAATCGCAACGCTGACTGCCCGTGTGTTTGCAGCAACATATAACAGCAAAGGCTCCTTATCCATGGGAGCAGCTAAAACCGGTGGTTTTGCTAGTTGCTGTTTCAGATTCTCAAACGCTGTATTTGCCTCATCACTCCAAATGAACCGGTCCGTTTTCCTCAACATTTGATAAAGCGGGATCGCCTTCTCTCCCAATCGACTGATGAACCGGCTTAGTGCCGTGATCCGGCCAGCTATGCGCTGAACATCATTGATGCAAACCGGTTTTGTCAAAGATGTGATGGCCTTGATCTTCTTTGGGTTGGCTTCTATTCCTCTGTTCGAGACCAAGAATCCCAGAAGCTTACCAGCCGGAACACCAAAAGCACATTTCTCCGGATTAAGCATCATCCTGTAAGCTCGAAGATTATCAAAGGTTTCTTTGAGGTCCTCTATCATTGTTCTTTCTTCCTTTGATTTGACCACAATGTCATCCACATAAGCATGCACGTTCCTCCCTATCTGCCCTTTTAAACAATTCTGAACGCAACGTTGATAAGTTGCCTGTGCACACTTGAGCCCAAAGGGCATAGATACATAGCAAAAAGCACCAAAAGGAGTTATGAAAGCTGTCTTCTCTTGGTCTTCAACTGCCATTTTGATCTGGTGATACCCTGAATATGCATCCAGGAAACTCAGCCGCTCACACCCTGCCGTGGCGTCGATAATCTGATCAATACGAGGTAAAGCAAAAGGATCAGTTGGGCAAGCTTTATTGAGGTCTGTGTAATCCACACACATCCTCCACTTCCCATTCTTCTTTAGAACCAGCACCGGATTATCCAACCATTCCGGATGAAAAACTTCCACTATGAACCCTGCTGCCAAAAGTCTGGCCACTTCCTCTCCTATAGCCTTGCGCCTCTCTTCATTGAAGCGGCACAGATATTGTTTTACTGGTTTAAACTTCGGATCAATATTTAACTTGTGCTCAGCGAGTTCCCTCGGTATACCTGGCATATCAGAAGGTTTCCACGCAAAGATATCCCGGTTCTCACGGATGAACTCGATGAGCGCGCTTTCCTATTTGGGATCAAGGTTAGCACTGATGGTGAACTGTTTAGACGAGTCTCCCGGTACAAAATCAATCTGCTTAGTTTCGTCCGCTGACTTGAACTTCAATGCCGGATCATGCTCGGTCGTTGGTTTCTTCAGCGGAGTCATATCTGCCGGATCAACATTATCTTTATAAAATTTTAACTCTTCCGTGGCACACACCGCTTCTGCATAAGCTGCATCACCTTCCTCACATTCCACCGCTATCTTGCGACTGCCATGAATCGTGATCGTGCCTTTATGACCCGGCATCTTAAGCTGCAAGTAAACATAACATGGCCTAGCCATAAATTTAGCATACACCGTCCTTCCAAACAGAGCATGATATGGACTTTTAATTTTGACAACTTCAAAAGTGATCATCTCCGATCTGGAATCATATTCATCTCCAAATGTAACTTCCAAGTCAATCTTACCAACTGGATAAGCTGACTTACCTGGGACCACCCCGTGAAACACTGTGTTTGACGTTCTTAACTTTTTATCTGTCAGACCCATACGACGGAGAGTCTCGTAATATAGTATATTGATACTGCTGCCCCCGTCCATGAGGACTTTAGTAAACTTGTATCCTCCCACCTGAGGTGCTACCACCAAGGCTAAATGTCCCGGATTATCTACCCGTAATGGGTGGTCCTCTCTGCTCCATACAATGGGCTGCTCCGACCATCGGAGAAATTGCGGTGTTGCCGGTTCTACTGCATTAACAGTCCGCCTCAAAACCTTCTGATCTCTCTTACATAAACTCGTGGTGAAAACATGATATTGACCGCTGCTCAACTCCTTCGGATTACTCTGGTATCCGGATTGCTGCTGTTGTTGCGGACGCTGTTGCTGCTGATTTCCTTGATTATTATAACTCCCTTGGCCCTGCTGCTGATTATTCTGACCATTGTAACCACCTTGATGATGGGATTGATTCCCCTGACCATTGTAACCACCTTGATGATGTGATTGATTCCCCTGACCATTGTAATTCCCTTGATGATGTGATTGATTCCCCTGACCATTGTAATTCCCTTGATTATTTTGGCCGCCTGATCGGGGTTGATAACCGCCGTTATTGCCCCTATATCCTGATCCGGAACTGTTCCCCTGATGACCCGAACCATAAAATCCGGGCCCTGAACCGCCGTGCGGGGGCCGGCTAGGAGGATTAAAACGGCCGTTCACTGCCTTCATAAGGGGTATGCATTCTCTCATAGTATGCCTTGCCATCCTCCCCCTTCCGCTATGCTTTGGACAGGGTCGATCCAAATCCTGCTCCCAGCCCGGAGCTCCTCCGTCGGTTTGGAGAGCGGATCCCTCCGGATTACCCTGAAAATCGCCTTGAACTTGAGTATTAGCCACAAAATCGGAACCACCTTCTGCCTTCCGTTTGCCCAAGAAGCTTGAAGTAACCGGATTAACCGGCGCCGGTTTACCAGACTTGCTGGTCTTCCCCGCTTTATCTCCTTCTGCTTCCGGATACTTTGTATTATCCAAGTCTCCGTACTTCACCAGGGCGCTCATTAAAGTCCCCATGTCATTGCAGTCCCTTTTAAGCCGCCCGAGCTTTAATTTTAAAGATTCAAACCGGCAATTATTTTCCAACGTCACTATCGCCGTACTAGGATTAATACCATTCGAAGAGTGTAAGATCTCTGCCACTCTGCGTACCCAAGCTGCCGTAGACTCCTGCTCTCCTTGCACACAGGCTGCTAAATCTATCACCGACATCGGCTGCTTGCATGTATCCTTGAAGTTTTTGATGAACTGACTGCGCAGTTCTCCCCATGACCCAATAGAATTCGGGGGTAGAGCTTTTAACCAGGTCCGGGCCGTGCCCTCAAGCATCATAGTGAAATATTTGGCACAAGCCGATTCATCCACGTCCAGCATCTCCATGGCCATCTCATAACTTTCCACCCAAGATTCTGGCGGTAAATCGGCTGTGTAATTAGGTACCTTGCGGGGTCCTTTGAAATCCTTGGGCAACTTAACACTCCGTAGAGCGGGGACGAGACATTGTATCCCGAAGGAACTTGCCGTAGCTCCTGTTCCCGTAGTGGCTGTGTGAACCGGCGTCGATTGACGAATTTCCTCCCTGGCCTCCGATCTAGGCCGGTTTAGGTCCGGGGCTGGCATCTCCGCTCTTGCCGGATTATCCTGCCTGTGCTGATGTCTCCTGCGCTCACTGCTAGATAACTCTGGCTCCTCCCAATGCCTAGAATAACTTCGGTTGGGACGTGGTGTTGAATGTAACCTTTCCCTGCTATGAGAGTATGCTTGCTGCTGTATTAATGCAGTATTAAGTAGCTTCTGGACCCTGCGTGCCTCTATCGCCACCGGGGACGTTTCTTCCGCAGGTAAAGCGGCCAACCGTGCCGCCGCTGCAGCTATGTTATCCAAAGGGTTTGAATAGTGCCCTGGAGGGATAGGAATATAAGGTGCCGATGTAATCCGATGCTCCTGCTCTGCGGCGGGCTGTTGATCCGGCTCATCCCGAGCCGGGGGTGTTCTCCGGTTTAAGGCCGGATTATTACTGGCCCCAGCCCCAGGAGTCCTGAACAAATTCGCGGATTCGTAACCCGGCGGTATGCGGGACCGATACTTTCGCCCCCTTACTCCTTCCACAGAAGCCTGCTCCATCCTCAGATAAAAGGCTTGATCATCCAACTCCGCTTGCCTTGTTGCTATCATCTCTCTTTCTGCCTTTAAGTCCTCCTTTAACCGATCGATCCGACCTTTCAACTAAAGAAGCTCTGCATCATGATGCGCCTTGTCTGTTGGAGCTACATCTGCCACTGCTTTAGCTGTGAACTCCTCGATCAAGGTGGATAGAACTTCAGTAAGGGAGGGATTTGAACCGCTTCCCCCTGCACCAGCTTCCGCTGTCGTTCCGTTCATCGGGGGCTGTGATCCGGCCATGAAGACCGCCACCCGGTTTGGCGGGTCAAAGGGGCCCGAAATACTGTTTCCATCGGACTCGCCCTCAGACCGGCCGTCCCGCAACTGATACAAAGATTCAGTTTCCCCGGATGAAGATTCGTCATCTGAATAGACGATTGTCGCACCATCAGATTCCGATCCGTTCTCGGCTCGACTTCCGTGGATTGCTCCAACGAACACATGCCTCATGGCAGGCTGAACCCGGGCCAATCTCGCACGCTGAGCCGGCTCGACGATGTTGGGGAAGATGTCCGGCTCAGGTCCCGGTTCACCAATTTTGCCGATGAAGACTTGGATGCTGCCGAAGGGGACCCGGTACCCGTATTCGATCGAATCGGCCTCCGGTCCCCAACCCGCGTCGTCGATGTAGATCCGGCCGCGACGACTCTTGGTCATCTGGCCGACTGCGTAACCCTTTAGCCCTTCGAAGCCGCCTTTCAAGAACTCGAAACCATCGTGCGCAGGCCCCACGGTGGGCGCCAACTGTCGTGGAAATAACACGGCAGATGTCCGGTTTAACGGACTTGATGATGGAACCGTCGCACGGGTTAGCTTGAAAGGATTCATGGCACACAAAGGACACAGAGGATTTATACCAGTTCGGCCCCTTCAGAGAAGGTAAAAGCCTACGTCTAGTTGGTTTGGTATTGCTCGGGCGTCGGTTTACAGGGATCGGATTCGCTTTGCCTGTGTCTCGACGGGTTGATTGTTGCTTGTCCCTGAACCGTCCAGGCCGTCCCTTTATATAGCGGCAACGCCTGGTCCGGTTTACAGAGTCCCGAGGCCGGCTCATACTTGTGTCCGCCTCGGTCTTTGTCTTCTCTTTCTTATCTCTCAAGTTACATCTCTTGGCGGTTTACAAACCATACTCCTATACATGGGCCTTGAAATCTCATGGGCCGTAATCTCTACTAAAATATTAAAACCAAGTATAATATAACTAAGCCGGTTTACAATATCCGGTTTATACCTACTAACCATATCCCTGACAGGGTTGGAACACGTTTTCGTCTTGACTTTCTGGTAGAAACTTTGGGGCACTCTTTGAAGTTCTTTGTGTTGGTTGAATAGATGAATCTGAGATTGTGTGATGCATATCGTATAATCATGCCCACGGATACTTGAGGTGACAATGGAGTATCCAGGTGACATTAGGGTTTTGGTTGATTTGTGTCTTAAGGTGTTATTCTAGTACGAACTCTATGATAGATTGAACGTTACTACAGACTCTTGAATATATCGATCAGAAAGAATAACTTTGAGGTGGTTCCGTACCCTACCATAATCTCTTTGTTTGTTCTCCGCTATTAGTGACTTTGGAGTGACTCTTTGTTGCATATTGAGGGCTAGTAATATGATCCAATTATGTTATCCTTGTTGAGAGAACTTGCACTAGTGAAAGTATGAACCCTAGGCCTTGTTTCCTATCATTGCCACACAGTTTATGCTCACTTTTACCACTTGCTACCTTGCTGTTTTTATATTTTTAGTTTACAAAAACCTATATCTACCGTCCATATTGCACTTGTATCACCATCTCTTCACCGAACTAGTGCACCTATACAATTTACCATTGTATTGGGTGTGTTGGGGACACAAGAGACTCTTTGTTATTTGGTTGCAGGGTTGCTTGAGAGAGACCATCTTCATCCTACGCCTCCCACGGATTGATAAACCTTAGGTCATCCACTTGAGGGAAATTTGCTACTGTCCTACAAACCTCTGCACTTGGAGGCCCAACAACGTCTACAAGAAGAAGGTTGTGTAGTAGACATCAAGCTCTTTTCTGGCGCCGTTGCCGGGGAGGTTAGTGCTTGAAGGTATATCTTTAGATCTTGCAATCGAATCTTTTAGTTTCTTGTTTTATCACTAGTTTAGTTTATAAAAGAAAACTACAAAAAATGGAATTGAGGTTACCTCATATGCTTCATCTTTTTAATATCTTTCGTGAAAATGATGGAAAGGAAAATTGTGCTCAAGTACTAGAAGAAGAATTACATAGAATGCTTGGCACTAAGGACTTGAATGATGAGCATGGTTGCAATATTGTTAGTGTGAATCCTTTGAATATCCATAGTACTAATGATGATTGCACTAGTCATGATGAAAATATCTCTTATAAGCATGTTGATTTTTGTGGAGTGCATAGAGTTTGCAAGTACATACCAAATAGGGAAGATAGATTTTGCAAGAGGCATAAGTATTTAGAAACTAAATGGTTGCTACAGATGCTAGATGATTGTGCTAAAAATTTAAAATGTCTTAGCCGTACTTGTGAACTTTGCAATGAACGTGGTCATTTCATTACCCAATGCGAATTATTTCATGATCAAATCGTGTCCAAAAATTGTGATGACTTGATTTCCCTTGCACATCATAATGAACTTATCTTGCTTTTGGGTTATGAAGAAATCAAATGTAGAACTAAGTTTCTTCCAGGATTTGCCCTTGATAAACTTCTTGATTTTGATATAGAGGAAATATATATGTATTGTGCGGTGAATTGCATTGAAAATCCTTATATCGCCAATTACCTTAAGACAAAAAAACAAATAGGAGATGAAGGGAATACTAATGAAAGGGAAGAGATTTCCCAACATCCTCCTATTATTTCTTATGATGAATCAGGTAACGAGGAGGAGCCTCCTATTCTACCAATCTCAGTAATAAGGAGCTCCAAAAAGAAGATTAAACCCACACATAATGAGAAGAAGAAATAGAAAAGACGGAGAAGCAAAGATAAAAAGGTATCCCTCCCAAATGATGTTGCTCCTATTACTCATAGTGATGATGATAATTGCTATACTATTGGTGCTATCCATACTATTAATGATGAGAGTGATTATGCTTATGATATGAAAAGGCCCAAGCTTGGGGATGCTATGTTTGATGAGAATGATATATTTAAGAATTTATTTGCTGCAATTAATGTTTGCCCCAAGCTTGGGGATGCTACGCTTGATGAAGATGATATTTTTAGCCTCCCAAGTCTTGATATGCAAATCTATTATGATGAAAGCATGCCTCCTATTTACGATGATTATTGTGATGACACTTATGCTATAAAAAGTAGTGATGATTATACTTATAAAACTTGTCATGATTATGATTACCCTTTCTCTGAACATTACTTTTTTAATGTGGAAACAATCTATAGTATTCAAGTCTCTTATGATACTTCCACTATTCTGAATGAGAAGAATTTTGCTTATGTGGGGAGTAGTAAAAAAATTATGCAAGTAGATCATGAAAAGAATGCTTTTTGTGTTGGTTATATTGTTGAATTCATTCATGATGCTACTGAAAATTATTATGAGGGAGGAACATATGCTTGTAGGAATTGCAATAATATCAAGTTTCCTCTCTATGTGCTTAAAGTTTTGAAGTTATGCTTGTTCTGCCTTCCTATGCTAGTTGATTATTGTTCCCATAAGTTGTTTGCTCAAAAATCCCTATGCATAGGAAGTGGGTTAGACTTAAATGTGCTAGTCATATTCTTCATGATGCTCCCGTTATGTTTCAATTCTTATCTTTTATGCGAGCATCATTGAAATCATGATGCCTAGCTAGGGGCGTTAAACGATAGCGCTTGTTGGGAGGAAACCCAAGTTTAATTTCTTTTCTTTTCTTTTTCCTATGTTTGGGAATAAATATTGCATCTAGCTTCTGTTTACATGTGGTTTTGTGTTTTAATTAGTGTTTGTGCCAAGTAGAACCTTTGGTAAGACTTGTGTGAAGTTTATATGATTTTGCTGTGAAAAACAGAATCGTTAGCGCTCGCTAGAATGGTCATCAGATTTTACTGGAGTGTGCTATTTAGTTGATTATTTTTGCAGATGATTAATAGAGAAATTCCTCATGTTTACCAATTTAGTTTGAATTTGTTGGAGTTACAGAAGTATGCGAAACCTGCAGATTACTACAGACTGTTCTGTTTTTGACAGATTCTATTTTTCGTGTGTTGTTTGCTTATTTCAATGCATCTATGAGTAATATTGGGAAGTATGAACCATAGAGAAGTTGGAATACAGTAGGTTTAACACCAATATAAACAAAGAATGAATTCATTGCAGTACCTTTGAGTAGTGGTTTGCTTTCTTATACCAACGGAGCTCACGAGATTTTTGTCTAAGTTTTGTGTTGTGAAGTTTTCAAGTTTTGAGTATTGCTTTGATGGACTATGGAACAAAGAGTGGCAAGAGCCTAAGCTTGGGGATGCCCAAGGCACCCCAAGGTAAAATTCAAGGACAACCAAAAGCCTAAGCTTGGGGATGCCCCGGGAAGGCATCCCCTCTTTCGTCTTCATCTATCGGTAACTATACTCGGAGCTATATTTTTATTCACCACATGATATGTGTTTTGCTTGGAGCGTCAATTTAGTTTATTTTGTTTTGCTTGCTGTTTGAATAATATCCCAAGATCTGAAGTTCTTAAATGTTATTGAGTCTTCACATAGTTACATAATTATTCAACTACTCATTGATCTTCACTTATATCTTTCAGGATAGTTTGTTATTGCTCTAGTGCTTCACTTATATCTTTTAGAGCACGGCGGTTACATAATTATTCAAGAAGAGGTATATACCCCTGGTGCTGGTCTAGTCTGTTTTTATAAACAGCTGAGATCAGAACATTGCCAGATCTCCTGTCATCAAAATGCTTGATGGATATTTGTAGTTGTGTTGTTCTATCTAAGACTGCAGCAACTTCCATGGCCTTTGTGTTATATATAACTTAACAATTATAGATTGAAACTTTACACCTTTGTTTTCACCCAGGGCTCCAGGCTATGTGGAAGTTGCTCCGGCCTGTACTAGCATGTGTCGCAAATATGGATGTGCATACAAAGCTCAAGAGGTGAATGATTTTTTGGATTATGTGCCCAAGAGTGCACCAAATGAAGAATTGGTGAAGGGCACAACCAGGGAAGATGATGCTGGGGACTCAAAGACCTCTGGTAGCAGTGTTGAAGATGCTGCTTCTCTTCGGAGAAAGGTAATTCTGAAGAAGGTATTGTATATCACTGTTCCTTTCTTTGGACCAGTGGTGGTGCCAGGGCTGCACAACTGTGTGGTGAACTGATTTATTTTTTCTGAAGTTTTCATTGCTCTCTAGGTTTTTGCATGAAATTTCACTTCTATGGAATAGTAACTTTTGGGATCAACTGGCCCCACTGCCACTACCACCGGATAGTCATATATGGAGAAAAAATGGCCATGCGATCCTGTGTATATATGCAAACCAACAGTAGTCTTGTTAGGAATTTGGAAGGAACTGTTTGCTGTTTGGACCTGTCTCGTGAATTCTCATCCATCATTCCATAGAAGAGCATTTACTCAATGCTATTTAGCTAAAAGAGTCTTATATAATATTGATATAGAGAGTAGATGATGTAGCTGATAGCAGAAAATGATTTGATTTCTCAAAAAAAACTTGTGCCATGGGTTGACCATATCTTGAACTTGTGTCTGGTGCCATATGTCAGCCATTTGCCTTTTAAATTTAAATGCGTATAATTTTATTTTTCTTACATAATGTCAGGTCCCTGCTGAGCATTCTCCAAAAGCGACTAGCAACATATTATTCACCGTCTGAAATGTGATTCAGCTAGATATAAAATTATGAAAATTGCCATGATATGCCAGAGACACGGTATTCGCTGTTTCTGCTGCATGTTCATGTTGCCTCAATGGTCAATGCCCATCTGCTAATTTGTATACAAGTAGCTAGATGGAAGCTGCTGCCATTCATTATTTGATCTATTGATTTTTTTTCCATAGGCCATTGCAACGTCTGCCATGTTCAGTATCCAATTTCAATGTATGCCATGCTCCATTGTTTGCTCTTTGCTGTAATGAGAGTGTCTTTGCATTATTCTAGGAGGGTCATCATTTTGCCTGTTCTCGTGCATGTATAATATGTTGCCTTTTGAGGAAAAGCCGCATGAAAGTCATTCTGCATTACATGCCTTTTGAAGGAGTTTAACTTTCCATATATACTCCATCCGTTTCTTTTTAGTCTGCATATAAGATTTGGTCAAAGTCAAACTTTGTAAAGTTTGATAAACTTTATTGAAAACATCTACAATAATAAAGCTACATGGTATGAAAATTAACTTCATGATGCGTCTAACAATATTGACTTCATATTGTGACTCTTGATATTTTTTCTATAAACTTAGTCAAAGTTGATAAAGTTTGACTTTGACTAAATCTTATATGCAGACTAAGAAGAAATAGAGGGAGTATATCTGATGTTCTATACTAACATCTCAATTTGTTGTTATGTGCTGCTAGTGCTACGCTGACGGTCAGGCTGTACGTTTCGTCAGTCAAATCATTCAGCGCTTTCAGTAGGATATATCTTTCATCTCTGCAGCTGGGAAGTATGATCGTTTTTCATGGTATTGTAGTTTAGGTCCAGACTACATGTAAGTGAATGCTGCCGAAGACCTGCTAATGGGCGTGGGGATTAATTCCCTAGCTAGGAGTTGGAAAATTATTTGTTACTCCTACGTGTACCTGATAGTTTATGTGCGGTGAAGCCGATTCAGACCCTATTTGCTGACATGATCCTATTGCATCTTCCAGAAAATGTTTAACCATTGTTGACATGTTTCATCAGTTGCGAGAAAACAAAACCGTGTTTTTTCCCTCTATTTCTTCGTGAGAATCCCTCTTATTCCCCTGCTTTCGCTGAAGGTTCTCAGTTTTAATCATGTGTGTAAAAGTTTCATCGTAACAAAATACTAGCAAGTACTCCCTCCGTCCCAAAATAACTGACTCAACTTTGTACAAAAGTTAGTACAAAGTTGAGTCACTCATTTTGGGATGGAGGGAGTACTTTGTAGTACTGGAACTAATTTTGGTTTACATGCTGGCCAGAACTGACCTGAGGACATTGACCCCAATGTTGCTGCTGCTACGATGAGCTTCAGAGGGTTCGGCACCTCAAAGATGTGAATGTTGTTAGATGCTATCTTCTTGTCAGGGTGTTGCTGCCGAGGGACATGGTTGTCGGTTTGTTGCTATATGCACCTGGGTCTCGAGATTGCGTCAGTTTGTCAGACACAACTCTATGGTTCAAAGCTGTAGGGTGGCGGTTTTGAAAGGAAAAAAAGAATGATGTATGTTGTGCTACCTGATAATGCCGGTGCAAAGAAGAGAATAGAGAACCATCATATCTGAGAAACATTTCAATATGCTACTCCCTCTGTCCCATTATATAAGAGCGTTTTTGCCACTAGACTAGTCTAAAAAACGTTCTTATATTATGAGACGAAGGGAGTATGTACGAAGGTTCAAGTACTCTGTTTTCCCTTTGTTTCTCAGTACTTGTTTTTTCTACTTTGCTGGTTCTTTGTCTGAAAACTAAATAAATGTTTGAAAGTAGTTAATTTCGTAGCAACTAAAATCGCATATGTAGCTAGTTCTGAGATGCAGCCTATTCTGTCAAGACAAGTGCCTATTTTTTTCAAATCAACACTTATAATCAATGCATCTGCTGTGCAAGATGATATCCCTCCTGTGATGCAACGAAGGCGGGGTGCCGGCCGCAATCAGCGGGTACTCTCCGATCCGCACCCATGTCGTAACCCTTCGACGCAGTACCATCTCCCTGCGCCCTAGCTGCGCTCATGGATGCTTGATCGCAGCCTCTCCTTGGCCGCCCACCACAGTGCTAGGCTCATTGTGCAGTTACCGTTACCGCTATGAGCAAGAATTGCACCGCCGCGCTCAGTAGGGTTTGGGGGAATCAGACGGGGGAGAGAGACGACTCAGGTCGGTAAAGAGGGCTGGTTTAGCCTCTATTTGTGTGTGGTATAGATAGGGGTAGTTTCGTCCACCTACAAAAATGACTGCCTAAAGAAATCCTAAAAGGCTGACAGGAATTAAAAATGGGAGGGGATAACGGATGTGACGTAAGTGTCACAATAAGCATAGAAAATTAGATTTATTTAGATAAGGAAGAAAAAAAACGGAGTCAAATAAGGAAAAAACTTAAGATGATGTTAAATAAGGAATTATCTCTTCCCAATTCCTCTCCACTCCCCGCTCCATACTCCACACCGATACCCAGATCTAGCGCACCATGGCAGCAGCGCCGCCGCCGCTCCCGGACGATCTCGTCCAAGAGATCCTCCTTCGCTTCCCGGCCGACGACCCTACCTGCCTCCTCCGATCCTCCCTCGTTTGCAAGGCCTGGAGCGGCGTTATTTCTCGTCGCGGCTTTCGCCGCCGCCTCCACGAGCTCCACCGGGCACCCCCCTTGCTCGGCTTCCTCCACACCGAGACTAGCGAGGGCGCCCCCAGCTTCATCCCAACCACTGCATCGTCCTTCTCCCTCGCCGCCCCGAACCACTACTCATGGCTGGCCCTCGACTGTCGCCACGGCCGCGCCCTCTTCCTCTCCAGATCTCAGGATGCCGAGGAACTCCTCGTGTGGGAGCCAATCATGGGTACCCAAGAGCGTGTACCAGTGCCTGTAGCATTTGAGTTCGGCTACTAGGCTGCGGCCGTGTTCTGCGCGGTGGATGGGTGCGACCATCGTGATTGCCTTGGGGGTCCTTTCTGTGTGCTTTTCGTCTTCTCCTCCAATGAAGACACCGACGAGTATGTCACATCGGCATGCATATACTCGTCGGAGACTGGTGCCTGGGGTGGGCTGACCACGACGCACGACGAGATCATAGGATTTAAAGACTATTCCACCGTGCTCGTTGGCAGCTCTTTGCTCTACTTCATCGTCTATGACTACGAGGACGGCGAGATGATCCTCGAGTATGACTTTTCAAGGCACTTCCTGACCATGTTCAGTGTACCAGACAACCACTGTGAATGCATATACACTCTAATGGTGACGGAGGACGGTGGCCTGGGAGTAATCCAAGACTTGCATCGGCATGTCAAGTTCTGGACAAGGGAGGTAAGTGATGGCGCTGATGCACAATGGTTGCCGAGCCGGGTCATCTACCTGCAGAATTTGCTTCCAGCTACTACTCTCTTTAGTGGAGGTTATAGAGTGCGGGTGATGGGCTTTGCTGAGGGAGCAAATGCCATTTTCGTTAGTACGATTGCCGGGATCTTTGCAATTGATCTACAATCCGAGCAGGCGAGGAAGGTGTCCGATCATTCTGGCTTCATTTTCTGTAAATTGGTTCCAGTTGTCACCTTCTACACTCCTGCGCCCCGAGGTGACCATCAGAATCTGCTGGTGTCGAAGCCTAGTGAGAAGGCGGGTGATGAGGAGGTGGGAGAGGGGGAGAAAACAATACATCAGGCACAACAGCTATTCGACAAGCGGTCCAATGCTATCAATGCGGGGGAATATGTCAACACCTTCAAGTGCATTAGCAACGACAATAATGGCAGGTGAGGGCTCCATTCCCGTACACCTCTCCTATTCCGAGCTATGCTGAAACATTTGTATGGATGCGATTGTCGAATAAAACTTCCCGTTAGTTTGACACATTTTGAGAATAGCACAAAGTACCCTTAGTTGCTTTGGACTTTAGGTCGTTGTGTTCAACAGATGATTTCATAATAGTTTTAGATGTTTTAGCCTTCTAGGATGATGTAGTTTCCAGGTAGTCTATGCTTTGTTTTACGACGAGTCGAACTGCATTTGAGGAGTTTAGAGAGTCAAATTAACCATAGTGTTTTTCGATGGCGGTACTTGAGAGTTAGGGCCTAGCATCTTTTGTCATGATATGTGTGTGGTGATGAACACTAAATCAAAGTGCATTTATTGAATAGATAGGTGTTATCCTACTCGGGAAGAGTTGTATATCCCTGGTGGTGTTTAGTCTATTGTTAGAAATAACACTCAACAGAACATAGTTAGCACCTAACGCCAAAGTAGTTGTGTTGTTCTACCTCAGAATTTGATTAACTTTTGCGGTCTTGTGTTATCTACAAACTTAACAATTATAGGTGGAAAATTTACACCTTTGTTTTCATTTAGGGTTCCGCATCATGGGGAAGTTACTCTGGGATGTGCTACCACACTCAAAAAATATAGATGCACATCCAATTCTCAAGAGATGGATGACTCTTTGGATGATGTTCCTACTAGTGCGTCAAGTGAAGAATCGTTGAAGAGCACAACCAACAAAGATGATACTAGGGACTCAAATACATTTGGAAGCAATGTTGTGGTAGCTGCTCCATCTTCCAAGAAAGGTAATTCTCAAGATGGTATTGTATAACATTGTCCCTTTCTTTGCCCCAGTGGTGATGCCAGTGTTGCGCAACTATGTGGTAAAATACCTTTTCCAGTGGAATTTGCATTGTTCTCTAGGTTTTCGTATGAAATTTCAATTCTATGGAAGAGTTTTATAAAAGAAACTTTTGGATCAACCAACCCTGCGGTTTTGACGACCCACTGCCACTGCCACCGGATAGCCATATACACACCGTAAAAATGGCCATTTAATCATGCACATACATAAAAATGTCTTGTTTGGGACTTGAAAGGAAATGTTTGTTGTTTGGACATTTCTCGTGAGTTCTCATGATCTTCAATAGAATGTTGTTTAATATATGCTATCATGGAAACAATTCCTTTTTAATAATATAGATAGTAGATGATGTTGTTGAAAGAAGAAAATGCTTTCATTTCTAGAAAAAATATTCCATGGGTGGACCATATCTTGAACTCGTGTCTAGTGCCGTATGTCATCCATTTGCCTTCTAAATTTGCATAGGTACTTTTTTATCTTTCCTATATATACACTTAAAATAGCAATGCCATTTTGACATATATGGGTGTATCTAAATAGTGTACTTGCACAAGGTAGCTTTTACTACATAGCTCCTGTTTTTTAGCAATCGTCTTACATATATAATTTATGCGATAATTTCAACAGTTGGTGTTAAATGAACTAATCTATAATCATGATCATGCCATGATGATTAAGTTGTACTCCCTCCATAAAGAAATATAAGAGCATTTCAATCACTACTTGAGTGATCTAAACACTCCTATATTTCTTTACAGAGGGAGTAACATTTAAGCATCTGTATGCATATCTTTCTATTGATATTTGTTTATGGCAACAGAAGCCCAAGAAGCATTGTAAATAACCTTGGTCTTGTAGGCAGAGGCTTTAAATGTGGTAATATCAGGTTCCTGCCGAACCTTCTCCAAAAGAGACTAGCAATAGATTGTTCACCATCCGTGAAACGTTCAATACCCATCTCTATTGTCTGTCATCAGTCATGTCTGTCATGCTCTGAAAAGACCATCAATGTTTGCTCTTTGCTGTGATGAGAATGTTCTCTCTTGTATAAACCATTTTGCATGTTGTCGTGCACGTATTATCAATTGCTTTTTGAGGAAAACTTCTATGCATTTTATTTTTCCTTACTCATGTCATTCAGTATTACATGCCTTTTGAATGAGTTTCACTTTCCATACATATAAATGATGTACTAACATCTCAATCTGTTGCTATGTGCTACTAGTGCTATGCTGATGATCAGGCCGGATGTCTCATGAGTCAAGTCATCAGCACCGTCAGTGTGATCCCTTTCTTCTCTGCAGTTGGGAATCATGAGTGTTACCTCTCATTTTTCATAGTAAATTGTAGTTTAGGTCCAGACTAAATAATGAAGGCAGCAAAAGCGGCACCTGAAAGCAAGTGAATGTTGCTGAAGACTTTGCTACTAGGACTTGAAAAACTATTTGTTATTCCTCTCTGTAACCATTGTTTTTGTGGGTCGATTCGGATTCAGACCGTGTTTGTTATACATGCTATCCTATTTTATCTCCAGAAAATCGGATATTAGCGTATTTCTCTTGTATACTCATTTTCCGAAATTCATATAATATCAATATCAGGGTAAAAAAACTTTGAAGACAACCCATGTTATTGTAACTCTATAATTTTCGTTACGAACAAAATTTTCTAAAGGGCCATTCAAGGTAGTGCGGCAGGATCGGGCTCCAACCGGTTGGGCCGGCCATTCTCCTCCCGCTTTTCCTGCAAACAAACCCAGACCAAGCCACCACCATGGCAGCGCCGCCGCCGTCGGCGCTCCCGGAGGAGCTCCTCCAAGAGATCCTTGCCCGCCTCCCGCCCGACGACCCAGCCTCCCTCCTCCACGCGTCCCTCGTTTGCAAGGCCTGGGGCCTCGCCGTCTCCCACCCCGGATTGCGCCGCCGCCTCCACGAGCTCCACCGAGCACTCACCTTGCTTGGGTTTCTCTCTACCTTGGCCAGCCACAGCACCCCCTGATAACCCTCAACCGTAAGGGATCGAGATAGTCTTCGCGGGTAAGACTAACCCAATTTATTGATTCGACACACGGGGAGCCAAAGAGTATTTATAAGCTTTGGCAGTTGAGTTGTCAATTCAACCGCACCTGAAATATACTTACTTGCAACAAAAGATAAGTGGTAACAGTGATATGATAGTGATGATAGTAATGGTAAAAGTAAACAGCAAAATTAAATAGCAGTAGTAAATGGCAAAAGTAGCGACTAGTGAGAAGCAGGGTTTAAAACACTGTAGGCTAGGGAGATGGATGGTTGGGCGCTGCATGGATGAGATAGATTTAACTTGGGGCATGGCACACGGAAAAGTAATGATCATCTAGGCAAATATCAAACATTAGGCATGTATCCCGTAGGTAGTTGTACGTGCTTGCAATAAGAACTTGCACAACATCTTTTGTCCTATCATCCCGCTATGAACGGGGCCAAAAGGAACTTATGGATATTAAGGTGCTCCTGTCAAAGAGCACCGAAACAAAGCAATGAACTCAATGGATACATCACTGATATATAAAGGGTCATTAGACCCGGTTCATTTGGGCCTTTAGCCCCGGTTCCAGAACCGGGACAAGAGGGTCGGTACTAATGCTCTGACCCTTTAGTCCCGGTTCAATCCAGAACCGGGGCAGAAGGGTGTCCACGTGGCCTGTGCGCAGAGCCCAGGCAGGAGGGGCTTTAGTCCCGGTTGATGGTACCAACCGGGACCAAAAGGCATCCACGCGTCAGCATTTCTGTGGCTGTGGTTTTTGTTTTTTTTTTAAAGGGGAGGGGGGGTTGGAGGTTTTGGGGGGTTAATTTAGGTGTTTCATATTGTGTTAGCTAGCTAATTAATAGAGAGAAGTGTCCTCTCTTATGTCCGTGCTTGCTACGTACTACACATACGTATAGAGATGACTAGACACGGTAGCTAGCTAGCTAGCTAGTAAAGCATACGAAGGAAACAGAAGATCGTATAATTAATCAACATATATATATATATATATATATATATATATATATATATATATATATATATAT
>LR738715.1:35674726-35690689 GCA_902687465.1 Secale cereale | reverse complement strand
ATTCTTCAATACTTTGACACTAGCTAGGCAACCTCTCTCGACCCCTCGACCCCCGACTGCTCGGCGATCCACAACCCTAGACCCCCTCATGTCACATTTTGTCGAGTGTCAAAGGATTCAACAAAACCAATACTTCATCATTAGGCGAAAGTAACAGTAGCATGATGGTACGAAGCTCTCCAAAGTTATTTTGGAACGGAGTCCCAGATAGGATAATTCGTAACAAAAGACGGATTATCCTATCAGGAACTCCGTTCCAGAATAACTTTGCATAACTTTGTACCAAAATGCCCCGGTTACTTCTGGCAAATGATGTAGTCATGGAATTCTTCAATACTTTGACCCCCGACTGCTCGGCGATCCACAACCCTAGACCCCCGACTGCTAGGCAACCTCTCGACCCCTCGACGACCCTCGGCCCCTCGGCGATCTCTCGACCGGTCCCTCGGTCCCTCGACGACCCTCTACCCCGCCCCCCCCCTAATGTCGAAGTTATCGGGGAGGGTGTATATCGACATAGACATATCCGATAAAAAAAAGAGGAAGAAGAAGAAAAAAGGAACCGCTAGAGGAGAAGATCGAAGAAAAAAAAAGAAAAAAAAGGAGAAGAAGAAAGGAATAGAGGAGAAGAAGAGAAAATTTCTCTTCTTCTCCTCTATTCCTTTCTTCTTCTCCTCTTTTTTTTTCTTTTTTCTTCTTCTTCTTATTTATTTCTCCTCTTCTTCCTCTCGTCTTCTTCTTTCTTTCCTCTTTCTTATTTTCTTCTTTCCTATCCTTCTTTTTCTAAATTTGTAACTTTTGCATATATAAAACTTTCTATATATATTTAGCATATATAAACACAAAAAACTATATAGCCACATACACATATATATACATCACATACACACATCACATACAGCAACTTCCTAAGAAAAAAATATTTATATACACATACAAATATATTTAACATATATATTTAGCAAATTCCTAAGAAAAAAAATATACACATACATATATATACAGCAACTATATATACACATGCATATATATACAGCAACTATATATACAACAATTTATATAAACATAAAAAAAATATATACACATATATACATATATACACAGCAACTATATATAAACATAAAAAAAGGGAGCCCTCACATCGCGCGGCGGGGCTGGGCGGCGCGACGACGACGGGGCGCGGCGGCGCGACGGCGATGGGGCGCGGCGGCGCGACGGCGACGGGGCGCGGCGGCGCGACGGCGGCGGGGCGGGGCGCGCGGCGCGATGGCGACGGGCCGGGGCGCGGCGACGGCGCGGGGCGGGGCGGAACGGGGTCGCGGGGCGGGGCGACGGCGACGAGGCGGCGTCGGGGCGGCGTCGGGGGCGACGACGACGGTGACGGGGCGACGGGGGCGACGGCGACGGAGCGACGGGGGCGGGGAAGGAGATGGAGGCGTCGGGGGCACGGAAGAAGGAAACTAGCGAAATTTTCGCAAGTCCTGGTTATATATGAGGGGCATTAGTCCCGGTTGATGGCTGAAACCGGGACTAATACACCCCTTTAGTCCCGGTTGCTGCCACCAACCGGGACTTAAGGTCCCTTTTCAGCATCCCAAAGGGCGGGAAGGAGGGGCCTTTAGTCCCGGTTGGTGCTGAAAAGGGACCTTAAGTCCCGGTTGGTGGCAGCAACCGGGACTAAAGGGGGGTATTAGTCCCGGTTTGAGCCACCAACCGGGACTAATGCCACCCTTTAGTCCCGGTTGGTGCCACCAACCGGGACGAAAGGCCTTGCTGGCGCGGTGCGGTGGAAAGTTTAGTCCCACCTCGCTAGTTGAGAGAGGCCAGCACCAGTTTATAAGCCCCGCTGCCTCTCTCCTCTCGAACTCCTCTTAACTGCAGGCCTAAGGGCCTAAACTGACACTGCTTTGCCTGTGGGCTTGCTGGGCTTTCTACGGGCCTGAATCCTGGCCCATGGTTGGGTTTCTAGTCGTATTCAGGCCGTGTGGGCCCAGTAGGTGGCATTTTTTTTATTTTTTTCTTTGTTGCTTTATTTTTTAGTTTTGTTTCTACTTTCAACAAAATACTTACTGTTGCTATTTTTATTTATTTGTTTTCTTTGTTGCTTTATTTATTTTATTTTGTTTCTACTTACAACAAAATACTTATTGTTGCTAAGTTTTTTTGTTTTGTTTTCTGCATTATTTATTTTCTTTTGTTTTTTGCTTTATTTTTTTAATTCTTTCTGGTAAAACCAATTACAAACTTTCTCTGTTAGTGCAAGTAGTATTGAAATTTGAATAGTACAAACGAACAATGGTATCATACTCGTTTGTTACAAAGTTGGCATGGTATCATCATAATAGTTGCGAAAAAAACTCTTCACTTTTTCTTCGCTTGTGTCATTTGCTTATTGCGCCGTAACCATGGATAATCTTCATCGTTTATCAGGATGCTTGGGTCAGCCTTGACTTTGAAGGGAGGAATTTCATGAAACTTTTCATAATCTTCAGACATGTCTGTCTTGCCCTCCACTCCCAGGATGTCCCTTTTTCCTCAAAGAACTATGTGGCGCTTTGGCTCATCGTATGATGTATTCGCTTCCTTATTTTTTCTTTTTCTCGGTCTGGTAGACATGTCCTTCACATAGATAACCTGTGCCACATCATTGGCTAGGACGAACGGTTCGTCAGTGTATCCAAGATTTTTCAGATCCACTGTTGTCATTCCGTACTGTGGGTCTACCTGTACCCCGCCTCCTGACAGATTGACCCATTTGCACTTAAACAAAGGGACCTTAAAATCATGTCCGTAGTCAAGTTCCCATATGTCCACTATGTAACCATAATATGTGTCCTTTCCCCTCTCGGTTGTTGCATCAAAGCGGACACCGCTGTTTTGGTTGGTGCTCTTTTGATCTTGGACAATCGTGTAAAATGTATTCCCATTTATCTCGTATCCTTTGTAAATCAATACAGTCGAAGATGGTCCCCTGGACAACAAGTACAACTCATCACAAACAGTGTTGTCACCTCTGAGACGTGTTTCCAACCAACTGCTGAAAGTCCTAATGTGTTCACGTGTAATCCAGTCGTTGCACTGCTCCGGGTGTTTGGAGCGCGGACTGTTCTTGTGTTCATCGACATACGGGGTCACCAATGTAGAGTTCTGTAGAACTGTGTAGTGTGCTTGAGACCAAGAATATCCGTCCCTGCATATTATTGAGTCCCTTCCAAGCGTGCCTTTTCCAGTCAGTCTCCCCTCGTACCGCGATTTAGGGAGACCTATCTTATTAAGGCCAGGAATGAAGTCAACACAAAACCCGATGACATCCTATGTTTGATGGCCCATGGAGATGCTTCCTTCTGGCCTTGCGCGGTTACAGACATATTTCTTTAGGACTCCCATGAACCTCTCAAAGGGGAACATATTGTGTAGAAATACGGGCCCCAGAATGACAATCTCGTCGACTAGATGAACTAGGACGTGTGTCATGATATTGAAGAAGGATGGTAGGAACACAAGCTCGAAACTGACAAGACATTGCGCCACATCACTCCTTAGCCTTGGTACGATTTCTGGATCGATCACCTTCTGAGAGATTGCATTGAGGAATGCACATAGCTTCACAATGGCTAATCGGACGTTTTCCGGTAGAAGCCCCCTCAATGCAACCGGAAGCAGTTGCGTCATAATCACATGGCAGTCATGAGACTTTAGGTTCTGGAACTTTTTCTCTGCCATATTTATTATTCCCTTTATATTCGACGAGAAGCCAGTCGGGACCTTCATACTGAGCAGGCATTCAAAGAAGATTTCTTTCTCTTCTTTCGTAAGAGCATAGCTGGCAGGACCTTCATACTGCTTCGGAGGGATGCCGTCTTTTTCGTGCAAATGTTGCAGGTCCTCCCGTGCCTCAGCTGTTTCTTTTGTCTTTCCATACACACCCAAGAAGCCTAGCAGGTTCACGCAAAGGTTCTTCGCCACGTGCATCACGTCGATTGAAGAGCGGACCTCTAGGTCTTTCCAGTAGGGTAGGTCCCAAAATATAGATTTCTTCTTCCACATGGGTGCGTGTCCCTCATCGTCATTCGGAACAGCTAGTGCGTCGGGGCCCTTTCCAAAGATTACGTGTAAATCATTGACCATAGCAAGTACGTGATCACCGGTACGCATGGCGGGCTTCTTCCGGTGATCTGCCTCGCCTTTGAAATGCTTGCCTTTCTTTCGACATTGATGGTTGGTCGGAAGAAATCGACGATGGCCCAGGTACACATTCTTCCTGCACTTGTCCAGGTATATACTTTCAGTGTCATCTAAACAGTGCCTGCATGCGTGGTATCCTTTGTTTATCTGTCCTGAAAGGTTACTGAGAGCGGGCCAATCGTTGATGGTCACGAACAGCAACGCCTTTAGGTCAAATTCCTCTTGTTTGTGCTCATCCCACGCACGTACACCGTTTCCATTCCACAGCTGTAAAAGTTCTTCAACTAATGGCCTTAGGTACACATCAATGTCGTTGCCGGGTTGCTTAGGGCCTTGGATGAGAACTGGCATCATAATGAACTTCCGCTTCATGCACATCCAAGGAGGAAGGTTATACATACATAGAGTCACGGGCCAGGTGCTGTGATTGCTGCTCTGCTCCCCGAAAGGATTAATGCCATCCGCGCTTAAAGCAAACCATACGTTCCTTGCGTCCTTTGCAAACTCCTCCCAGTACTTTCTCTCGATTTTTCTCCACTGCGACCCGTCAGCGGGTGCTCTCAACTTCCCGTCTTTCTTACGGTCCTCATTGTGCCATCGCATCAACTTGGCATGCTCTCTGTTTCTAAACAAACGTTTCAACCGTGGTATTATAGGAGCATACCACATCACCTTCGCAGGAACCCTCTTCCTGGCGGGCTCGCCATCAACATCACCAGGGTCATCTCGTCTGATCTTATACCGCAATGCACCGCATACCGGGCATGCGTTCAGATCGTTGTATGCACCGCGGTAGAGGATGCAGTCATTAGGGCATGCATGTATCTTCTGCACCTCCAATCCTAGAGGGCATACGACCTTCTTTGCTGCGTATGTACTGTCGGGCAATTCGTTATCCTTCGGAAGCTTCTTATTCAATATTTTCAGTAGCTTCTCAAATCCTTTATCAGCCACAGCATTCTCTGCCTTCCACTGCAGCAATTCCAGTACGGTACCGAGCTTTGTGTTGCCATCTTCGCAATTGGGGTACAACCCTTTTTTGTGATCCTCTAACATGCGATCGAACTTCAGCTTCTCCTTTTGACTTTCGCATTGTGTCCTTGCATCGACAATGACCCGGCGAAGATCATCATTTGGTTCCTCTTGATCTTCAACAGCTTCACCCGTTGCAGCATCATTGGGCACATTGTCTGGTTCCTCTTGATCTTCACCAGCTCCCCCCATTGCAGCATCACCGTATTCAGGGAGCACATAGTTGTCATCGTACTCTTCTTTTTCGTCGTCTTCCATCATAACCCCTATTTCTCCGTGCCTCGTCCAAACATTATAGTGTGGCATGAAACCCTTGTAAAGCAGGTGGGAGTGAAGGATTTTCCGGTTAGAGTAAGACATCGTATTCACACATTTAGTGCATGGACAACACATAAAACCATTCTGCTTGTTTGCCTCAGCCGCATTTAGAAACTCATGCACGCCCTTAATGTACTCGAAGGTGTGTCTGTCACCGTACATCCATTGCCGGTTCATCTGCGTGCATTTATATATAATTAAGTGTGTCAAAAACCATTACAGAACATCATAAATAGATAATTAAGTGACCAAATGGATAAAAGTTCATCATCACATTAAAACCAAAGTACATACATACATAGTTCTCATCTAACAACATATAGCTCTCCATACACATAGAAACTATGTAAAACATTTCAACGCGAAAACAAATGCTATCATAATCGCAACCAAGGTAACAATTGATCCAACGGCATAATGATACCAAGCCTCGGTATGAATGGCATATTTTCTAATCTTTTTAATCTTCAACCGCATTGCATCCATCTTGATCTTGTGATCATCGACGACATCCGCAATATGCAACTCCAATATCATCTTCTCGTCCACAATTTTTTTTATTTTTTCCTTCAAGAATTTGTTTTCTTCTTCAACTAAATTTAACCTATCGACAATAGGGCCCATCTTGATCTTGTGATCATCGATAACTTCCGCAACATGCAACTCCAATTCCATCTTCTCCTCCTCCATTTTTTCCAATTTTTTCTTTAACGAAATGTTTTCCTCTTCAACTAAATTTAACCTCTCCACAAGAGGGTCGGTTGGAATTTCCGGTTCAACTACCTCCTAGACATAATAAAACATCTATGCATGTCAGGTTGGTCGGCATAACTATCATAAGCACTAAAACAAATAGTTATAAATTAAAGATAATATACCACATCCGAATCGTAGACCGGACGAGGGCCCACTTGGGCGGATATCAAAACCATCGCACTATATAATAACAAGCAATAATAAACTTAAGAAAATTAGACAAATATCTATCTAAAGCAATAATAGAAGTAAGAAAAGCATGGACATAACAAGAGGCTCACCACGGTGGTGCCGGTGACGAGATCGGCGGGGACGATCGACGGCGGCGAAGACGGGGACGGGACGTGACGGACCACTAAACCTAGACAAATCTCGGAGAAAATAAAGCTTCGAGAGGAGAAAAGCTTAACTAGTGTGGCTCGGGCATTCCACCGAACAAGTTGTGTGCATAGGAGGTGAGCTAGAGCACCACTAACCCCTCTCCCCCTCGGCCAGAAAAAAAAACAGAGCAGTGAGCTCTGCTCTTGAGTGAGGGGGTATATATAGGCAACTCACTGGTCCCGGTTGGTGCTACAAACCGGGACTAAAGGGGTGCCTTTGGTCCCGGTTGATAACACCAACCGGGTCCAATAGTGGTGGGCCAGGAGCAAGAGCCATTGGTCCCGGTTTTTAGCTCCAACCGGGACCAATAGGTCCAGACGAACCGGGACCAATGGCCCACGTGGCCCGGCCGGCCCCCTGGGCTCACGAACCGGGTACAGTACCCCCATTGGACCCGGTTCTAGATTGAACCGGGGCTAATGGGCTGGACCAATGCCCTGTTTTCTACTAGTGCATGTAATCCTCAAACTACGGACCATCCCCTTTGGTGTCCCAAGCTGTCACTTTTGGGATCGCCGGTTCTGGACCGTAACAGGTGCAAACAAGTCATAGATAGGATCACGAACACAAATATATTCATGCAAACACATATGGTTCAGATCTGAAATCATGGCACTCGGGCCCTAAGTGTTAAGCATTAAGAGTAATAAGTTGAAGCAAAGATGATAAACACCATAGTAGATGATAGGCAACATGCCCCCAACAATCTGATAAACTATTACATGATCTAACTCATCCAATCCCTACCACCCCCTTCGCCTACAGCGGGGGAATTACTCACACATGGAGGGAGAAGTCATGGAGGGATGATGGAGTGGTGATGATGATGACGATGGCGACGATCTCCCCTCTCCGGAGGCCAATTCAGCCTCCAGATTAGCCCTCCCGAGGAAGAACAGAGGGTGGCGGCGGCTCCGCGACGGAAAACTACGAAAGAACTTCTGATCTGGGGTTTCTGCATCGGGAGTAAAAATACGGGATAAAGTAGGGCACCAGGGGGCGTGGGACCCACCCAGGCGCCCCCCCGGCGCGGCCCAGGGGGGCGCCCACAGGGCGCCTGGGCACCCCCTGGCCCCCCTCTGGCCCTACTTCTGGTTCCTGGTTCCTTCGGGTGCGTGGATTTTCTGTGATTTTTCGTGGATTTTTCTGAGGTACCTAAAAATCCGTTTTCCTGCACACAAATAAACCATACAGGCAGCTCTGCTAAAAACAGCGTCAGTCCGGGTTAGTTTAGTCCAAATCATGCAAGAATGAGGCCGAAACAATATCAAAAGTGTTTGGAAAAGTAGATACATTTGAGACGTATCAACTCCCCCAAGCTTAGCATATTGCTTGTCCTCAAGCAATTCAGTTCAACGATCTGGACGCGACAAAGAAAACTTTGACAAACTCTTTTGCTTCATTAGATGTATATAAGCATGTACTACGAAAAGAGTTTAGCAAGTATTGAAACAGTACTATGAGGACAATGCAAGGAGCAATCCTTCTTTCAAGTGACCAGTCACAAATACTTAAAAGTAAATAATATATTACTGAAAATCAAGACAAGATCACATTGCACATAGCTTGATCATATTAGGGTGGTATCTCGCTAGCCTCCATGAGTGAAGCAAAACATAAATGCAGAGACTCCTCCAGAGTTTTAAAGGAGACTAGAACTAAGAATTTCAGAATAAATCATATCACAAGTATGAAGAAGACAATGTAATACTTTGGGACAATGCACATTACACTCAGAATGACAATTATGCTCTCCTAGTCGGTGCTTTGAAGAAAGAAGGTGAGACTCTCGAACCGTGGCTTTTATTGGCAAGGTTGAAAACCCGTGGTCGGAAACAAAAACTAAACATGTACCAGAGCTCTTGGTTTTAAAAACAGAAGTAAGCATGTTTTGAGAAGTGCATATTTCGTTAACGAATGCTAGCAGATAACTCAATCACCTTTTAAGTGGACAAGTCTCGAGGAACGGCTCCCGCATGAGGACGATCACATCCTCTTAATCTCCTTTGTTTATCACTGCCAAAGTTTTCTGATTCCTCATGAACAAAGCGTGAAGGAGGGTTTGTTTGTTATATTATCTTTTTGAGCCGGGCGCACTCAATGCCAGTTCCTTTTCGTATTAGGGGTTTGCACATTATACATGCAATCCAGGGGTGAAACTTGTCCAACTTTAAAAGATCATGAATTAACTACTACTTCCTCATGAGCTAAAACATAGGCACAAAAAGGAAATGCTTTTGATTAGTTTCGAGATGGTACATGAAAGTCTTCGTTAGGAATGGCAGGTAAATACCATGTATAGGAAGGTATAGTGGACTCATATGGCATAACTGGGTTTAAGGATTTGGATGCACAAGCAGTCAGCCCGCTTAGTACAGGTGGAGGTTTAGCAAAAGGCTGGAAAGCGACCAACTAGAGAGCAATAACAGTCATAATCATGCACAGCGACAAAGCAACATTGAATCGGGCATGAAAGTGATATAACTATTCTAAAACTCAAAGATCATCAAGGCATAGTAGACTTTTTAGTCTTAAACATGTGTAAGCATGTGCCAAGTCAATCCAAAAATTCTCTAAAGGGAAATACCACCTTAGTATACCAGACTATGAACAGTGCAATGCATGTAGATCAATTCAATAACACATTATATACTCTAGTTATTCGGGACTAGCCACAAGGAAAGCATGAACCACTGGAAGAGCATTGTAAACATAGCACTATGTTGCTACAAGCTGGTCTCTAGATCATAAGTACAGGCATATGTACAAAAGTAGAAACAATAAGAGTTCATACCGGTCTTCCTTGTTGCTTCCTTTCAGTCGATCTTCGTCATCACTACTTGTCACTTGCACGATCGAACGTAGGAAATATAATCAAATGCCATCACGGACTCGAGCTGATCTCTGAAAACAAAGCAAACTAAAGAGAGAAAGGAAATCTTTTTGGATTTTTCAAAGGTTGAATAAAAGCAAAAAGAAAGAGAAAATCTTTTTGTTGTTTTTGCAAAGAGAGAAATAAAGAAGAACGGGCAAAAACTTCGAAAAGATCAAAGCGAATAAAACGGATAATACAATGGAAAAGTGAGAAGGGCACGTACTCCCCCAAGCTTAGGCTTTTGGCCTAAGTTGGTAGCAGCTACTGCCCCCAGGAGCCTCCTGCTCCAGGGGTATGGTGGTGAGTCCACGGGTCGTAGAAGGATGTTGGCGCGTACACCGAACTCCTCGGAGTCTCCCACGAGGAAGGTTTCGAACGCCAAACAGAGGAAGACCCTTCACCAAACTCGGTGGCGGTCTCTTCCTGAAAATGTGGTATCTCACCGTGCCTCTCCTCGTCGAGCACAACCCCCTCCATGGGGTTATGAAACTGATGCTGGACCATGAACTCATCGAACTGAACAACATCAAAGGACCATCCATTCCTACGAGAAAAATCAAACAAAAGAGGTGCAGGTAGACGGATCTCGCGTTCCGCGGTAGTTCCGAAACGCAAGATATAAATAAGATTATCAAGCTCAGAACCCATGCTAACAAACTTATACCTTTTCATAGCAGCAAGATCAAAGCTTAAATAGTTAAAAGGAGTATCATCAGGGTGTGGGGTGCCTCCAAGATGCTCTAAGATAAGTGTGGCGTAAACGCCACCATATAAGTCTCCCTTGTTACTGTTCATAGCAAGGCGTCGAGCAATTAAGGTACCCAGATTATAATCAGACCTCCTTGAGAGGGCTGCTGCCAGGATAGCAATATCCGGAGCAGAAATGTTGCTCGTGTTGTCACGAGCTAGCACCCCTCTAGCAATATAATATGCAAAATACCTGAGGTGAGGAAACAAGATGCTGGAGATCTTCGACCGATGAATATCCCTCGTACCCATGCTGCAGAGAGAATTGATGACGGTTTTCAGCTCGGAGGGCTGAGTGGCCATCCTAGCCGTCCTCCCAACGTTCGCCACACCTATTATTTCACAAAATTTTCCCAAAGTCATGGTGATAAGATCATTATAAATTTTAAACTCAATAGCACCTGAATCGAGATTATATCTAAAATTGTTAATGAAACTGGAGGTGAGTTTTTGATACTGAGTAACACGGCTCGTGACGAGTCATGTCAAACCTGCATTAGCACAAAGATTATAAAACTCATCCTTGATTCCCGCAGCTTCCATGAATTCATCACATGGAAACGTCATCGCACGTGCTGGACTTGTGTCTTCCAACAACTCCAAGGGCACATGATCTTCATTATAGCTCACCCTAGCAGTCGATGGTGAAGCTGCGGCTCTAGTAACTCGATCGGAGTGTGCGGGCCTCCTCTTCTCAAGCCATCCTTTTGCCCTTCCTAACAAACTCATTTCTGAAAAAAACTTACAATTTACAAAAACAAGGATTAAAACAAAGTGAGCTAAGGCAAACTACTCAACTCACTTGCCCAAGGCATAATCTTGCATCAAAACTTGAAAAATAACTTTCTACACATGTATGCAAGCTCATCTCTACAGCACCAAGAACTACTAAATACTCACAAATGAGGCCACCAATCAAAAATCTAATTGGAGGGGTGGAGGAGTCACATACCAGGGAGTATTTGCTCAAAATTTCAGCTCAAATGACGGGCTGTAGAGAGAGATCGAAGAATCGCCTCCAAGAACAGCAAGAACACAAGAACAAAAGCAGAACTCGTGTTTTTGGAGAAAGAGAGAGAGGGAGGAAGAAGACATACCTAGAGGGGAGTCCCATGGGCCCCAGGCGCCCTGTGGGCGCGGCCAGGGGCTGGGCCGCGCCAGCTGGCCGCCTGGGCCACTGGTGGCCCCCCCTGGCTGGCCCCAGGACTTTCTGGGTCTCTCCCGTCGTATAAATTTTTATTATAATTTTTCTGGAATTTTTCTGAAAACTTCACTGTTGAAATTTTTTCGAAGTTCAAAAAGCTGCGAAACTCTCTGAAAACTTGAAGCAGTTAGTAGTATTGTGAAGCTTCAAAAACATAAATACTTGGTACAGCAAGTAGGACAAAACTAAAAACAAGTGAAAACATAACAAGCTCAACTTTTTATCCATATAAAACATATTTGCTAGTAAGGTTCATCAAGTCTTACCAACAAACAGGCGATATATAGAGCAAAAAGTCTCACCTCCTACGAAGTAGTTACTAAACCTTTACTTTGATGGACATTGTCCCCACCATGATAGTTTTATATTTGTGAGGCACATGTAGTGGACAATCCCCTTCTCCAATCTTCACGGTCTCGATATTCTCTATAGAGTTGAGGGCATGCCTCCTGTCGGTCTTCTTCGGAAAATATACCGTGTGTTCTTTATCATTCACATGGAAGGTAACCTTTTCTTTATTGCAATCAATAATAGCACCTGCGGTGTTAAGAAAAGGTCTACCAAGAATAATGGACATGCTCCCATCCTCAGGCATGTCAAGCACAACAAAATCAGTAAGGATTAAACAATTAGCAGCTTCTACGGGAACATCCTCACAAATACCTATCGGAACAGCGGTTGACTTGTCAGCCATCTGAAGGGAGATATCTGTAGGAATTAGTTTCTCTAAACAAAGCCTCTCGTAAAGAGAGAGAGGCATAACACTCACTCCTGCCCCAAGATCACATAAAGCAGTTTTGACATAATTATTCTTTATGGAGCAAGGAATGGTGGGTATACCTGGATCATCGAGCTTCTCAGGAATCTTGCCACTGAAAGAGTAGTTAGCAAGCATAGTAGATATTGCATCATTAGGAATTTTTCTTTTGTTAGTGACAATATCTTTCATATATTTTGAATAAGGAAGTAACTTAATAGCATCAGTCAAAGGGATTTGAAGAAAAAGAGGTTTAATCCACTCACAAAACTTATTATAAGGCTCTTCTTCTTTAGATTTGATGGACTTACCTGGAAAGGGCATGGGTTTCTGTACCCATGGTTCTCTTTCCTTCCCATGTTTTCTTGCGATGAAGTCTTCTTTAGTGTACCTCTTACGTTTGTCAGGTGCTTCTTCTTCTCGAACTTCAGGCGGATCATTCTTCTCATTATTATTACCTTCAGGTTCAGCACCGTCTTCTGTCTCAGCATCGGAGATAGATTCACTGTTGGGATCAATAGCTGGTTCTTCATCTGCAATAGGATCATTAGAATTGTCAGTCTCCTTATGTTTCTTCTTTTTCTTTGGAGAGCCAACAATTTCTTCTTCCTGCATTTGAGAATCCTGCTCGATTCTCTTCGGATGCCCCTCTGGATAAAGAGGATCTTGAGTGCTAGTTCCTCCTCGGGTCTTAATCCCGAAAGCCTGCAAATTATCTTGTTTGGCATTGTTAGCAAGCAAATCTCTTTGCACATTAGAAATTTGATCAAGCTGAGTTTGAACCATATGAAAATGCTTCACAAGACATTGAACATCATTAACTATTCTATCTAAAACATCAAGCAGTTTTTTGATAGCAAGGGAATTATCATGCAACTGACTTTCTATCCTCTCATTAAAATGATTTTGTTTCATAATAAAATTAGCAAACTCATCTAAACATTGATCAGGAGGCTTACCATGAGGGATGTCACTTGCGTTCAAATCTAAAAGAGAGTGTACCTCTACCATAGGAGGGTGAGTAGTAGGCTCACACAGCTTCTCAATAAGGGGTAGATTCTTCACGTCTTCAGATTTAATACCTTTCTCTTTAATAGACTTCTTTGCTTCTCGCATATCCTCGGGGCTCAGAACAAACATGCCCCTCTTCTTTGTTGGTGGAGGTGGTTCAGGGACGGACCAATCTTCATGGTTTTTGGCAATCCTGCCCATTAAATCTTCCGCATCGTCCGATGTTCTCTTCCTGAAAACACAACCAGCACAACTGTCCAAATAGGACCTGGATTCATCAGTTAGACCAGCATAGAATATATCGATTAATTCATTCTTAGGGATTTCATGTCCTGGTCTAGCCCGAATCAGACCGCAGTACCTCCCCCAAGCTTTAGGGAGGGACTCATCCTGCAACTTTTTGAAGTTATAAATTCTTTGTAAAGCAGCATGTTGCATGTGAGCAGGAAAGTACTTATCAACAAAAGAGTGAGCTAGGTCCTGAGGACTCTTAATGGAACCGCATGGGAGTGAATCATACCATGCTTTAGCACCCTCTTTCAAGGAGAAATGAAGAAGCTTGGTCACATAAAAGTATCGTATCTTCTCATCTGTGGTAAACAGGCTACCCAACTCACCGAGTTTAGTCAGGTGTGCAATAGCATCATCATTTTCTCTGCCATAAAAGGGGTCGGCTTCAACCATAGGTATAAGTGAAAGATCAACAGAGAAATCATAATCAGGATCATCAATGCATATAGGGGATGTAGCAAACTCAGGATTAGGAACGGTTTTGTTCTTCAGAGAGTGTTTTTCAAACAGTTTCTTAATAGCCTCAGGGTCAGAGCCGGAAAACTCTGTCAGTTCCCTGCATAATTCTTCATCTAGTATATAGTAATCATCATCAAGGAGCCTCTCTTTGAGTTTACTCAAATCAGGATAATCATAAGTTTCACCAATAGGGTAGCGAGTAACAGGAAGTTCAATTCCAGACTTTTTAGCAGCAGCAGCAATTTGTTTCTCAAGAGCATAACCAAGCGAATTAATATCATCATCAAAAGTAGTAGAAGCATCATCAAGAGTATCAGACATAGTAACAGATTCAGTAGGAGATTCATGTGGTGGTGGTGAGGCAAACTTACTCATAACGGAAGGTGAATCAAGTGTAGCACTAGTGCTCAGAGCAGTACCTCTTCTTGTAGTAGATAGTAAGATCAGAACCTTGGGGTCTCCTTTCTTACCCATAGTGAATGAAGTGCAGCAGGTAGGATACCTCAAGTAGACTTGTAAATATTGCTATGCTCCCCGGCAACGGCGCCAGAAAACGGTACTTGATAACCCTCAACCGTAAGGGATCGAGATAGTCTTCGCGGGTAAGAATAACCCAATTTATTGATTCGACACACGGGGAGCCAAAGAGTATTTATAAGCTTTGACAGTTGAGTTGTCAATTCAACCGCACCTGAAATATAATTACTTGCAACAAAAGATAAGTGGTAACAGTGATATGATAGTGATGATAGTAATGGTAAAAGTAAACAGCAAAAGTAAATAGCAGTAGTAAATGGCAAAACTAGCGACTAGTGACAAGCAGGGTGTAAAACACTGTAGGCTAGGGAGATGGATGGTTGGGCGCTGCATGGATGAGATAGATTTAACTTGGGGCACGTCACACGGAAAAGTAATGATCATCTAGGCAAATATCAAACATTAGGCATGTATCCCGTAGGTAGTTGTACGTGCTTGCAATAAGAACTTGCACAACATCTTTTGTCCTACCATCCCGCTACGAACGGGGCCAAAAGGAACTTATGGATATTAAGGTGCTCCTGTCAAAGAGCACCGGAACAAAGCAATGAACTCAATGGATACATGTAATCCTCAAACTACGGACCATCCCCTTTGGTGTCCCAAGCAGTCACTTTTGGGATCGCCGGTTCCGGACCGTAACAGGTGCAAACAACTCATAGATAGGATCACGAACACAAATATATTCATGCAAACACATATGGTTCGGATATGAAATCATGGCACTCGGGCCCTAAGTGTCAAGCATTAAGAGTAATAAGTTGAAGGAAAGATGATAAACACCATAGTAGATGATAGGCAACATGCCCCCAACAATCTGATAAACTATTACATGATCTAACTCATCCAATCCCTACCATCCCCTTCGCCTACAGCGGGGGAATTACTCACACATGGAGGGAGAAGTCATGGAGGGATGATGGAGTGGTGATGATGATGACGATGGCGACGATCTCCCCTCTCCGGAGGCCAATTCAGCCTCCAGATTAGCCCTCCCGAGGAAGAACAGAGGGTGGCGGCGGCTCCGCGACGGAAAACTGCGAAAGAACTTCTGATCTGGGGTTTCTGCGTCGGGAGTAAAAATACGGGATAAAGTAGGGCACCAGGGGGCGTGGGACCCACCCGGGCACCCCCCCGGCGCGGCCCGGGGGGGGCGCCCACAGGGCGCCTGGGCACCCCCTGGCCCCAATTCTGGTTCCTGGTTCCTTCGGGTGCGTGGATTTTCTTTGATTTTTCGTGGATTTTTCTGAGGTACCTAAAAATCCATTTTCCTGCACACAAAGAAACCATACAGGCAGCTCTGCTGAAAACAGCGTCAGTCCGGGTTAGTTTAGTCCAAATCATGCAAGAATGAGGCCGAAACAATATCAAAAGTGTTTGGAAAAGTAGATACGTTTGAGACGTATCACC
>LR738715.1:35573436-35674543 GCA_902687465.1 Secale cereale | reverse complement strand
CCCCACTTCATCCCCACCACTGCCTCGTCCTTCTCCGTACATGCTCCGGACTGCCGCTCGTGGCAGGCCGTCGACTGCGGCCACGGCCGCGCCCTCTTCCTCTCCGTGAACAAGCAGGCCGAGACACTCCTTGCGTGGGAGCCAATCACCGGCGCCCAGAACCGCCTACCGGTGCCCGCGACGTACGACACCGCCAAGCCATATCTGGGCGCGCCGATGTACTCTAACGCGGCAGTGTCCTGCGCAACGGACGAGTGCGAACACCGCGGCTGCCTCGGGGGTCCTTTCCTCGTGGTCTTCATCTTCGAGGAGCACACCAAGGAGGAACAAAATGTCACGTGGGCGTGCGTATACTCGCTGGAGAACGGTGCGTGGGGCGAACTGACCTCCTTGCACACCGAGCTCTCTATAGAAATCACAGACAATTCTAGCGTGCTCGTTGGCAGCTCTCTGTTCTACTTCCGGGCCAGTGCGTCCATCCTGGAGTATGACTTGGCAAGGCACGCCCTGGCTCTGTTCATCCCACCAGACAATGATGAGAACGTATGTTTTAATCACATTCTGACGATGGACGGTGGACTAGGACTTATTGAAGATTGGTGTCCGCATCTCAAATTGGGGACACTAGAGAACGCGAGTGACGACATTGATGCACTATGGGTTCTGAACCGTGTCATCTACCTGAACAATTTGTTCCCAGCTAGTGCTGGCTTGAATGAAGGTTATGGAGTGTGGGTGATGGGTTTCGCCGAGGGAGCTAATGTCATTTTCGTTCACTCAGTTGCTGGTGTCTTCATGATTGAGCTACAATCAAAGGAGGTGAGGAAGCTGTTTGCTGATAGCTTTGGTAGTGTGGTTCCGGTTGTCACCTTCTACACTCCTGTGCTCCGAGGTGACAAACAATATATGCTGGTGTCAAATCCCAGTGCGGTGGCAGATGGTGAGGAGAGGGGAGATGGGGAGAAAACAATGGATCAGGCACAAACCCCCGATCTGTGTCGACAGTCGGGCTAGCGTCACTAAAGGGAATTGATGACTGGATCCGTGATCGCTCGTAGGTGAGAACAACCTGCACCAAGATGAGGTCGTACGTCGACAACACACCGACGATCAAATGAACACCACACGACGCGGAAGCACATTCTCCGACCCATAACCTCCTCGACGTTGTCGATTTGAACACTCCTTGTGAAACAGGGTAGAAGCTGTGGAATCATCATTCTACGCAGCGCTGCCACCTCCATTGGAGCGACGCCACCAAAAAACCAAATACATAACCCTTAGAGCATCTCCAGCCGTTGCCCCCCAGGGGGCGCGTAAAATTGTCGCTCGGGGGCGAGCCGGCGCTAAAATTGGCGTGGGGGCGAGCGGGTTCCCAGCCGCCGGCCCCAGGGTCACCCCCAGATGCGATTTTTTTAAAAGGAATTCGGCAAAGTTCGGCAAAATTGAACAAAACATTCGGCTAAAGTTCGGCAAACTTGACATATATTCCACATGTTCGACGTTACATAAGTTATTTAAAAAAACAACTAAGGGGCGAAGAAATCGCTAAACACGGCGAAGTCGCCGCCATCCTCATCGTCGTCGGCATTCTCCTTCTTGATGCGCCCGCCCGTGCCGGACCCTTGCCCGGCGTTGCCCTGGCGGACCAGTGGCGGCGACGCGTCCTCGTCGTTGTCGTCGAGGACGACGACGCCTTCCTCGTCCCGGCCACGGCGCCGAGCTTCGAACCACTCGTAGGCGAGGCGCTGGCGCTACAGCTCCGTCTGCGGCCAGTCGTCGCGCGCCCACTTCAGGGCCGCCGCGTCGTCGAGCTCTTCCTCCTTGACGCCGCCGGCAAGCCCGGGCTCTGTCTTCACGGCGAGCCCCGGCTCCATCTTTGGCTTGACGTAGCGCGGAGGAGCCGAGGGAGGAGGCACGCCTGCCACCCTCGTTGATGACGATGTCGGCGCTGCGGGTGTGCCGGTCGAGCGGCGTCTCCGCTGCGGGCTCGGCCTTGACGCCGAGCAGCGCCGGCGAGCCGGAGGAATGGGAGGAGGAGCGGGAGGAGGACTGAGAGGAGGAAGACGAGGAGGAGCCGAACCTCTTGGGCATCCATTGCCCGGTGCTCCGGCCATCGCTTTGGGATTGGGGAGAGAGGGAAGGGGAGGAACGTCAGCGTCGGGAGAGAGGCAGAGCTCGGGCTGGTGCAGCCAGAGGCGAGAAGGAGGCGCTGTTTACATAGCCTCGCGTCGTGTGTACGCGTGGCGGGAGGGGAGGCGTCGCCGCGCCGCCCGTGACGCGTCGCCTGTGAGGAATCAATGGTAAGGCTAACCGGCGGCAGCCTTTGCCATTGATTCCCCGCGGGAAACCGAGGCATTCTGAGGGAAGACGAGGCGCGTGTTGCTGACTCGGCGGGCCCGCGGCTCTTTCGCGCCAAAATTGCTCGCATCGGCGCCCCAGGACGATCCCGGCGCGCCGAGTTCGGCCTGGGTCCGCCGGCGCCAGTTTCGGCCCAAACCGGCGAAAAACGGGTTCATGGGGCGCGACTGGGACGATTTTTGGGCGTCAAAGCGGAAAAATCGTCTAGGGAGGGCATGTTGGGGGCGCGGCTGGAGATGCTCTTACTACGTGTTCAACATGCAAAATTGGAGTTCCCCACACCTCCTGTTGTGGGAGCAGTGGACGGAGGGGAAGGGAATCACCGGTCTTGTCAACGGGGCGAGGCAGAGATATGGGGAAAAGAGGGATGTGGGAGGGCGGAGGGGGGGGCTAGTCCGGACAAGACGGCTTTGATGCTATTTTCGAAGTTGAAACTATGTATACGTAGAATAACCGTATGGTATATGTACATATAGAGTAAGTTTTTTTTGAGTAAATTAGAGGTATCAACTACGAAGTATATGTATAATTTTTCTTCAGAAAATGCAGTTACTTGGTTGCACCGTAGGCCTCTTCCATTTATTAGAAGCTTCAAAAATAATGAGGCGGCTCAAAAGGGGAGTAGCTCGTTGAGGTTGAGCCCAACCATTCACTCCACCCCTCCGCTGCCATCGTCTGCAAGGACTGGGCCGGCATGGCAGCCACAGCCATGGCAGCAGCGCCGCGGCCGGTCCCGGACGATGTCGTCCAAGAGATCCTCCTCCGCCTCCCGCCCCCGCCTGCCTCCTCCGCGCCTCCATCGTCTGCAAGGACTGGGCCGGCATCGTCTCTCGCCCGGCCTTCCGCCGCCGCCTCCACGAGCTCCACCGGACACCACCCATCCTCGGCTTCCTCAATAGCTGGAGCTTCGTGCCATCACGGATTCATCCCCACTTCATCTCGACCACCGCTTCGTCCTTCTCCCCCGCCGCCCCGGACTGGCACCTCTGGCGGGTCCAGGACTGCCGCCACGGCCGCGCTCTCTTCATCTCCGACCGCCGCGAGGGTATCCCAGAACTCATCGTGTGGGAGCCAACCACGGGCGCCCAGCAGCGCGTGCCGGTGCCGACGGCGTTCGGGAGCAGGAACGACCACCCGATGGCGGTTGTGTTGTGCGCAGCGGATGGGTGCGACCATCGCGACTGCCTCGGGGGTCCTTTCCACGTGGTCTTCTCCTTCAACATCTTCCTCGAGGACATTGATGTTGGCAATAAGCCATGCAGATGGTGATGGCCAAGTCGTCCGTGTGGAGCAACAGGGCGGACCGAGTAGTTGGGCGCTGCATGTGGATGGTGGCGCAGCTTGTGCGGTCGTGGACTGCTACTTGGTTATCTAGTCATGCATTGATAAGTTAGTTAGCCACACAAACTCTGAAGCAGCCAGTCATCATGGATATGGACATGCATGTAGACTAGTTTGCTAGTTGGTTAGTGGCCGGCTAATGTGGTAGTGGCCGGTGCGTGCGTGCGTGGGTGTGGCCGCTGGCCTGTGTGTGCAGTCGGGTATAAAAGAAGCGCTTGTGTACTGCTTGCAGAGGAGCCGTGTGTAGCCATGTAGCCACTGTAAGAAAGAAAAGGATTGGGGCGTTTGTGCGCCCGTGGCGGCGTTCGTGCGCCGGCCGGAAAATCTTGTGTCCATTGTTCTTCTTCCACCTTCGTTCGAGTGAGAGGAGAGGTAGCTAGAGGGCTGCGGTTCCAACAATTGGTATCAGAGCTTGGTGTCTTGGGCATGCCTGCCGTGCCGGAGGCGTGGCAGCGATGGCGGCACTCGCCGGCAGCTGCGCGACGGAGTTCCAGGCCGTGTGTCGGCCCATGGAGGTGGGCGGCGTTGTGGCTTTCATGGCGCGTGGCGGAGGCAGCGGCCGGTGACGTCGTACGTGCGGCGACCGCGGAGGCCGCCGAGGCGCTGCGTGGTGGCACGGCGGCGCAGCACGGCATGGCGGCGTGGAGGCACTGCATGGCGGCATGGAGGACGCGGCGGTGCAGGGCAATAAGCCGCGGCGGCGAGCCGGGCGCGACCGGTGCGTGTTATGGGTGCGCACGGGACGCGTCGGGCGCGTCGGGATCGCGGCATGCGGTGAGCGTCTAGTGCGGTCGGGCTCGTCGGGCGCGTCGGGTGCGCGCGGGACGTGCGGGACGCACTGGTGCGGTCAGTCTCGTCGGGCGCGTCGGGTGCGCGCGGGATGAGCGGGACGCACTGGTGCGGTCGGGCTCGTCGGGCGCGTTGGGTGCGCGCGGGACGTGCGGGGCGCGGAGGGACGCCAGGTGTGTGTCGCCGGCGGAGAAGGAGCTCGGCGTATGTCTCCGGGGTCGTGACGGAGCACGGTGCGACCGGCGTTAGTGCGCCAGGTCGGGTTTGTGGCGGTGCGACCGGCGTCGATGTGCCGGGTCGGGTCCACGGGCTGGGTCGCGGTTGTGACGACGACAACAATGGCGGGAGCTGCAACAACTTCGGCGGCGGCGATGTCATGGCTTAGGAGGTGAGTGTTGGCAATAAGCCATGCAGATGGTGATGGCCAAGTCGTCCGTGTGGAGCAACAAGGTGGACCGAGTAGTTGGGCGCTGCATGTGAATGGTGGCGCAGCTTGTGCGGTCGTGGACTGCTACTTGGTTATCTAGTCATGCATGGATAAGTTAGTTAGCCACACAAACTCTGAAGCAGCCAGTCATCATGGATATGAACATGCATGTAGACTAGTTTGCTAGTTGGTTAGTGGCCGGCTAATGTGGTAGTGGCCGGTGCGTGCGTGCGTGGGTGTGGCCGCTGGCCTGTGTGTGCAGTCAGGTATAAAAGAAGCGCCTGTGTACTGCTTGCAGAGGAGCCGTGTGTAGCCATGTAGCCACTGTAAGAAAGAAAAGGATTGGGGCGTTTGTGCGCCCGTGGTGGCGTTCGTGCGCCGGCCGGAAAATCTTGTTTCCATTGTTCTTCTTCCACCTTCGTTCGAGTGAGAGGAGAGGTAGCTAGAGGGCTGCGGTTCCAACAATTGACCCGTAGGAGGGGTCGTGTGTTAGCTCGGCGACTGTATACTCGTCGGAGACCGGCACCTGGGGAGAGCTGACCTCGGTGCACAGCGAGTTCCTCATTGACTACCAATGATATTCCAGCCTGCTCGTTGGCACCTCATTGCTCTACTTCAGGGGCAGGCCCGAATATCCGACAATCATGGAGTATGATGCGGCAAGGCACGCCCTGACCGTGTTCAAGCCACCAGGCGACTGCTCCAAAGTAGGATGTAACCTTATGCTGACAGAGGATGGTGGATTGGGAGTTATCGAAGGCTCGTTCAATCAGCATGTCAGATTGTGGGCAAGGGAGGCGAGTGACGGCACTGATGCGCGATGGGTGCTGACTTGGGAAATCTGCTTGGACAATTTGCTCCCAGTTGGTGCTCGTAGTGATGCACGCTATGGACCGGTGCAGAAAAAACAATCTAATGCTCATAAAAAAATGATTCGTTAGGTTGATCATATTCGCAACATGTGTGTCATTTGTCAGCTACTTGTCTTCTAAGTTTATATGTACTTCATTTTATCTTTCTTACCTTTACAGTTGGATACTCCCACATCTGTGTGCATCACATTATCTCGTGTTGCTTTTCTTTAAATAGTAGTCCAATAGTACAATATCTGATGGCCGTGCTTTTCTTCCTGCTGGGTTAATAGTGATATGGTCTGAAAATGGTGGATACTGTATCAAGTAGTGAATACAAGGCCAAAGGCAAGTACAGTTTCCTGCCTAGCCATATAATCTACTGGTAAAAATTTCAGGAACATTTAAGCAAAAGGTTTGACACAAAAATAGAAGAACAAATATTGCTGACCAAATATGAAGATTTGGCACTACAAATCATTGTCGTCAGGACAAAAGTAGTGCACTGCAACCGACAGATATTTCTCGTGTTAAAACTTGTAAGGGTTACAATTGTGAACCTATTAAATGAAAAAACACTTTTGTTAAGCTGATTGAAGATTACATGTCGAATCTTATAGTTACAGTCACAATAACTTGACAGCAACGATGACCCTGTCAATTTACATCTTTGTACTGACAGCGCTGCAGTCCTGAGTTAAAGTTGCAAAATGATGCATCACTATAACAGCTGTATGCAATACCTGGAAACGGAAATACAACAGTGTATTGCGTAATTTCATCGCAAACTGATATCATGTCTCAACAAGTTTGGTTTACCAGTTGCATGAAATATCCATTGGCTGTCAGTGTTGCGAAGGCAACTAGTTGCAGGAGATGATGGAGACAGACAATTTGGCAGGCATCATTATCATTTGTGGAGATACTTCCTATGATTGTTTGCTCGGTATTCACATCACATGTGAGGCTCATAGACTTATTCCTAGCAAAAAAAAGGGCTAATCTCCCAGTCCAACTGAAGGCTGCACTGTCTTATCAGATTGCTGTCTGAAAGTTAAAATTACATCCTTGGCTTCTGCTTGTTCTTCCGATTTGGACGAGAGAATATTGAAACAACAAGATTAGGTGGAGGAGAGCGACAACAAAAATAAAAAAGAATGAGAAGAAGGTAAGTGCAACCGTGTTTTTATATGTATATAATACATTGCCTGTTCGAATTCGTAATTGCTGGGTATCAAATGGTTTCAGGGAGAGCAGGCTAGCCAGAATGGACCTGAGGACATGATCGAAGATGTTGCTGCGACGATGGGTTTCAGAGGGCTGGGCACCTTGAAGATGTGCATGATGTTCATCTGTTATCTTCTGGTGACTCGTGAGGGTGTTGCTGCCGAAAGACATGGTCATCGGTTTGTTATATATATGCACTTGAGTCTCAAGATAGCGTCAGTCAGTCACAACTTTGATGCAAAGCTGCAGAGTGGTGGTTTTGAAAAGAAAAAAATTGATGTTTGCTGTGCTACCTGATGCAGAGTGGCGGTGCAAGGAAGAGAACGGTCATATCTGAGAAACATTTCATCTTTGAGAAATATGCTCATTTCATCTTTGAGAAATATGCTATTATGTGCGAAGGTTCAAGTTCTCTGTTTACCCTCTGTTTCTCAGTACTTGTTTTTCCTACTTTTGCTGGTTCTTTGTCTGAAAACTAAATAAATGTTTGAAAGTAGTTAATTTCGTAGCAACTAAAATTGCATATGTAGCTAGTTCAGAGATGCACGCTATTCTGTGAAGACAAGTGCTTATTTTTTCAAATCAACACTTAAAATCAATGCATCTGCTGTGCAAGATGATATTCCTCCTGTGATGCAACGAAGGTGGGGTGCCGGCCGCAATCAGCAGGTACTCTCCGGTCCGCACCCGTGTCTTAACCCTTCGACGCAGTTCCATCTCCTTGCGCCCTAGCTGCGCTCATGGATGCCTGATCGCAGCCTCTCCTTGGCCGCCCGCCACAGTGCTAGGCTTATTGTGCAGTTACCGTTGCCGCTATGAGCAAGAATTGCACCGCCGTGCTCGGTAGGATTTGGGGGAATCAGACGGGGGAGAGAGACGACTCAGGTCGGTAGAGAGGGCTGGTTTAGCCTCTATTTGTGTGTGGTATAGATAGGGGTAGTTTTGTCCACCTAAAAAAATTGACCGCCTAAAGAAATCCTAAAAGGCTGACAGGAATTTAAAATGGGAGGGGATAACGGATGTGAGGTAAGTGTCACAATAGGCATAGAAAATTAGATTTAGTTAGATAAGGAAGAAAAAAACGGAGTCAAATAGGGGAAAAAACTTAAGATGATGTTAAATAAGGAATTATCTCTTCCCAATTCCTCTCCACCCCCCGCTCCATACTCCACACCGACACCCAGATCCAGCGCACCATGGCAGCAGCGCCGCCGCCGCTCCCGGACGATCTCGTCCAAGAGATCCTCCTCCGCTTCCCAGCCGACGACCCTACCTGCCTCCTCCGATCCTCCCTCGTTTGCAAGGCTTGGAGCGGCGTTATTTCTCGTCGCGGCTTTCGCCGCCGCCTCCACGAGATCCACCGGGCACCCCCCTTGCTCGGTTTCCTCCACGTCGAGACCAGCGAGGGCTCCCCCAGCTTCATCCCCACCACTGCATCGTCCTTCTCCCTCGCTGCCCCGAACCACTACTCGTGGCTGGCCCTCGACTGTCGCCACGGCCGCGCCCTCTTCCTATCCAGATCTCAGGATGCCGAGGAACTCCTCGTGTGGGAGCCAATCATGGGTACCCAAGAGCGTGTACCGTTGCCTGTAGCGTTTGAGTTCGGCTACTCGGCTGCGGCCGTGTTCTGCGCGGTGGATGGGTGCGACCATCGTGATTGCCTTGGTGGTCCTTTCTGTGTGCTTTTCGTCTTCTCCTCCAATGAAGACACCGACGAGTGTGTCACATCGGCATGCATATACTCGTCGGAGACTGGTGCCTGGGGTGGGCTGACCATGATGCACGACGAGTTCATAGGATTTACAGACTATTCCACCGTGCTCGTTGGCAGCTCTTTGCTCTACTTCATCGTCTATGACTACAAGGACGACAAGATGATCCTGGAGTATGACTTGTCAAGGCACTTCCTGACTATGTTCAGTGTACCAGACAACCACTGTGAATGCATATACACTCTCATGGTGACGGAGTACGGTGGCCTGGGAGTAATCCAAGACTTGCATGGGCATGTCAAGTTTTGGACAAGAGAGGTAAGTGATGGCGCTGATGCACAATGGTTGCTGAGCCGGGTCATCTACCTGCAGAATTTGCTTCCAGCTACTACTCTCTTTAGTGGAGGTTATAGAGTGCGGGTGATGGGCTTTGCTGAAGGAGCAAATGCCATTTTCGTTAGTACGGTTGCCGAGATCTTTGCAATTGATCTACAATCCGAGCAGGCGAGGAAGGTGTCCGATCATTGTGGCTTCATTTTCCATAAATTGGTTCCAGTTGTCACCTTCTACACTCCTACGCCCCGAGGTGACCACCAGAATCTGCTGGTGCCGAAGCCTAGTGAGGAGGTAGGTGCTGAGGAGGTGGGAGAGGGGGAGAAAACAATACATCAGGCACAACAGCTATTCGACAAGCGGTCCAATGCTATCAATGAGGGGGAATATGTCAACACCTTCAAGTGCATTAGCAACGACAATAATGGCGGGTAAGGGCTCAATTCCCGTACACCTCCCCTATTCCGAGCTATGCTGAAACATTTGTATGGATGCGATTGTGGAATAAAACTTCCCGTTAGTTTGACACATTTTGAGAATAGCACAAAGTACCCTTAGTTGCTTTGGACTTTAAGTCGTTGTGTTCAACAGATGAGTTCATAATAGTTTTAGATGTTTTTAGCCTTCTTGGATGATGTAGTTTCCAGGTAGTTTATCCTTTGTTTTACGACGAGCCGAACTGCATTTGAGGAGTTTAGAGAGTCAAATTAACCTTACTGTTTTTTGGTGGCAGTACTTGAGAGTTAGGGCCTAGCATCTTTTGTCATGATATGTGTGTGGTGATGAACACTAAATTAAAGTGCATTTATTGAATATATAGGTGTTATCCTATTCGGGAAGAGTTGTATATCCCTAGTGGTGTTTAGTCTGTTGTTAGAAATAACACTCAACAGAACATAGTTAGCACCTAACGCTAAAATGGTTGATAGTATAATTGTAGTTGTGTTGTTCTACCTCAGAATTTGAGTAACTTTTGCGGTCTTGTGTTTTCTACAAACTTAACAATTATAGGTGGAAAATTTACACCTTTGTTTTCATTTAGGGTTCCGCATCATGGGGAAGTTACTCTGGGATGTGCTGCCGCACTCAAAAAATATAGATGCACATCCAATGCTCAAGAGATGGATGACTCTTTGGATGATGTTCCTACCAGTGCGTCAAGTGAAGAATCGTTGAAGAGCACAACCAGCAAAGATGATACTAGGGACTCAAATACATTTGGAAGCAATGTTGTGGTAGCTGCTCCATCTTCCAAGAAAGGTAATTCTCAAGATGGTATTGTATAACATTGTCCCTTTCTTTGCCCCAGTGGTGATGCCAGGGTTGCGCAACTATGTGGTAAAAATACCTTTTACAGTGGAATTTGCATTGTTCTTTAGGTTTTCGTATGAAATTTCAATTCTATGGAAGAGTTTTACAAAAAAAAACTTTTGGATCAACCAACCCCACGGTTTTGACGACCCACTGCCACTGCCACCGGATAGCCATATACACACCGTAAAAATGGCAATTTAATCATGCACATACATAAAAATGTCTTGTTTGGGACTTGAAAGGAAATGTTTGTTGTTTGGACATTTCTCGTGAGTTCTCATGATCTTCAATAGAATGTTGTTTAATATATGCTATCATGGAAACAATTCCTTTTTTAATAATATAGATAGTAGATGATGTTGTTGAAAGAAGAAAATGCTTTCATTTCTAGAAAAAAAATGTTCCATGGGTGGACCATATCTCGAACTCGTGTCTAGTGCCGTATGTCATCCATTTGCCTTCTAAATTTGCATAGGTACATTTTTATCTTTCCTAAATATACACTTAAAATAGCAATGCCATTTTGACGTATATGGATGTATCTAAATAGTGTACTTGCACAAGGTAGCTTTTACTACATAGCTCCTGCTTTTAGCAATCGTCTTACATATATAATTTATGCAATAATGTCAACAGTTGGTGTTAAATGAACTAATCTATAATCATGATCATGCCATGATGATTAAGTTGTACTCCCTCCGTAAAGAAATATAAGAGCATTTAGATCACTACTTGAGTGATCTAAATACTCCTATATTTCTTTACAGAGGGAGTAACATTTAAGCATCTGTATGCATATCTTTCTATTGATATTTGTTTATGGCAACAAAAGCCCAAGAAGCATTGTAAATAACCTTGGTCTTGTAGGCAGAGGCTTCAAATGTGGTAATATCAGGTTCCGGCCGAACCTTCTCCAAAAGAGACTAGCAATAGATTGTTCACCATCCGTGAAACGTTCAATACCCATCTCTAATGTCTGTCGTCAGTCATGTCAGTCATGCTCTGAAATGACCATCAATGTTTGCTCTTTGCTGTGATGAGAATGTGCTCTCTTGTGTAAACCATTTTGCATGTTGTCGTGCACGTATTATCTATTGCTTTTTGCGGAAAACTTGTATGCATTTTATTTCTCCTTACTCAAGTCATTCAGTATTACATGCCTCTTGAATGAGTTTCGCTTTTCATATATATAAATGATGTACTAACATCTCAATCTGTTTCTATGTGCTACTAGTGCTATGTTGATGATCAGGCCGGATGTCTCATGAGTCAAGTCATCAGCGCCGTCAGTGTGATCCCTTTATTCTCTGCAGTTGGGAATCACGAGTGTTACCTCTCATTTTCATAGTAAATTGTAGTTTAGGTCCAGACTAAATAATGAAGGCAGCAAAAGAGGCACCTGAAAGCAAGTGAATGTTGCTGAAGACTTTGCTACTAGGACTTGAAAAACTATTTGTTATTCCTCTCTGTAACCAAAGTTTTTGTGGGTTGATTCCAATTCAGACCGTGTTTGTTATACATGCTATCCTATTTCATCTCCAGAAAATCGAATATTAGCGTATTTCTCTTGTATACCCATTTTCTGAAATTCATATAATATCGATATCAGGGTAAAAAAACTTTGAAGACGACCCATGTTATTGTAACTCTATAATTTCCGTTACAAACAAAATTTTCTAAAGGGCCATTCAAGGTAGTCGCTAGACCAATCTGAATCGCGCCAGTTACAAATGTTGATACCAACGATGATGGATGTCTTCAGCAGCATTCACTTTGAGATCACAAAATGACATTGAGGATCTTGTTAGTTGTGTTCCTTCTTGCATTGATTAACTTGGCATACTTTTTAATTATTATAACTACTAAGGTGTACAAATTAAAAATTGTGTGGATTTGGGTCGACGGTCGGGCCGGCGTCACGGGAAGGAACTGATGACTTGATCTTTCATCGCCTGTGGGTGGGAACAGCCTGCGCACAAGAAGAGGCCATCACAAAACCAAAACCTAACCCTTACTACACGTTTTTAAAGTCTTCACTTATTTTGTGGATCAAATGGGAGAAATTGCAAATGGAAAAATAAATTGAGACGGGCAAAATGGAAAGTGATTACTTGTAGGACCGAGACGTTTGTGCGGCAGGCTCGGGCTCCAACCGGTTGGGCCAGCCATTCTCCTCCCTCTCTTCCCGCAAACAAACCCAGACCTAGCCACCACCATGGCAGCGCCGCCGCCACCGCCGCCGCCGCCGGCGCTCCCGGACGAGCTCCTCCAAGAGATCCTCGCCCGCCTCCCGCCCGACGACCCAGCCTCCCTCCTCCGCGCGTCCCTCGTTTGCAAGGCCTGGGGCCTGGCCGTCTCCCACCCCGGATTCCGCCGCCGCCTCCACGAGCTCCACCGAGCACCCCCCTTGCTTGGGTTTCTTTCCACCTGGCCCAGCGACAGCACCCCCCACTTCATCCCCACCACCGCCTCGTCCTTCTCCCTACACGCTCCGGACTGCCACTCGTGGCGGGCCGTCGACTGCCGCCACGGCCGCGCCCTCTTCCTCTCCGTGAACAAGAAGGCCGAGACACTCCTCGTGTGGGAGCCAATCACCGGCGCCCAGAACCGCCTACCGGTGCCCGCGGCGTACGACACCGCCAAGCCATATCCGGGCGCGCCGATGTACTCTAACGCGGCGGTGTCCTGCGCAACGGACAGGTGCGACCACCGCGGCTGCCTCGGGGGTCCTTTCCGCGTGGTCTTCATCTTCGAGGAGCACACCAAAGAAGAGCAAAATGTCACGTGGGCGTGTGTATACTCGCTGGAGAACGGTGCGTGGGGCGAACTGACCTCCTTGCACACCGAGCGCTCTATAGAAATCACAGACAATTCCAGCGTGCTCGTTGGCAGCTCTCTGCTCTACTTCCGGGCTAGTGCGTCTATCCTCGAGTATGACTTGGCAAGGCACGCCCTGGCTCTGTTCATCCCACCAGACAATGATGAGAACGTATGTTTTAATCTCATTCTGACGGAGGACGGTGGACTAGGACTTATTGAAGATTGGTGTCAGCATCTCAAATTGTGGACACTAGAGAACGCGAGTGATGACATTGATGCGCTATGGGTTCTGAACCGTGTCATCTACCTGAACAATTTGTTCCCAGCTAGTGCTGGCTTGAATGAAGGTTATGGAGTGTGGGTGATGGGTTTCGCCGAGGGAGCTAATGTCATTTTCGTTCACTCAGTTGCTGGTGTCTTCATGATTGAGCTACAATCAGAGGAGGTGAGGAAGGTGTTTGCTGATAGCTTTGGTAGTGTGGTTCCGGTTGTCACCTTCTACACTCCTGTGCTCCGAGGCGACAAACAATATATGCTGGTGTCAAATCCTAGTGGGGTGGCATATGGTGAGGAGAGGGGAGATAGGGAGAAAACAATGGATCAGGGACAACAACTTTTTGACAAGGGGTCCAATGCTACCAATGAGGGGGACTTCGTCAACACCTTCGAATGTATCAGCCTTGACCATCATATCGGGTGAGGGCTCCATTCTCCATTCTCAAACTCCTCCCCTACTCCGAGATATGCAGAAACATTTGTACAGATGTGCTTGTGGAATTAAACTTCCCCTTTGATCAGTAGTGCTCTTTATGATTATCACAATGTGCCCTTCGCTGCTTTGGGCTTTGAGTCATTTTGTTCGGAAGATGAGTTAAGATCAGTTTTAAATGTTTTAGGACGAAGTGGTTTATCTTGTGTTCAGCGACGGGTTCAACTGCGTTTGAGGGGTTCAGCAATTCGAATTAATCTTAGTGTTTTTCGATGGCAAAACTTATGAGTTGGGACCTGCTATCTTTTGGTTTGATATGTGCATTTCGATGAACATCAACTCAAAGTGAATTTATTGGAGTGATATGTGTTGTTCTATTTAAGAAGAGTTACATACCTCTGCGCTGGCTGCTCTGTTGTTATAGCAGCAGCCAACAGAACATAGTTAGCACCTTTTGTCATCAAAAGGGTTGATGGGGTTATTTAGATGTGTTGTTCTACTTCATATTGCAGTAATTTTCATGGCCATGTGTTATCTATAAACTTAAGAATTATGTACTGAAAATTATGCCTTTTTCACCTAGGGTTCCGCGTTATGGGGAGGTTGCTCTGGGGTGTGCTAGCACGTTTGACAAATATGGATGTGCATACAAAGCTCAAGAGGTGAATGATTCTGTGGATGATGTTATCAGGAGTGCACCAAATGAAGAATTAGTGAAGGACACAGCCAGTGATGATGATGCTGGGGACTCAAAGGCCTCTGGTAGCAGTGTTGAAGATACCTCCATCTTCGGAGAAAGGTGATTCTCAAGAAGTTATTGTATATCACTGTCTCTTTCTTTAGACCAGTGGTGGTGCCAGGGCTACACAGCTGTGTGGTGAAGTACTTAATTTCCTATGAAGTTTGCATTGCTCTCTAGGTTTTTGTATGAAATTTCACTTCTATGGAATAGTTTCACAAATAACTTTTGGGATGAACCAGCCCTGCAGTTTAAAGGGGGCACTGCCACTGCCACCGGATAGTCATATATGCACAGAAAAAATGGCCATTGAATCCTGCATATGCAAACTAGTTATTGTCTTGTTTAGGACTTGGAAGGAAACTGTTTGCTGTTTGGACTTACCTCTTGAATTATAATCGTCACTCCATAGAAAACCATTTAATCAATGATGTTTTGCTAATAAGTCTTATTTAATAGTATAGATAGTGGATGACGTTGCTAAAAGCAGAAAATGCTTTCATTTCCAAAGAATACTGGTAATAGGCGTTTTCTAACAAGAACATTGATATAGTCGCTTATTAGTGGAAAACATAAATGGCAACAACAGAAGCACTAGAAGTACTGTAAATAACCTTGGGGTTGTAGGCAGAAGCTTCAAATGTGGTAATGTCAGGTCTCTGCTGAGCATTCTCCAAAAGAGACTAGCAACAGATTGTTCGCCGTCTGTGAAATGTCATTCAGCTAGATATAAAGTTCTGAAATTGCCAAGATATCCCCGAGACACGGTATTAGATGTTCCTACAGCATCTGCATGTTCATGTTGCTTCAATGATAAATACTCATTTTTTCATGTGTATACACCCAGCTAGATAAAAGTTATTGCCATTCAGCATTTTATCTGTTTTTTTCCTATGCTATTGTATTGTTTGCCATGTTCAGTATCCAATTACAATGTTTGCCATCCTCTGGAAAAACTCCATTGTTTGCTCTTTGCTATGATGTGACAATCTTTGCACTAGCCATAAGGTACTGGAGGGTCGTATAAATAATTTTGCATGTTCTTGTGCATGTGAGAAATGTTACTTTTTATGTAAAATTCAGGAAATTATGTTTTTGCTCACTCAGTTCACCCCTGCTAGCATGCCATGCCTTTTGAAGGAGTTCAGTTTTCCATATATATCTGATGTACTAACATCTCAATGTGTTGCTATGTTACACTAGTGTTACGCTGACGGTCTGGCCGGATGTTTTATCAGTCATCATCGCCTTCACTAGTACTGTTTTCTTCTCTGCAGTCAGGAAACACCTTTCTCATGGTTTTGTAGTCTAGATTCCAGACTAAACTTTGACAAGAATCAAGGCACCAAGTATCGCCTCCAGGTTTTATAAACACCTTGAAGAAGTGAAATAGTGACTGATGTTGAAAACTTGGTCTGAAGATAGCATCACAACTAGGATCCTATGACGTGAATCTGCTTAGAGGGGATTAGTCTCCTAGGTCTTGAAAAATTATTTGTGACTGCTAACCCTGATAATTTCTGCACAATGATGCTTAGCGCAGGATCTGTTTGATTTTATGCCCCCTTCAAGGTCTTTGTGAATTTTTTAGTTCGATACATAAATCAATGAAAAAAATTAGAAGTAAAAGAAAACCTGAAGAAGACAAAACAGTCTTCCTACAAGAAACAGCCTTATGTTCGTTTTTCCCAGAAAAGCTGGAGGTTGGAATGGAAACTTGAGCTGTATATTGTTCCTCCTCTTCATGGCTACTTTTATGTCTTGTGTGGCCATGGGAGATAGAGAAGCAGCTGTGCCATTGTCGTTGAAGACGAGGGATAGGAGCTATCGCCATCATAGTCGGTACATCAGTTCTCACCTCCTCGTCTACTTCATCATTGTTGCCTCCGCCACCGTCAAGCTCCAGCTGATTTTTGTCTTGCTTTGATCTCTTGGCGTCTCAGGTATTTGCTTGATTTCATTAAGATCCATCATTTTCCTTCAGCGATAATTGTACCATATGAGCACATGTGTTTTCTGACTTTTGTCCTAAATATTGACAAGTGATAAATATAAATGTATTACAACTGGAGTAATTGCATTTGATAAGTTGCTATGGCCACAAACAATTCATAAAAATACGCAGCAGAATCCTGTTGTTTCCCTCAAAAAAAAAAACATGGCCACAAACATAGTAACAGAATATTAATACCCCCAATTAGTGTGAAAAATTCTTTATTTTCCTACTCTTGTGAGGCTGTTTATGTTCGAACTCCAGCAACAAAATAGCTAAAAGAACATAGGAAATAACATTGAACTCGGACCTCATAAATAGTTATTTACACATTATTGTTCTAGGCACATAATGTTGAAGTGATTGTTAACATAAGATTTCCTTACTTCCAATTTTTATTTTTCGAAACGAAGGCAAAAGATTTCCGTCATCTCATTGATAAAGAAGGGGTTTGAAACATAGTTACGAGGACCATTACTCCACAAATGGTCGAAACAAAAATGACTACTCTCGTGGCATGATCGAGCTCAATTTTTTTGCCCCCGCAAGTACCCAACTTCTCGCTTCACTTTTTATCGAGGTGACCACCCCATTGGCCATGGCGGATTTTCCCTGGAAAACCCTCGCATTCCTCTCTCTCCAAATCTCCCAGACCACCAACAACAGTGAGGCTGTCGCCTTACGCCTCTGGCCCATGCGTAGAACCGTCTTCTCGCATCTCTCGTTGAGGGATAGCAAACTGGGCCAAGCATCGTTCTCCAGCTCATGCATACCAAGCCAAAGTTTGATCTGAGGCCACACCCTAAGGGAGAACCTACACTTGAATAGCAGGCGTGCCGCAGTCTCGGGCTCTCTCTTACAAAGTTAGCAAACGCCACAGTTTGGCCACCCTCTCTTCTGTAGCCTATTCGCTGTCCACACTCTGTTCTTGATTACCAGCCAAGCAAAAAAAAATGCATTTAGGAGGTGCCCAGTTATCCCACACTAGTGATCTCATGCTAGTGGCGACGGCACCAGCAAAGAGCGCCGTGTTGGCAGATGAGGCCGAGTAGATTGCCGAGGCTGTGAATTTCCAAGCAATGTCATCTGGGGCTCCCTCCGTGAGGTGAACCTGTTGAATTTTGCCCCATATAGGACATGAAACTGCTGAAGGTGAGAAACATTGAGGCCATTGGAGGAAGTAGTTAACAAATTGACGGACACGAATAGATTGTAATAAGCAAGTAGTATTAGTCTTATTTTTATGTATCAGAAACCCAAACCAGAAGACTGTCCATAGTTGGAATATAAGGATTTTGTGGAAAAGTAAACCGAAGAGTAAGTTCTGTGGAAAGGTAAAATGACTGAACCCAAGAAGCAAACAAGGAAAGCGACAGATGAATAGAACGCACCTGTATCATTGTTCACTGACTAGGATCAATGGGTACAAGAAGGCACCTTCCCATATCATCAAAAGAACTCGGTTCATCATTTGAACTTGACTGGGCTGCAGAATACTTCCATTTCTTTGTCATGGCAGATGACCCTGATGCCTTGTTGACTAGCATTTGGGTGCCAACAACTTGTTCTGGCTCCACTGGATCAGCATGAGCTTCTGCTGCCACACGTTCGTCTGGTTCTGAATCAGCAGAATGTTCTGTATGCTCGCCTTCGGTTGGATCAGTCATCATGAGCAGCGAGAAACTTTTGGTCTATTTGGATGCTCCTTAGATGCCTTTTCCCAAGCTTCTCTCGCCTTTGGAGTGACACTAGGATCAAGGGTACGTTACTTCTTTAAGACATTGAAGGCGTTTGATTTCCATGCCAGCGAAACCAGCTAGGTCTTTACAGATCAACTGAAGTGACATGAGATACGACAAAGCTCCTTCATCGATTTTTAGTACTGTGGGGCATTGCAGTACCAAACATAAGCGCAACACTCTTGGAAATGTCTGATCCTTAATAATGAGATCCTTGGGACGTTCTGCAATCAGCTTGAGATATTGCAAGGATCTCAACTCAGTCAAAGCTTCAAGTAGAACCATTGTAAGTTCAGTTGATGAAAGGAACAATTCCCTGAGACCGTGCAGCGAATCGACGAACTGAGGTAGTTCAAGCAACCCGCAGTTTATTTTCAATGAGCTAAGATAACAGGGCCCTTTTAAGGAATTGAGAATCTCTTCGGAGGAGTGCTCATCCAAGTGAAGTGAAAGAGAACTGGGCTCATCGCTCTCCTTTTCATCATGAATGAACCTTTGAATAGCATCCTGAAGATCAGACAGGTTGGTGCTACTTGCAGTTCTCTCACACCTTATCTTCACCTTCCTCAGTTTTTTCATGTGGCTCATGATTTGTGGAAACCCTTGGCGTTCATCGGTGAAGAATCCTGCTAGTGCCTCCAAGTTGCATTGTCCTTACAAAAACAAGTTCTTCAGTTCACTCATTCTCTTTACTTTGGCCTCTGAAATCTTGATCTTTCCGAACAGATGAATTAACGAGGGCAGCAGGATGACTTTTATGGGTAGTGGCAGTGCCTCCACCTTGGTTCTCCTTAGATTGAGCGTCTTCAGAAGTCTCAGTTTTTTTATCGCCTTGAGATACGAGAAAGAGGTCGGGCTAGCACAAGGATGACAGTCTCGTCTTGAGCCCGACAACATATATCATGAGGCAAAGTGAAGAGAAGTGTGACACGTTGTACAGGTTCGCCTAACCAGCTTCATAGTATGCTTGGTGGTCGGCACGCCTTGCTAGAGGCCGCTACCAACCGTGCAGTTCGGATGTGATCCGAACTGCGACCAAGCCGGCTTGAACCTAAGGGGTCGCACGCTTAAGGGAAGGAACCTACGAGGTCGGATCCGAGGACACTGGTCGAATGTGATCCGAGCTGTATTCGGATTGTGGCCGAGTAGACTTATGGGCTTTAGGATATGTGCAAAGCCCAAGAGCTAAGCCCGCGACAGATGCCTATATATAGTGGAGGTGCGGCACACTTATTCAGTTGATTGCTTCGGTGCCGTCATTAGGGCTTTGCATGTGTTGCAACTAGCCACCTCCACTCGCCACCGGTTGTGTGATCGGACCTAGCAGTCCGCCGCACGACGTTCCTCCTGCAGCGCGGATACCGTTAGAGGTGGTGCACTTGCGTCGCTCCGGCAACCTGTTTGCAGGATCCGATCGGCTACGTGGAAGATCGGCAAGGAGGAGACGACTCCGGGAACGCGCTGCCTCAACTCTACTTCCGCTGCACGACACTGCGCGTCTAGTGGTAACGATCTGTGATCCATCTCTCTTAGCATGTTCCTGGATGTTCTGCGCGTAGGAAAATTTAAATTTGCGGTCGACGCACCCTACGGTAGATCCCAACAGCATCCTTGTCACCTAATGTAGCATCTCCCACGACCGGTTGCAACACTCCACACATAAAAAAGTGGAGCTGTGTTTGTGTATGGGCACATCCATGGCGACGCTGGCCGCGGCACTGCCTCGCCATGGTTGTAGCACGCACACGCCCAATGCCGGCAACGAGGACGTGATTGTAGCAATGACAAGCGGCTGCCACCGGCTTGCCGGTCACGACGAGAAGGAGATTGGGCGAGAGCACATGAAATCGCATGAGGGTGTTGGTCCATGCCACCGGCCGTTCCAGCTAGGATTTGGGAGGGGGTCGTAGGAGGGGAGGGGGGCAGCCACCGGCGAATGGGCGGCAAGAGAAGAAGATGCAAAAGGAAGAAGAACAGTTGAGGGGTGGATAAGGAGTGAACTGCACGCGGGTAGGGTCATGCGGACGAGTGACCTGGCGCAATAAAGAGCCCACGATCGAAAGGAAATCGTATGTCACTTGGAACCGGGACAAATGGGTCCAGACGAACCGGGACAGATGCCCCACGAGGCCCGGCCGGCCCCCTGAGCGCACGAATCAGGACGTATGCTCCCCATGGGTCTCGGTTCGTGATTGAACCAGGACTAATGGGCTGGCCAGGCCCCAACCAAAGCCATGTTTTCTACTAGTGCGCCGACGCGCCGTGGTCAAACCTTTCCCTTATTTTTATAACTTGTTTATTCAAACTAAGGATACTAACTCAATCTTATCCGACGCACAATCTAATTTAACAAAAACATCTGCAACCCCGCCAAAAAAAACATCTGCGTATGAACCTAAACATATTATACTATATACACCTTTTGGTATGGCCACTTGTTCCCTTTGTACATAAGAAAAGTGTGTGTGCTTGGGTGGTTCCACTCATCCTAGATTGCCAGTGATAATTTATTTGACTTTTTCAGGTAGTAAATACATACTTGGATCTGCTGGACTATTATGTTTGTTTCAAACATAATTTGTTGTTCCTAAAAAACATAATTTGTTGACAAATTTGCAATTCATTTCCTTCGGGAAGATCAAAACATGACATCAAAGAAACCATAAAACCGCCTCAAGTCGTCCTATAGGTAAAAGTTGTTGATTTCAAGAGATAAGATGGCATATTGTACGGTATTAGAGCACCTCCAACGGATATTCCACTATGAGCATCCACATTTCATCATCCATAGTATCCCTCCTATATTTTAATAATATGATATAACTATCATTTGAGTTGTAAGGTACCCATGTAATAATATTTTCTCAGTACATGGGTTAGATAAGGCGTGATCTTCCTAATTTGCATGGAAGGATCATTTTGCACAACCAAGGTACTCCTAGCAGAATTAATTTTTCGTGCTTCAACACGATTACTCCTTCATCTTGCACCATATACGAGGAAGATGTACTTCCTCAACATACGAAGAACTCCTCACGCCTCACACACCTGTGTTGATCTATCTCGTACAAAATTTTAAAACATGGATCGTGAGAAATCTTGTAAGCGAATGCAATGGTGTGTACTTCACTTGCTCACAATTTCAAGTAGTTGACTGGGCATGGACTTTTTGCGGCTCTCTGTTAGAACACCTTATTTACGGGAGGCCAGAGTGCACTAGCGGGGCAGTAAGTGTTTCCAGTTTGTCAGATCCGATCCCCTGAGAACACATTGGCTGGTGGATTAATTTCCTATTTTTTCCCCTTCAAACCAAAGATATTGATTAAGCTTAACTTATGCAAAATATAATTCAAATAAAAACAAACTATGTATGAACCTAAACATACTTTACTATATACACCTTTGGGAATTAAGCTTATCTCCATTGGATCATCTGTATTCTCTCTCCTATATAATTGTCACCTTGTTTTCAAAATACATAATTTCTTTTCTAAAAGGTGTTTTTTTTCAAACGCATGAACATTGTTTTAAACATGAGAAAAGATTTTATTTCAGTATTTGGTTTTTTCAGCAATGCATATGTTTGAAACTTTTTTGGGGAATAAAAATATGTTTTGGAAATGAAAAATATATTTTAGGTAAAACATTTTGCGACATAAAAATGAATATATGGCCCATTTTCTTTTTTGAGTGCCCGTATAAGTTCTCTGTGCTTCATGGAAAAAAGTTTCCTTGCCTATCCAGCCCAGAGCGTCTGAGGTTGGGCCGACCATTCCCCTCACTCTCCCGCAAACACACCCACACCTAGCCACCACCACCATGGGAGCAGCGCCGGCGGCAGACGAGAGCAATGAAATATTAGTAGCTGTGTCTATCTCAGATCTCGTGTCATCAAAATGGTTGATGGATATTTGTAGCTGTGTTGTTCTATCTCAGACTGCCGCAACTTCCATGGCCTTGTGTTATCTACATAAATTAATTATAGACTGAAAATTTACACCTTTGTTTTCACCTAGGGATCCAGGCTATGTGGAAGTTGCTCCGGCCTGTACTAGCATGTGTCGCAAATATGGATGTGCATACAAAGCTCAAGAGGTGAATGAATTTTTGGATTCTGTCCTCAAGAGTGCACCAAATGAAGAATTGGTGAAGGGGAAAGTTGTGGCTACTCTCGGTCTCTTGGTGAAGGGCACAACCAGGGAAGATGATGCTGGGGACTCAAAGACCTCTGGTAGCAGTGTTGAAGATGCTGCTTCATCTTCAGAGAAAGGTAATTCTCAAGAAGGTATTGTATATCACTGTTCCTTTCTTTGGACCATTGGTGGTGCCAGGGCTGCACAACTGTGTGGTGAACTGATTTATTTTTTCTGAAGTTTTCATTGCTCTCCAGGTTTTTGTATGAAATTTCACTTATATGGAATAGTAACTTTTGGGATCAACTGGCCCCACTGCCACTACCACCGGATAGTCATATATGGAGAAAAAATGGCCATGCGATCCTGTGTATATATGCAAACCAACAGTAGTCTTGTTAGGAATTTGGAAGGAACTGTTTGCTGTTTGGACCTGTCTCGTGAATTCTCATCCATCGTTCCATAGAAGAGCATTTACTCAATGCTATTTAGCTAAAAGAGTCTTATATAATATTGATATAGAGAGTAGATGATGTAGCTGATAGCAGAAAATGATTTGATTTCTCAAAAAAAAACTTGTGCCATTGGTTGACCATATCTTGAACTTGTGTCTGGTGCCATATGTCAGCCATTTGCCTTTTAAATTTAAATGCGTATAATTTTATTTTTCTTACATAATGTCAGGTCCCTGCTGAGCATTCTCCAAAAGCGACTAGCAACATATTATTCACCGTCTGAAATGTGATTCAGCTAGATATAAAATTATGAAAATTGCCATGATATGCCTGAGACACGGTATTCGCTGTTTCTGCTGCATGTTCATGTTGCCTCAATGGTCAATGCCCATCTGCTAATTTGTATACAAGTAGCTAGATGGAAGCTGCTGCCATTCATTATTTGATCTATTGATTTTTTTTCCTTAGGCCATTGCAACGTCTGCCATGTTCAGTATCCAATTTCAATGTATGCCATGCTCCATTGTTTGCTCTTTGCTGTAATGAGAGTGTCTTTGCATTATTCTAGGAGGGTCATCATTTTGCCTGTTCTCGTGCATGTATAATATGTTGCCTTTTGAGGAAAAGTCGCATGAAAGTCATTCTGCATTACATGCCTTTTGAAGGAGTTTAACTTTCCATATATACTCCATCCGTTTCTTTTTAGTCTGCATATAAGATTTGGTCAAAGTCAAACTTTGTAAAGTTTGATAAACTTTATTGAAAACATCTACAATAATAAAGCTACATGGTATGAAAATTAACTTCATGATGCATCTAACAATATTGACTTCATATTGTGACTCTTGATATTTTTTCTATAAACTTAGTCAAAGTTGATAAAGTTTGACTTTGACTAAATCTTATATGCAGACTAAGAAGAAACAGAGGGAGTATATCTGATGTTCTATACTAACATCTCAATTTGTTGTTATGTGCTGCTAGTGCTACGCTGACGGTCAGGCTGTATGTTTCGTCAGTCAAATCATTCAGCGCTTTCAGTAGGATATATCTTTCATCTCTGCAGCTGGGAAGTATGATCATTTTTCATGGTATTGTAGTTTAGGTCCAGACTACATGTAAGTGAATGCTGCCGAACACCTGCTAATGGGCGTGGGGATTAATTCCCTAGCTAGGAGTTGGAAAATTATTTGTAGCTCCTACGTGTACCTGATAGTTTATGTGCGGTGAAGCCGATTCAGACCCTATTTGCTGACATGATCCTATTGCATCTTCCAGAAAATGTTTAACCATTGTTGACATGTTTCATCAGTTGCGAGAAAACAAAACCGTGTTTTTTCCCTCTATTTCTTCGTGAGAATCCCTCTTATTCCCCTGCTTTCGCTGGAGGTTCTCAGTTTTAATCATGTGTGTAAAAGTTTCATCGTAACGAAATACTAGCAAGTACTCCCTCCGTCCCAAAATAACTGACTCAACTTTGTACAAAAGTTAGTACAAAGTTGAGTCACTCATTTTGGGATGGAGGGAGTACTTTGTAGTACTGGAACTAATTTTGGTTTACAAGCTGGCCAGAACTGACCTGAGGACATTGACCCCAATGTTGCTGCTGCTACGATGAGCTTCAGAGGGTTCGGCACCTCAAAGATGTGAATGTTGCTAGATGCTATCTTCTTGTCAGGGTGTTGCTGCCGAGGGACATGGTTGTCGGTTTGTTGCTATATGCACCTGGGTCTCGAGATTGCGTCAGTCTGTCAGACACAACTCTATGGTTCAAAGCTGTAGAGTGGCGGTTTAGAAAGGAAAAAAAGAATGATGTATGTTGTGCTACCTGATAATGCCGGTGCAAAGAAGAGAATAGAGAACCATCATATCTGAGAAACATTTCAATATGCTACTCCCTCTGTCCCATTATATAAGAGCGTTTTTGCCACTAGACTAGTCTAAAAAACGTTCTTATATTATGAGACGAAGGGAGTATGTACGAAGGTTCAAGTACTCTGTTTTCCCTTTGTTTCTCAGTACTTGTTTTTTTCTACTTTGCTGGTTCTTTGTCTGAAAACTAAATAAGGAAGTGGATAACGGATAACGGATGTGACGTAAGTGTCACAATAAGCATAGAAAATTAGATTTATTTAGATAAGGAAGAAAAAAACGGAGTCAAATAAGGAAAAAACTTAAGATGATGTTAAATAAGAATTGTCTCTTCCCAATTCCTCTCCACTCCCCGCTCCATACTCCACACCGACACCCAGATCTAGCGCACCATGGCAGCAGCGCCGCCGCCGCTCCCGGACGATCTCGTCCAAGAGATCCTCCTTCGCTTCCCGGCCGACGACCCTACCAGCCTCCTCCGATCCTCCCTCGTTTGCAAGGCCTGGAGCGGCGTTATTTCTCGTCGCGGCTTTCGCCGCCGCCTCCACGAGCTCCACCGGGCACCCCCCTTGCTCGGCTTCCTCCACACCGAGACTAGCGAGGGTGCCCCCAGCTTCATCCCAACCACTGCATCGTCCTTCTCCCTCGCCGCCCCGAACCACTACTCATGGCTGGCCCTCGACTGTCGCCACGGCCGCACCCTCTTCCTCTCCAGATCTCAGGATGCCGAGGAACTCCTCGTATGGGAGCCAATCATGGGTACCCAAGAGCGTGTACCAGTGCCTGTAGCATTTGAGTTCGGCTACTCGGCTGCGGCCGTGTTCTGCGCGGTGGATGGGTGCGACCATCGTGATTGCCTTGGGGGTCCTTTTTGTGTGCTTTTCGTCTTCTCCTCCAATGAAGACACCGACGAGTATGTCACATCGGCATGCATATACTCGTCGGAGACTGGTGCCTGGGGTGGGCTGACCACGACGCACGACGAGATCATAGGATTTAAAGACTATTCCACCGTGCTCGTTGGCAGCTCTTTGCTCTACTTCATCGTCTATGACTACGAGGACGGCGAGATGATCCTCGAGTATGACTTTTCAAGGCACTTCCTGACCATGTTCAGTGTACCAGACAACCACTGTGAATGCATATACACTCTAATGGTGACGGAGGACGGTGGCCTGGGAGTAATCCAAGACTTGCATCGGCATGTCAAGTTCTGGACAAGAGAGGTAAGTGATGGCGCTGATGCACAATGGTTGCCGAGCCGGGTCATCTACCTGCAGAATTTGCTTCCAGCTACTACTCTCTTTAGTGGAGGTTATAGAGTGCGGGTGATGGGCTTTGCTGAGGGAGCAAATGCCATTTTCGTTAGTACGATTGTCGGGATCTTTGCAATTGATCTACAATCCGAGCAGGCGAGGAAGGTGTCCGATCATTGTGGCTTCATTTTCTGTAAATTGGTTCCAGTTGTCACCTTTTACACTCCTGCGCCCCGAGGTGACCATCAGAATCTGCTGGTGTCGAAGCCTAGTGAGAAGGCGGGTGATGAGGAGGTGGGAGAGGGGGAGAAAACAATACATCAGGCACAACAGCTATTCGACAAGCGGTCCAATGCTATCAATGCGGGGGAATATGTCAACACCTTCTAGTGCATTAGCAACGACAATAATGGCAGGTGAGGGCTCCATTCCCGTACACCTCCCCTATTCCGAGCTATGCCGAAACATTTGTATGGATGCGATTGTCGAATAAAACTTCCCGTTAGTTTGACACATTTTGAGAATAGCACAAAGTACCCTTAGTTGCTTTGGACTTTAGGTCGTTGTGTTCAACAGATGAGTTCATAATAGTTTTAGATGTTTTAGCCTTCTAGGATGATGTAGTTTCCAGGTAGTCTATCCTTTGTTTTACGACGAGTCGAACTGCATTTGAGGAGTTTAGAGAGTCGAATTAACCATAGTGTTTTTCGATGGCGGTACTTGAGAGTTAGGGCCTAGCATATTTTGTCATGATATGTGTGTGGTGATGAACACTAAATCAAAGTGCATTTATTGAATAGATAGGTGTTATCCTATTCGGGAAGAGTTGTATATCCCTGGTGGTGTTTAGTCTATTGTTAGAAATAACACTCAACAGAACATAGTTAGCACCTAACGCCAAAATGGTTGATAGTATAATTGTAGTTGTGTTGTTCTACCTCAGAATTTGATTAACTTTTGCGGTCTTGTGTTATCTACAAACTTAACAATTATAGGTGGAAAATTTACACCTTTGTTTTCATTTAGGGTTCCGCATCATGGGGAAGTTACTCTGGGATGTGCTACCACACTCAAAAAATATAGATGCACATCCAATTCTCAAGAGATGGATGACTCTTGGGATGATGTTCCTACTAGTGCGTCAAGTGAAGAATCGTTGAAGAGCACAACCAGCAAAGATGATACTAGGGACTCAAATACATTTGGAAGCAATGTTGTGGTAGCTGCTCCATCTTCCAAGAAAGGTAATTCTCAAGATGGTATTGTATAACATTGTCCCTTTCTTTGCCCCAGTGGTGATGCCAGTGTTGCGCAACTATGTGGTAAAATACCTTTTCCAGTGGAATTTGCATTGTTCTCTAGGTTTTCGTATGAAATTTCAATTCTATGGAAGAGTTTTATAAAAGAAACTTTTGGATCAACCAACCCCGCGGTTTTGACGACCCACTGCCACTGCCACCGGATAGCCATATACACACCATAAAAATGGCCATTTAATCATGCACATACATAAAAATGTCTTGTTTGGGACTTGAAAGGAAATGTTTGTTGTTTGGAAATTTCTCGTGAGTTCTCATGATCTTCAATAGAATGTTGTTTAATATATGCTATCATGGAAACAATTCCTTTTTAGTAATATAGATAGTAGATGATGTTGTTGAAAGAAGAAAATGCTTTCATTTCTAGAAAAAAATGTTCCATGGGTGGACCATATCTTGAACTCGTGTCTAGTGCCGTATGTCATCCATTTGCCTTCTAAATTTGCATAGGTACATTTTTATCTTTCCTAAATATACACTTAAAATAGCAATGCCATTTTGACATATATGGGTGTATCTAAATAGTGTACTTGCACAAGGTAGCTTTTACTACATAGCTCCTGTTTTTTAGCAATCGTCTTACATATATAATTTATGCGATAATTTCAACAGTTGGTGTTAAATGAACTAATCTATAATCATGATCATGCCATGATGATTAAGTTGTACTCCCTCCATAAAGAAATATAAGAGCATTTCGATCACTACTTGAGTGATCTAAACACTCCTATATTTCTTTACAGAGGTAGTAACATTTAAGCATCTGTATGCATATCTTTCTATTGATATTTGTTTATGGCAACAGAAGCCCAAGAAGCATTGTAAATAACCTTCGTCTTGTAGGCAGAGGCTTTAAATGTGGTAATATCAGGTTCCTGCCGAACCTTCTCCAAAAGAGACTAGCAATAGATTGTTCACCATCCGCGAAACGTTCAATACCCATCTCTATTGTCTGTCATCAGTCATGTCTGTCATGCTCTGAAAAGACCATCAATGTTTGCTCTTTGCTGTGACGAGAATGTTCTCTTGTATACTCATTTTCCGAAATTCATATAATATCAATATCAGGGTAAAAAACTTTGAAGACAACCCATGTTATTGTAACTCTATAATTTTCGTTACAAACAAAATTTTCTAAAGGGCCATTCAAGGCAGTGCGGCAGGCTCGGGCTCCAACCGGTTGGGCCGGCCATTCTCCTCCCGCTTTTCCTGCAAACAAACCCAGACCTAGCCATCACCATGGCAGCGCCGCCGCCGTCGGCGCTCCCGGAGGAGCTCCTCCAAGAGATCCTTGCCCGCCTCCCGCGCGACGACCCAGCCTCCCTCCTCCGCGCGTCCCTCGTTTGCAAGGCCTGGGGCCTTGCCGTCTCCCACCCCGAATTCCGCCGCCGCCTCCATGAGCTCCACCGAGCACTCCCCTTGCTTGGGTTTCTCTCTACCTGGGCCAGCCACAGCACCCCCCACTTCATCCCCACCACTGCCTCGTCCTTCTGCGTACACGCTCCGGACTGCCGCTCGTGGCGGGCCGTCGACTGCCGCCACGGCCGCACCCTCTTCCTCTCCGTGAACAAGCAGGCCGAGACACTCCTCGTGTGGGAGCCAATCACCGGCGCCCAGATCCGCCTACCGGTGCCCGCGGCGTACGACACCGCCAAGCCATATCCGGGCGCGCCGATGTACTCTAGCGCGGCAGTGTCCTGCGCAACGGACAAGTGGGACCACCGCGGCTGCCTCGGGGGTCCTTTCCTCGTGGTCTTCATCTTCGAGGAGCACACCAAGGAGGAGCAAAATGTCACGTGGGCGTGAGTATACTCGCTGGAGAACGGTGCGTGGGGCGAACTGACCTCCTTGCACACCGAGCTCTCTATAGAAATCACAGACAATTCTAGCGTGCTCGTTGGCAGCTCTCTGCTCTACTTCCGGGCCAGTGCGTCCATCCTGGAGTATGACTTGGCAAGGCACGCCCTGGCTCTGTTCATCCCACCAGACAATGATGAGAACGTATGTTCTAATCACATTCTGACGGTGGACGGTGGACTAGGACTTATTGAAGATTGGTGTCCGCATCTCAAATTGGGGACACTAGAGAACGCGAGTGACGACATTGATGCGCTATGGGTTCTGAACCGTGTCATCTACCTGAACAATTTGTTCCCAGCTAGTGCTGGCTTGAATGAAGGTTATGGAGTGTGGGTGATGGGTTTCGCCGAGGGAGCTAATGTCATTTTCGTTCACTCAGTTGCTGGTGTCTTCATGATTGAGCTACAATCAAAGGAGGTGAGGAAGCTGTTTGCTGATAGCTTTGGTAGTGTGGTTCCGGTTGTCACCTTCTACACTCCTGTGCTCCGAGGTGACAAACAATATATGCTGGTGTCAAATCCTAGTGCGGTGGCAAATGGTGAGGAGAGGGGAGACGGGGAGAAAACAATGGATCAGGCACAAACCCCCGATCTTTGTCGACAGTCGGGCTAGCGTCACTGAAGGGAATTGATGACTGGATCCGTGATCGCTCGTAGGTGAGAACAACCTGCACCAAGATGAGGTCGTACGTCGACAACACACCGACGATCAAATGAACACCACACGACGCGGAAGCACATTCTCCGACCCATAACCTCCTCGACGTTGTCGATTTGAACACTCCTTGTGAAACAGGGTAGAAGCTGGGGAATCATCATTCTACGCAGCGCTGCCACCTCCATTGGAGCGACCCCACCAAAAAACCAAATACATAACCCTTAGAGCATATCCAGCCGTTGCCCCCCAGGGGGCGCGTAAAATTGCCACCCGGGGGCGAGCCGGCGCTAAAATTGGCGTGGGGGCGAGCGGGTTCCCAGCCGCCGGCCCCAGGGTCACCCCCAGATGCGATTTTTTTAAAAGGAATTCGGCAAAGTTCGGCAAAATTGAACAAAACATTTGGCTAAAGTTCGGCAAACTTGACATATATTCCACATGTTCGACGTTACATAAGTTATTTAAAAAAACAACTAAGGGGCGAAGAAGTCGCTAAACACGGCGAAGTCGCCGCCATCCTCATTGTCGTCGGCATTCTCCTTCTTGATGCGCCCGCCCGTGCTGGACCCTTGCCCGGCGTTGCCCTGGCGGACCAGTGGCGGCGACGCGTCCTCGTCGTTGTCGTCGAGGACGACGACGCCTTCCTCGTCCCGGCCACGGCGCCGAGCTTCGAACCACTCGTATGCGAGGCGCTGGCGCTGCAGCTCCGTCTGCGGCCAGTCGTCGCGCGCCCACTTCAGGGCCGCCGCGTTGTCGAGCTCTTCCTCCTTGACGCCGAGCCCGGGCTCCGTCTTCACGGCGAGCCCCGGCTCCATCTTTGGCTTGACGTAGCGCGGAGGAGCCGAGGGAGGAGGCACGCCTGCCGCCCTCGTTGATGACGATGCCGGCGCTGCGGGTGTGCCGGTCGAGCGGCGTCTCCGCTGCGGGCTCGGCGTGGCGAGCCGGAGGAATGGGAGGAGGAGCGGGAGGAGGACTGAGAGGAGGAAGACGAGGAGGAGCCGAACCTCTTGGGCATCCATTGCCCGGTGCTCCGGCCATCGCTTTGGGATTGGGGAGAGAGGGAAGGGGAGGAACGTCAGCGCCGGGAGAGAGGCAGAGCTCGGGCTGGTGCAGCCAGAGGCGAGAAGGAGGCGCTGTTTATATAGCCTCGCGCCGTGCGTCCGCGTGGCGGGAGGGGAGGCGTCACCGCGCCGCCCGTGACGCGTCGCCTGTGAGGAATCAATGGTAAGGCTAACCGGCGGCAGCCTTTGCCATTGATTCCCCACGGGAAACCGAGGCATTCTGAGGGAAGACGAGGCGCGTGTTGCTGACTCGGCGGGCCCGTGGCTCTTTCGCGCCAAAATTGCTCGCACCGGCGCCCCAGGACGATCCCGGCGCGCCGAGTTCGGCCTGGGTCCGCCGGCGCCAGTTTCGGCCCAAACCGGCGAAAAACGGGTTCATGGGGCGCGACTGGGACGATTTTTGGGCGTCAAAGCGGAAAAATCGTCTAGGGAGGGCATGTTGGGGGCGCGGTTGGAGATGCTCTTACTACGTGTTCAACATGCAAAATCGGAGTTCCCCACACCCCCCGTTGTGGGAGCAGTGGACGGAGGGGAAGGGAATCACCGGTCTTGTCAACGGGGCGAGGCAGAGATATGGGAAAAAGAGGGATGTGGGAGGGCGGAGGGGGGGGGGGCTAGTTCGGACAAGACGGCTTTGATGCTATTTTCGAAGTTGAAACTATGTATACGTAGAATAACCGTGTGGTATATGTACATATAGAGTAAGTTTTTTTTGAGTAAATTAGAGGTATCAACTACGAAGTATATGTATAATTTTTCTTCAGAAAATGCAGTTACTTGGTTGCACCGTAGGCCTCTTCCATTTATTAGAAGCTTCAAAAATAATGAGGCGGCTCAAAAGGGGAGCAGCTCGTTGAGGTTGAGCCCAACCATTCACTCCACCCCTCCGCTGCCATCGTCTGCAAGGACTGGGCCGGCATGGCAGCCACAGCCATGGCAGCAGCGCCGCCGCCGGTCCCGGACGATGTCGTCCAAGAGATCCTCCTCCGCCTCCCGCCCCCGCCTGCCTCCTCCGCGCCTCCATCGTCTGCAAGGACTGGGCCGGCATCGTCTCTCGCCCGGCCTTCCGCCGCCGCCTCCACGAGCTCCACCGGACACCACCCATCCTCGGCTTCCTCAACAGCTGGAGCTTCGTGCCATCACGGATTCATCCCCACTTCAACTCGACCACCGCTTCGTCCTTCTCCCCCGCCGCCTCGGACTGGCACCTCTGGCGGGTCCAGGACTGCCGCAACGGCCGCGCTATCTTCATCTCCGACCGCCGCCAGGGTATCCCAGAACTCATCGTGTAGGAGCCAACCACGGGCGCCCAGCAGCGCGTGCCGGTGCCGGCGGCGTTCGGGAGCAGGAACGACCACCTGATGGCGGCTGTGTTGTGCGCAGCGGATGGGTGCAACCATCGCGACTGCCTCGGGGGTCCTTTCCGCGTGGTCTTCTCCTTCAACGTCTTCCTCGAGGACATTGACCCGGAGGAGGGGTCGTGTGTTAGCTCGGCGACTGTATACTCGTCGGAGACCGGCACCTAGGGAGAGCTGACCTCGGTGCACAGCGAGTTCCTCATTGACTACCAACGATATTCCAGCCTGCTCGTTGGCACCTCTTTGCTCTACTTCAGGGGCAGGCCCGAATATCCGACAATCATAGAGTATGATGCGGCAAGGCACGCCCTGACCGTGTTCAAGCCACCAGGCGACTGCTCCAAAGTAGGATGTAACCTTATGCTGACAGAGGATGGTGGATTGGGAGTTATCGAAGGCTCGTTCAATCAGCATGTCAGATTGTGGGCAAGGGAGGCGAGTGACGGCACTGATGCGCGATGGGTGCTGACTCGGGAAATCTGCTTGGACAATTTGCTCCCAGTTGGTGCTCGTAGTGATGCACGCTATGGACCGGTGCAGAAAAAACAATCTAATGCTCATAAAAAAATGATTCGTTAGGTTGATCATATTCGCAACATGTGTGTCATCTGTCAGCTATTTGTCTTCTAAGTTTATAGGTACTTCCTTTTATCTTTCTTACCTTTACAGTTGGATACTCCCACATCTGTGTGCATCACATTATCTCATGTTGCTTTTCTTTAAATAGTAGTCCAATAGTACAATATCTGATGGCCGTGCTTTTCTTCCTGCTGGGTTAATAGTGATATGGTCTGAAAATGGTGGATACTGTATCAAGTAGTGAATACAAGGCCAAAGGCAAGTACAGTTTCCTGCCTAGCCATATAATCTACTGGTAAAAATTTCAGGAACATTTAAGCAAAAGGTTTGACACAAAAACAAAAGAACAAATACTGCTGACCAAATATGAAGATTTGGCACTACAAATCATTGTCGTCAGGACAAAAGTAGTGCACTGCAACCGACAGATATTTCTCGCGTTAAAACTTGTAAGGGTTACAATTGTGAACCTATTAAATGAAAAAACACTTTTGTTAAGCCGATTGAAGATTACATGTCGAATCTTATAGTTACAGTCATAATAACTTGACAGCAACGATGACCCTGTCAATTTACATCTTTGTACTGACAGCGCTGCAGTCCTGAGTTAAAGTTGCAAAATGATGCATCACTATAACAGCTGTATGCAATACCTGGAAACGGAAATACAACAGTGTATTGCGTAATTTCATCGCAAACTGATATCATGTCTCAACAAGTTTGGTTTACCAGTTGCATGAAATATCCATCGGCTGTCAGTGTTGCGAAGGCAACTAGTTGCAGGAGATGATGGAGACAGACAATTTGGCAGGCATCATTATCATTTGTGGAGATACTTCCTATGATTGTTTGCTCGGTATTCACATCACATGTGAGGCTCATAGACTTATTCCTAGCAAAAAAAGGGCTAATCTCCCAGTCCAACTGAAGGCTGCACTGTCTTATCAGATTGCTGTCTGAAAGTTAATATTACATCCTTGGCTTCTGCTTGTTCTTCCGATTTGGACGAGAGAATATTGAAACAACAAGATTAGGTGGAGGAGAGCGACAACAAAAATAAAAAAGAATGAGAAGAAGGTAAGTGCAACCGTGTTTTTATATGTATATAATACATTGCCTGTTCGAATTCGTAATTGCTGGGTATCAAATGGTTTCAGGGAGAGCAGGCTGGCCAGAATGGACCTGAGGACATGATCGAAGATGTTGCTGCGACGATGGGTTTCAGAGGGCTGGGCACCTTGAAGATGTGCATGTTGTTCATCTGCTATCTTCTGGTGACTCGTGAGGGTGTTGCTGCCGAAAGACATGGTCATCGGTTTGTTATATATATGCACTTGAGTCTCAACATAGCGTCAGTCGGTCACAACTTTGATGCAAAGCTGCAGAGTGGTGGTTTTGAAAAGAAAAAAATTGATGTGTGCTGTGCTACCTGATGCAGAGTGGCGGTGCAAGGAAGAGAACGATCATATCTGAGAAACATTTCATCTTTGAGAAATATGCTCATTTCATCTTTGAGAAATATGCTATTATGTGCGAAGGTTCAAGTTCTCTGTTTACCCTCTGTTTCTCAGTACTTGTTTTTCCTACTTTTGCTGGTTCTTTGTCTGAAAACTAAATAAATGTTTGAAAGTAGTTAATTTCGTAGCAACTAAAATTGCATATGTAGCTAGTTCAGAGATGCAGGCTATTCTGTGAAGACAAGTGCTTATTTTTTCAAATCAACACTTAAAATCAATGCATCTGCTGTGCAAGATGATATTCCTCCTGTGATGCAACGAAGGTGGGGTGCCGGCCGCAATCAGCAGGTACTCTCCGGTCCGCACCCGTGTCGTAACCCTTCGACGCAGTACCATCTCCTTGCGCCCTAGCTGCGCTCATGGATGCCTGATCGCAGCCTCTCCTTGGCCGCCCGCCACAGTGCTAGGCTCATTGTGCAGTTACCGTTGCCGCTATGAGCAAGAATTGCACCGCCGTGCTCGGTAGGATTTGGGGGAATCAGACGGGGGAGAGAGACGACTCAGGTCGGTAGAGAGGGCTGGTTTAGCCTCTATTTGTGTGTGGTATAGATAGGGGTAGTTTTGTCCACCTAAAAAAATTGACCGCCTAAAGAAATCCTAAAAGGCTGACAGGAATTTAAAATGGGAGGGGATAACGGATGTGAGGTAAGTGTCACAATAGGCATAGAAAATTAGATTTAGTTAGATAAGGAAGAAAAAAACGGAGTCAAATAGGGGAAAAAACTTAAGATGATGTTAAATAAGGAATTATCTCTTCCCAATTCCTCTCCACCCCCCGCTCCATACTCCACACCGACACCCAGATCCAGCGCACCATGGCAGCAGCGCCGCCGCCGCTCCCGGACGATCTCGTCCAAGAGATCGTCCTCTGCTTCCCGGCCGACGACCCTACCTGCCTCCTCCGGTCCTCCCTCGTTTGCAAGGCTTGGAGCGGCGTTATTTCTCGTCGCGGCTTTCGCCGCCGCCTCCACGAGATCCACCGGGCACCCCCCTTGCTCGGTTTCCTCCATGTCGAGACCAGTGAGGGCGCCCCCAGCTTCATCCCCACCACTGCATCGTCCTTCTCCCTCGCTGCCCCGAACCACTACTCGTGGCTGGCCCTCGACTGTCGCCACGGCCGCGCCCTCTTCCTATCCAGATCTCAGGATGCCGAGGAACTCCTCGTGTGGGAGCCAATCATGGGTACCCAAGAGCGTGTACCGTTGCCTGTAGCGTTTGAGTTCGGCTACTCGGCTGCGGCCGTGTTCTGCGCGGTGGATGGGTGCGACCATCGTGATTGCCTTGGTGGTCCTTTCTGTGTGCTTTTCGTCTTCTCCTCCAATGAAGACACCGACGAGTGTGTCACATCGGCATGCATATACTCGTCGGAGACTGGTGCCTGGGGTGGGCTGACCACGATGCACGACGAGTTCATAGGATTTACAGACTATTCCACCGTGCTCGTTGGCAGCTCTTTGCTCTACTTCATCGTCTATGACTACAAGGACGACAAGATGATCCTGGAGTATGACTTGTCAAGGCACTTCCTGACTATGTTCAGTGTACCAGACAACCACTGTGAATGCATATACACTCTCATGGTGACGGAGGACGGTGGCCTGGGAGTAATCCAAGACTTGCATCGGCATGTCAAGTTTTGGACAAGAGAGGTAAGTGATGGCGCTGATGCACAATGGTTGCTGAGCCGGGTCATCTACCTGCAGAATTTGCTTCCAGCTAGTACTCTCTTTAGTGGAGGTTATAGAGTGCGGGTGATGGGCTTTGCTGAAGGAGCAAATGCCATTTTCGTTAGTACGGTTGCCGAGATCTTTGCAATTGATCTACAATCCGAGGAGGCGAGGAAGGTGTCCGATCATTGTGGCTTCATTTTCCATAAATTGGTTCCAGTTGTCACCTTCTACACTCCTGCGCCCCGAGGTGACCACCAGAATCTGCTGGTGCCGAAGCCTAGTGAGGAGGTAGGTGCTGAGGAGGTGGGAGAGGGGGAGAAAACAATACATCAGGCACAACAGCTATTCGACAAGCGGTCCAATGCTATCAATGAGGGGGAATATGTCAACACCTTCAAGTGCATTAGCAACGACAATAATGGCGGGTGAGGGCTCCATTCCGTACACCTCCCCTATTCCTAGCTAAGCTGAAACATTTGTATGGATGCGATTGTGGAATAAAACTTCCCGTTAGTTTGACACATTTTGAGAATAGCACAAAGTACCCTTAGTTGCTTTGGACTTTAAGTCGTTGTGTTCAACAGATGAGTTCATAATAGTTTTAGATGTTTTTAGCCTTCTAGGATGATGTAGTTTCCAGGTAGTTTATCCTTTGTTTTACGACGAGCCGAACTGCATTTGAGGAGTTTAGAGAGTCAAATTAACCTTACTGTTTTTCGATGGCGGTACTTGAGAGTTAGGGTCTAGCATCTTTTGTCATGATATGTGTGTGGTGATGAACACTAAATCAAAGTGCATTCATTGAATATATAGGTGTTATCCTATTCGGGAAGAGTTGTATATCCCTAGTGGTGTTTAGTCTGTTGTTAGAAATAACACTCAACAGAACATAGTTAGCACCTAACGCCAAAATGGTTGATAGTATAATTGTAGTTGTGTTGTTCTACCTCAGAATTTGAGTAACTTTTGCGGTCTTGTGTTTTCTACAAACTTAACAATTATAGGTGGAAAATTTACACCTTAGTTTTCATTTAGGGTTCCGCATCATGGGGAAGTTACTCTGGGATGTGCTGCCGCACTCAAAAAATATAGATGCACATCCAATGCTCAAGAGATGGATGACTCTTTGGATGATGTTCCTACCAGTGCGTCAAGTGAAGAATCGTTGAAGAGCACAACCAGCAAAGATGATACTAGGGACTCAAATACATTTGGAAGCAATGTTGTGGTAGCTGCTCCATCTTCCAAGAAAGGTAATTCTCAAGATGGTATTGTATAACATTGTCCCTTTCTTTGCCCCAGTGGTGATGCCAGGGTTGCGCAACTATGTGGTAAAATACCTTTTACAGTAGAATTTGCATTGTTCTTTAGGTTTTCGTATGAAATTTCAATTCTATGGAAGAGTTTTACAAAAAAAAAACTTTTGGATCAACCAACCCCGCGGTTTTGACGACCCACTGCCACTGCCACCGGATAGCCATATGCACACCGTAAAAATGGCCATTTAATCATGCACATACATAAAAATGTCTTGTTTGGGACTTGAAAGGAAATGTTTGTTGTTTGGACATTTCTCGTGAGTTCTCATGATCTTCAATAGAATGTTGTTTAATATATGCTATCATGGAAACAATTCCTTTTTTAATAATATAGATAGTAGATGATGTTGTTGAAAGAAGAAAATGCTTTCATTTCTAGAAAAAAAAATGTTCCATGGGTGGACCATATCTCGAACTCGTGTCTAGTGCCGTATGTCATCCATTTGCCTTCTAAATTTGCATAGGTACATTTTTATCTTTCCTAAATATACACTTAAAATAGCAATGCCATTTTGACGTATATGGATGTATCTAAATAGTGTACTTGCACAAGGTAGCTTTTACTACATAGCTCCTGCTTTTAGCAATCGTCTTACATATATAATTTATGCAATAATGTCAACAGTTGGTGTTAAATGAACTAATCTATAATCATGATCATGCCATGATGATTAAGTTGTACTCCCTCCGTAAAGAAATATAAGAGCATTTCGATCACTACTTGGGTGATCTAAATACTCCTATATTTCTTTACAGAGGGAGCAACATTTAAGCATCTGTATGCATATCTTTCTATTGATATTTGTTTATGGCAACAAAAGCCCAAGAAGCATTGTAAATAACCTTGGTCTTGTAGGCAGAGGCTTCAAATGTGGTAATATCAGGTTCCGGCCGAACCTTCTCCAAAAGAGACTAGCAATAGATTGTTCACCATCCGTGAAACGTTCAATACCCATCTCTAATGTCTGTCGTCAGTCATGTCTGTCATGCTCTGAAATGACCATCAATGTTTGCTCTTTGCTGTGATGAGAATGTGCTCTCTTGTATAAACCATTTTGCATGTTGTCGTGCACGTATTATCTATTGCTTTTTGCGGAAAACTTGTATGCATTTTATTTTTCCTTACTCAAGTCATTCAGTATTACATGCCTCTTGAATGAGTTTCGCTTTCCATATATATAAATGATGTACTAACATCTCAATCTGTTGCTATGTGCTACTAGTGCTATGCTGATGATCAGGCCGGATGTCTCATGAGTCAAGTCATCAGCGCCGTCAGTGTGATCCCTTTATTCTCTGCAGTTGGGAATCATGAGTGTTACCTCTCATTTTTCATAGTAAATTGTAGTTTAGGTCCAGACTAAATAATGAAGGCAGCAAAAGAGGCACCTGAAAGCAAGTGAATGTTGCTGAAGACTTTGCTACTAGGACTTGAAAAACTATTTGTTATTCCTCTCTGTAATCAAAGTTTTTGTGGGTTGATTCCAATTCAGACCGTGTTTGTTATACATGCTATCCTATTTCATCTCCAGAAAATCGAATATTAGCGTATTTCTCTTGTATACTCATTTTCTGAAATTCATATAATATCGATATCAGGGTAAAAAAAACTTTGAAGACAACCCATGTTATTGTAACTCTATAATTTACGTTACAAACAAAATTTTCTAAAGGGCCATTCAAGGTAGTCGCTAGACCAATCCGAATCGCGCCAGTTACAAATGTTGATACCCACGATGATGGATGTCTTCAGCAACATTCACTTTGAGATCACAAAATGACATTGAGGATCTTGTTAGTTGTGTTCCTTCTTGCGTTGATTAACTTGGCATACTTTTCAATTATTATAACTACTAAGGTGTACAAATTAAAAGTTGTGTGGATTTGGGTCGACGGTCGGGCCGGCGTCACGGGAAGGAACTGATGGCTTGATCTTTCATCGCCTGTGGGTGGGAACAGCCTGCGCACAAGAAGAGGCCATCACAAAACCAAAACCTAACCCTTACTACACGTTTTTAAAGTCTTCACTTATTTTGTGGATCAAATGGGAGAAATTGCAAATGGAAAAATAAATTGAGACGGGCAAAATGGAAAGTGATTACTTGTAGGACCGAGACGTTTGTGCGGCAGGCTCGGGCTCCAACCGGTTGGGCCAGCCATTCTCCTCCCTCTCTTCCCGCAAACAAACCCAGACCTAGCCACCACCATGGCAGCGCCGCCGCCACCGCCGCCGCCGCCGGCGCTCCCGGACGAGCTCCTCCAAGAGATCCTCGCCCGCCTCCCGCCCGACGACCCAGCCTCCCTCCTCCGCGCGTGTAATGCCCAGGATGGAGTTATACCTCCTACGTGTCGAGGCACGACTTAAAGGCATAAATCCATCCTAGAATGATCTCAAGTTTGGTATCTTTGCACAACTCATGTAAAAGAGGGATTAAAAAGCAAAAGGAGATAGTTGGCTTACACTCGCCACTTCACACAATACAATACATAAACAATCATCATACAAAACATCACAACCCGACTACGGGTGAAGATCCAAAAGCAAGATACCAAAACAACATAAAGCCACAGGTCAGGATCGAATCCTAGTAGAAACCACTACTGATCGTCGAAACGACACAAGCAAACAGCCAAACTCTTCATCGAGCTCCCGGTGAAGAACTGATCCAACTCCTGCATCAAACTCGACTGAACCTGCAACTGGTGTGGTAGTAACTGTGAGCCACGAGGACTCAGCAATCCCATAACCATGGGTAACAAGACTAGCAAAGCTTTAAGGGTAGGAAGAGGTAAAGTGGTGAGGCTGCAGCAGCGACTAAGCATAATATGGTGGCTAACTTACGAGTACCAGAATAAGAAGAGCATCTACGCAAACGGTCGCAAAAGAGGTGATCGCTAAAGATCCTAACTACATACGGTCAAACATAACCCCACCGTGTTCTCTTCTCAAAGTGAAAAGAGACAGTCACGGTTACTCACACAGTTGTGTGTTTTACTTCGGACCATCTGTCAAGTTTTCTACAACCGGACATTAACAAATTCCAATCTGCCACATAACCGCGGGCACGGCTTTCGAAAGATCATAACCCTGCAGGGGTGTTCCAACTTAGCCCATCACAAGCTCTCACGATTAGCTGAAGTGATAAATATAATATCATCACTCCTTATCTTAGGGAAAATCCGATCAGGCTCGGAATCCCTGTAGCACAAGTCATTTCGACAATGGTAAAACAAGTCCAGCAAGACCTCCCGGCGTGCCGACACCCTGATAGTAGCCGCGCGTATCTCGTCTCAGGCCACGTCCGGATGAGCAGTACGTACAGATACCGAAGATCCCAGCGAACTGGGTGGTATCCGCAAGTGGCTCTAGTTTGGGACCAACACCATCAGCACTGGCCCCCCCTGCTATGTAGAATTAAGAATCCTCGGGGACGCGACCCCCTATGCAATTTTAATTATTTAATTAAGTTGTTATTATGGGCAAATTAAAACCAATGTTGGGCCTTGCTGGAGGAGTTTTATTCAAAGTCGAACTGTCAAGGGGTCCCCATTACACCCATCGTGTTAGGAACGCAAAATCAAGGAACATAATGCCGGTTTATCGGCGCCTAAGGTGGCATGAGTGGAACAAAACACCGAGCAAAAGGCCAAGCCTTCCACCCATGCCCAGTATATAAGGTGTGTTAATAATAATTATAGATATTGTGATATATCCAACCACAAGTTCCTTCCTGGAACGAACTTCATCTTGACCTGCAACTATCAACGCTATAAGAGGGACTGAGCAAGCGAGGCTGAGCAAGCGGGTAACATAGCCAAACAGTGGTTTTGCTAGGAAGGTGTCAAGATTAGAGGTTTCATGGCAACAAGGAGAGGCTGACATAAAAGATGGGTATCGCGACATGTAACGATAGCATCGAGACAACTAAGCATGGCAATGGTAGTAAAGGTATCCAAGGGTATGATCATCTTGCCTGGGATTCCACAAGGGAGAAGAACAAGTCCAAGAAGAAGACGGAGCAACAGTCGAGCGGATCCTCACAACTCCAGAACGAAACCGAAGCTAACAAGAGAAACAACCGGAAAGAAAGAAACAACACGGTAAACACACACATCATAAACATGGCATACGATGCACAAACAAGTATGATGCATGTCCGGTTTAATTTGCATGGCAAAGGTAAAGTGCACAAACAATACTACAAGTTAAGTGGAGATCAATATGCAAAGAGTTGCATACTGACGAAACACCACATTAATTATTTAGTTGACTCTCATTATTAACAAGACAAGATTAAATGTTTTTAGCATGGCAAGAGGTGAAGCATAATAAAACTACACTAACTAGGCAATTTAAATGAGGCCGGAAATAACAACAACAAGTCCGGAAAATCCCCATATACATGTTTAATAATTATAAGCAACAATAAATTTAACATATCAATGTTGTTAAATGATGCGGATGACATGAACAAGTTTATGCAAGTTTATTGAAAGGTTGACTTAAAAGAGATATGAAGCATTTGTCACCGTGGTGGAAAGAAAGGGTGCCACGGCAACGATCCGAAAATGATGCCACGCAACATATCGGTTCCGGTAACTCGGTGAGGGACCGGTGCATAACAAAAGGTGGAGTGAACGAGTTGAACAAGATGAAAGAGGTGGGGCGATCCGGTTACCGGGTTCCCACGAGTCGGTGACGAGGCAACCGAGGAACAAGACAAAAGGTGGAACGGGCACGAAGCACACACGGGAGACATTTCATACAACACAAGCAAGCATGCATCACACGGGTCACGTCTCGGGTTATACCTTCGAAACAAATGTTTCGGGACGGTTCGAGATCGTAGATGAAGTAGTGGTACTCGCGGTCGGAGAGGAAGTAGTGGTACACGAGTCGTGGTACACGGGGCGACGGTAGTGGTACACGGCGACGTCGGGGTACACGTGTAGCGGGAAGTAGTTGTTCCGTTCGTCTTGGCGGTTCCACGACGGCGGTAGTTGTTCACGTTCATCGGTAGTCGTTCGGGTCGTCGTGGACGTAGTGGAACTTGGTCTCGGCGCATCGAAGGGGTACTTGTCGCATCGTCTTGTGTCGTGTAGGCGTACACGGGGCGTTTTGTAGATGTACTCATATCCGTAGCCGTTCACGAGCTCGTCTTCCCGTAGATGTACACATTCTCTGTCAAGTCAGCAGCAAAAGCAACACACAACAGAAAACAACAACGGCAGCACAGCGACGAGGCCACGGCAGCAGCACGGGTCAGACGAAGAAGAGGCCGAGGCTCTTGGCGACGGGGTTGCAGCAGCTCCTCGGAGGGCTTGGGGCGGCCGGGCTGGACGAGGTGAGGCCGCGGGAGCCTGGCGCGGAGGGAGGTCCCGCGGAGGCGAGGCGGTCCTGGCCGCGGCGTCGCTCGGGGACGCGGACGAGGCCTGGACGGGCCTGGGGCGCGCGGGATCCGGCCGGCAGCCTGGTGAAGAAGGGGGCCAGGGAGGCGGCTTCCGCGGTTGAGGTGCCCGCTGCTGGAGGGACGAGGAGAACGGAGGGGAGCAGCTCCGGCCGCTGCTGAACACGGGAGCCACGGCGAGGCGAGGCGCGCGACAAGGCGCTGGGGACGGCCGCGAACTCCTGGGGCAACGCGAGCGGCAGCCTTTGCGCGGGCCTTGGCCGACCCGCGGCGAGGAGGCGATGAGGAGAAGGACGGACGGAGGAGGAGGGGCCCCTGGCCGCTCGCGGGAGGAGGCGGAACTCTGGCGAGGCAAGGCCCTGGAGCGCCGCGCTCGGGGAGCTGCAGACCACGGCTCGCGGCGCCTCGGTCGAGGGAAAACGAAGTGCGGGACGAGAAGGGCGAGCGAAGGAGGGGGCGCGGTCGAGAGGCGCTCGGGGAGAGAGACCAGAGAGCGAGAGATCGGGCTGCGAGAGATGGCGGCGCAGAGAGGGAAACGAGGGGAGAGGGTGCGGTCTCAGGCTAGGTTTAGGAAGAGGCTGCGGGCCAGAGGGAGAGGGGGCTGATGGGCCAGGAGGAGTCCAAGAGGGAAGGAAAAAGCCCAAGTGGCTGCTGGGGGGGGAAAGGAGGAGGCCCAGAGGCTGGCTTCTTCTTTTAATTAAAACTGCGGTTGTTTTTCCAAACAAAACAGAAAAACAAAAGAGGAATAGAAGAAAAAAAGGAGTTAGGAAAAAGGCTTAGGGCAAGGGGTAAAATCCCTGGACTCACAAAAATGTCAGGGATTTAATAAAATTGTTGGAGGGGTTTTTGGAAGAACCCCGAAACACGGAAAGAATTACCGGCAAGATTTTGGAGGTGAAACTAGAAGTGAAATAAACATGGGGAAATTATTGCAAGTGTGTTATGGTGATTCCGAAGCAATGGAATAATTAATAATATAGCTCCATAATATTTAGGAGGCTTTTATATGTTATAAAGAGAAGACATCTTCCCTCGATTTAAATGGACCGAAGGTCCACACGATTTATTTAGTTGCAAAAATTAATGAGATGATGGCATGATGACATGATGCAATGCGAAAAAATAAATAACACAAGCACAAAAGAACCACACGGGCAACCCGGAACATCTGGAACCTTCGGGAAACTTCTGGAATCTTCTGGGACGTCGGTCTCGGGCGTCACAACTCTCCCACACTAACAGAGGATCTCGACCCGAGATCCTAGATATATCACCGGGTAAAAACGGAAGAGGAAGAGGTACAACAAAGTTGCTTCTTTGACAGACGAGTGAAACCAAAGAACCTTGAGAGGTTGAACAAGTTGAAAGAAGAAAGCAACGGAGATAACGAAGAGGAAAACACTCCTTTAGAAAATAGGAACAAGGAGCATTATGAGAACCTTGAAGGTTGAAAGACATGAAACAAGAGCTCACGGACCAAAAGAATATGAACTGCAATGGTATAGCCAAGGAATAAGAATGACAGAATTTCGGCAGCACTCCGTCTGAAAATGGAAGGAATAAACATGAACTAGCCAAGTTGGGAAGATATTTGATGAAAACAACAACACACAGACTCCAGAACAATTAAAAGAATGGCACAAGGGGTAAGAAAGATTCAGACAGCACTCCGGTTGAAAAGAGAGGCAAACTGATAAGATGACGGAACTTGAATGAAGAATACAACACTCCGGTTAAATGATAAGCAAGGGAAAAAAAACATGATCTCGATAAAAACGAGATGATGGTTAAAGATAGCAACATCACAATGCCTCCGGAATGAAAGAATAGCAGCTAGATCGTTGGAAAGAAAGGATCGAAGAAGAAGATGACAACTTCTCCCCCGAATGAATAAGAAAAAACCTCCTTACGGAGAAGGGTAGAACGGAGTTGTTGGAAAAAAATCAACAACGAAAAGAATAAGCTTGATGTGGGCTTATGGAAAACATCTCAAAATTAAGAGGTGACAACCAGCCACTGACGGAAACATTTAACTGGAATGAGATTAACAAGGAGATGAAAAACTTATTTCAACGGAATGATAAACGAAGAAGTTGGGTCATTTATAAGCACCATAATAGCAACAATCCTTAGGGAAAACTTTTAGGTGAAATACAACCCAAGATAACTCCAAGAGATAAAAATGAGGGGTTGAAAAGATCTCCTGAACAAGGAAAAATGATGGGTTTAAAATATCTCATTCCTGACAACTCGTGAATCATGAAACATGAAGGAATTGACAAAATGACATAACACCATCTGAAAAGATAAGGTAGAACGGATTGCAATTGGAAAGCATGATGAAGAATGCTTGAGCTCCAACAAGAATCTTGATGAAGACTTCGAGGATGAATTAAATGATGATGAACCACCATGAAAACTCCAGTAATGAAAGCATGAGAAGTGGAAGATGAAATAATAAGATTCAAGGCCTGCGATGCATTAGATGGAACTTGAAATGATAATTGAAATAACATGGAGCTCCGGAAAACAAGATTAACAACTTAGAACCGAGAATATGATATGATGAACAAACTCCGAAGGAAGGAATTAAATCACCTTGAAGGAACAAGAATAAGAATTATGTTATGCATCTCCTTCATCAAATTAAATTGATGCCAACCAAAGGATTTGGCATACTACTTATTCTCGTTGCAAGGAATTAAAGAGGGATCAAGCACAAGCTTGGATAAATCTTCAACGAAGCACCGGTAGGATTATGAAAGAACGAGTGAATTAAAACGATAACAACGGAAGGGTAAACTAGAAAGAAGCACCGTAAAATATGGAGAGGAACGAAGAGACATCAATGAAGAATATTTGAAGGACGAAGTTGAAAACTGAGAACAAAGACATATTCTGAAATGATGGCCTTCGGAGGAACACAAAGAAAAGAATTCAAGAGTTGCTCTGAAGGGGCATGAAAACAATTCCCACAATCCAAAACAATTATGAGGATGGCATGAAGGTAGAACCACGAATCTCATCAAGAGAACGGGCCAAGATTTAAGAGAAACACTTTTCCAGTCTTCAATTGTTGAGAAATGCCATAAGAATTGTTGAGCACTCCGGAATGAAGAATTAAAAGGTTGAACCCATGATGAACAAGAATTTGAGAGCGGTCCTGGAGAAGGCATGTGACTGATGGAATCGTTCTTACGTCGCATTTGAAAGGAATTTGAGTATAACTCCGGAAAAATTACAAGAGTCAGGTAAGATCCTGGAAAAGACCTGTGGGTTAGGGCCCACTCAAGAGAAATCACCGTTGGAAAGATTGCTTAAGAGATATAGCACCGGTTGAATAAAATGGCTTGAGTAAGATGACAATCTCAAAATAGCTTGAACGGATTAAGAATGGAATTATGAATCTTCAGCACTCCGGATATGAATAGCAAGAGGAGAATTATTAATTGGTGCACCGGAATAAGAAAGCATTGTGAAATGAGGAAAAGGATAAGATCAACACCGAAATCTTGAATTACATCCACCGGAAGAATTAGAGAACAAAAGAATGATGAACTAGAAGCTCTTGAGCATCTTCACGATAATTCACCGGATAAGAACATTGAAGGAAAAGAATGAAGAAATATCACATGAATAAAATGGATATTTGATTTGAGAATTTCTGGCTCCATAAAGAAAAGGGTGGGAGGGTGGGGAAAACAAAGACAACTTGGGATGAATGAAACAGACAAATCCACAGATTTCTCAATGGCGTCCGTATGGAATAACTTGAAGAGAAGGCACACCGGTTGAAAGGATTAACAAGACAATCTTGATGATCAAAAAAAAATTAGCACTCCCATAGAAATATGAGAATACCGATTAGGAAAGGTATGGAATCCACATTTGACAACGAAGCAACTCGAATACCAGAATCAAAACGAAAACAAAGGATAGATATGCAACAGCCTAATCTTCACAACATCATTCGAACAGAGGATTGAACGAATGAATTCTGCAGGTACATCAACTTGACGAGAAGCCACTAGGAGAACAAAAGGTAAATAAAAGGAAACAAAGAGCAGATAGAACAAACACAAGATAGAAGCTTCGTTCGACATCTTCGTGCTGAAAGCTCATGGAACATGTTACAAAAGGGTTTTGTCATCCCCGGATCAGCATAGCCAAGGATCCTTTAAGATGCAACTCCCGATCAGAACAAGTCCATAAAACCACTTCACTCAATGTAGAACCCCAAACTTCAAATCGTGCATCCGTTGGAAGAATGCCTAGAACTACTAGATGAACCCACCTATAGATTTCCGAAAGTTTCCAGTTATGCAATCAGGTGTTGGGGATACACGGGAAGCACCGCGCAATCAACTCTAAACCTACATCCAGGTGTATCCATCCTTCAACACATAACCAGTCTTTCTCGGAAACTGTTTACCTCGGACCTTCGAAAAGCATCCACTATAACAAGCTATGGCAATACTCTCGAACTACCTCCCCAGTACTGGGTGATGTCGGGGTTATCTTGCCACTGGCCGTATAGGAGAGATTTTCGATGTCGGCCGTCTTAAGTATTTAGTACTGTCGCGATATACTTGTTACAATGATACCCCGAAGCTCAACTCCTCGGTAACAGGAGGCATCGAGAACAATATCCTTGTCACAAGAACATCGAAACAATCCCAGAATACTCGCGGGATCCTAAAAAAAATTTGGTGCAATTTTTGAAAGTAGAAGAGAAAAGAGTAATCGTCAGGAGTCCTCACCAGAGAGAAAAGAGATGAGAAGCAAAGAAATCCTACTCTCCGATATAATATAGGACTCAAAAAGTTTTCAGTGTGTGCCTAGACTCAACCGTCAACGATTCGATCAATCAGTGGGGGCTTCTAGGTCGGAGAAGGCTCTGAATACCAACTTGTAATGCCCAGGATGGAGTTATACCTCCTACGTGTCGAGGCACGACTTAAAGGCATAAATCCATCCTAGAATGAGCTCAAGTTTGGTATCTTTGCACAACTCATGTAAAAGAGGGATTAAAAAGCAAAAGGAGATAGTTGGCTTACACTCGCCACTTCACACAATACAATACATAAACAATCATCATACAAAACATCACAACCCGACTACGGGTGAAGATCCAAAAGCAAGATACCAAAACAACATAAAGCCACAGGTCAGGATCGAATCCTAGTAGAAACCACTACTGATCGTCGAAACGACACAAGCAAACAACCAAACTCTTCATCGAGCTCCCGGTGAAGAACTGATCCAACTCCTGCATCAAACTCGACTGAACCTGCAACTGGTGTGGTAGTAACTGTGAGCCACGAGGACTCAGCAATCCCATAACCATGGGTAACAAGACTAGCAAAGCTTTAAGGGTAGGAAGAGGTAAAGTGGTGAGGCTGCAGCAGCGACTAAGCATAATATGGTGGCTAACTTACGAGTACCAGAATAAGAAGAGCATCTACGCAAACGGTCGCAAAAGAGGTGATCGCTAAAGATCCTAACTACATACGGTCAAACATAACCCCACCGTGTTCTCTTCTCAAAGTGAAAAGAGACAGTCACGGTTACTCACACAGTTGTGTGTTTTACTTCGGACCATCTGTCAAGTTTTCTACAACCGGACATTAACAAATTCCAATCTGCCACATAACCGCGGGCACGGCTTTCGAAAGATCATAACCCTGCAGGGGTGTTCCAACTTAGCCCATCACAAGCTCTCACGATTAGCTGAAGTGATAAATATAATATCATCACTCCTTATCTTAGGGAAAATCCGATCAGGCTCGGAATCCCTGTAGCACAAGTCATTTCGACAATGGTAAAACAAGTCCAGCAAGACCTCCCGGCGTGCCGACACCCTGATAGTAGCCGCGCGTATCTCGTCTCAGGCCACGTCCGGATGAGCAGTACGTACAGATACCGAAGATCCCAGCGAACTGGGTGGTATCCGCAAGTGGCTCTAGTTTGGGACCAACACCATCAGCACTGGCCCCCCCTGCTATGTAGAATTAAGAATCCTCGGGGACGCGACCCCCTATGCAATTTTAATTATTTAATTAAGTTGTTATTATGGGCAAATTAAAACCAATGTTGGGCCTTGCTGGAGGAGTTTTATTCAAAGTCGAACTGTCAAGGGGTCCCCATTACACCCATCGTGTTAGGAACGCAAAATCAAGGAACATAATGCCGGTTTATCGGCGCCTAAGGTGGCATGAGTGGAACAAAACACCGAGCAAAAGGCCAAGCCTTCCACCCATGCCCAGTATATAAGGTGTGTTAATAATAATTATAGATATTGTGATATATCCAACCACAAGTTCCTTCCTGGAACGAACTTCATCTTGACCTGCAACTATCAACGCTATAAGAGGGACTGAGCAAGCGAGGCTGAGCAAGCGGGTAACATAGCCAAACAGTGGTTTTGCTAGGAAGGTGTCAAGATTAGAGGTTTCATGGCAACAAGGAGAGGCTGACATAAAAGATGGGTATCGCGACATGTAACGATAGCATCGAGACAACTAAGCATGGCAATGGTAGTAAAGGTATCCAAGGGTATGATCATCTTGCCTGGGATTCCACAAGGGAGAAGAACAAGTCCAAGAAGAAGACGGAGCAACAGTCGAGCGGATCCTCACAACTCCAGAACGAAACCGAAGCTAACAAGAGAAACAACCGGAAAGAAAGAAACAACACGGTAAACACACACATCATAAACATGGCATACGATGCACAAACAAGTATGATGCATGTCCGGTTTAATTTGCATGGCAAAGGTAAAGTGCACAAACAATACTACAAGTTAAGTGGAGATCAATATGCAAAGAGTTGCATACTGACGAAACACCACATTAATTATTTAGTTGACTCTCATTATTAACAAGACAAGATTAAATGTTTTTAGCATGGCAAGAGGTGAAGCATAATAAAACTACACTAACTAGGCAATTTAAATGAGGCCGGAAATAACAACAACAAGTCCGGAAAATCCCCATATACATGTTTAATAATTATAAGCAACAACAAATTTAACATATCAATGTTGTTAAATGATGCGGATGACATGAACAAGTTTATGCAAGTTTATTGAAAGGTTGACTTAAAAGAGATATGAAGCATTTGTCACCGTGGTGGAAAGAAAGGGTGCCACGGCAACGATCCGAAAATGATGCCACGCAACATATCGGTTCCGGTAACTCGGTGAGGGACCGGTGCATAACAAAAGGTGGAGTGAACGAGTTGAACAAGATGAAAGAGGTGGGGCGATCCCATTACCGGGTTCCCACGAGTCGGTGACGAGGCAACCGAGGAACAAGACAAAAGGTGGAACGGGCACGAAGCACACACGGGAGACATTTCATACAACACAAGCAAGCATGCATCACACGGGTCACGTCTCGGGTTATACCTTCGAAACAAATGTTTCGGGACGGTTCGAGATCGTAGATGAAGTAGTGGTACTCGCGGTCGGAGAGGAAGTAGTGGTACACGAGTCGTGGTACACGGGGCGACGGTAGTGGTACACGGCGACGTCGGGGTACACGTGTAGCGGGAAGTAGTTGTTCCGTTCGTCTTGGCGGTTCCACGACGGCGGTAGTTGTTCACGTTCATCGGTAGTCGTTCGGGTCGTCGTGGACGTAGTGGAACTTGGTCTCGGCGCATCGAAGGGGTACTTGTCGCATCGTCTTGTGTCGTGTAGGCGTACACGGGGCGTTTTGTAGATGTACTCATATCCGTAGCCGTTCACGAGCTCGTCTTCCCATAGATGTACACGTTCTCTGTCAAGTCAGTAGCAAAAGCAACACACAACAGAAAACAACAACGGCAGCACAGCGACGAGGCCACGGCAGCAGCACGGGTCAGACGAAGAAGAGGCCGAGGCTCTTGGCGACGGGGTTGCAGCAGCTCCTCGGAGGGCTTGGGGCGGCCGGGCTGGACGAGGTGAGGCCGCGGGAGCCTGGCGCGGAGGGAGGTCCCGCGGAGGCGAGGCGGTCCTGGCCGCGGCGTCGCTCGGGGACGCGGACGAGGCCTGGACGGGCCTGGGGCGCGCGGGATCCGGCCGGCAGCCTGGTGAAGAAGGGGGCCAGGGAGGCGGCTTCCGCGGTTGAGGTGCCCGCTGCTGGAGGGACGAGGAGAACGGAGGGGAGCAGCTCCGGCCGCTGCTGAACGCGGGAGCCACGGCGAGGCGAGGCGCGCGACAAGGCGCTGGGGACGGCCGCGAACTCCTGGGGCGACGCGAGCGGCAGCCTTTGCGCGGGCCCTGGCCGACCCGCGGCGAGGAGGCGATGAGGAGAAGGACGGACGGAGGAGGAGGGGCCCCTGGCCGCTCGCGGGAGGAGGCGGAACTCTGGCGAGGCAAGGCCCTGGAGCGCCGCGCTCGGGGAGCTGCAGACCACGGCTCGCGGCGCCTCGGTCGAGGGAAAACGAAGTGCGGGACGAGAAGGGCGAGCGAAGGAGGGGGCGCAGTCGAGAGGCGCTCGGGGAGAGAGACCAGAGAGCGAGAGATCGGGCTGCGAGAGATGGCGGCGCAGAGAGGGAAACGAGGGGAGAGGGTGCGGTCTCAGGCTAGGGTTAGGAAGAGGCTGCGGGCCAGAGGGAGAGGGGGCTGATGGGCCAGGAGGAGTCCAAGAGGGAAGGAAAAAGCCCAAGTGGCTGCTGGGGGGGGGGGGAAAGGAGGAGGCCCAGAGGCTGGCTTCTTCTTTTAATTAAAACTGCGGTTGTTTTTCCAAACAAAACAGAAAAACAAAAGAGGAATAGAAGAAAAAAAGGAGTTAGGAAAAAGGCTTAGGGCAAGGGGTAAAATCCCTGGACTCACAAAAATGTCAGGGATTTAATAAAATTGTTGGAGGGGTTTTTGGAAGAACCCCGAAACACGGAAAGAATTACCGGCAAGATTTTGGAGGTGAAACTAGAAGTGAAATAAACATGGGGAAATTATTGCAAGTGTGTTATGGTGATTCCGAAGCAATGGAATAATTAATAATATAGCTCCATAATATTTAGGAGGCTTTTATATGTTATAAAGAGAAGACATCTTCCCTCGATTTAAATGGACCGAAGGTCCACACGATTTATTTAGTTGCAAAAATTAATGAGATGATGGCATGATGACATGATGCAATGCGAAAAAATAAATAACACAATCACAAAAGAACCACACGGGCAACCCGGAACATCTGGAACCTTCGGGAAACTTCTGGAATCTTCTGGGACGTCGGTCTCGGGCGTCACAGCGCGTCCCTCGTTTGCAAGGCCTGGGGCCTCGCCGTCTCCCACCCCGGATTCCGCCGCCGCCTCCACGAGCTCCACCGAGCACCCCCCTTGCTTGGGTTTCTTTCCACCTGGCCCAGCGACAGCACCCCCCACTTCATCCCCACCACCGCCTCGTCCTTCTCCCTACACGCTCCGGACTGCCACTCGTGGCGGGTCGTCGACTGCCGCCACGGCCGCGCCCTCTTCCTCTCCGTGAACAAGAAGGCCGAGACACTCCTCGTGTGGGAGCCAATCACCGGCGCCCAGAACCGCCTACCGGTGCCCGCGGCGTACGACACCGCCAAGCCATATCCGGGCGCGCCGATGTACTCTAACGCGGCGGTGTCCTGCGCAACGGACAGGTGCGACCACCGCGGCTGCCTCGGGGGTCCTTTCCGCGTGGTCTTCATCTTCGAGGAGCACACCAAAGAAGAGCAAAATGTCACGTGGGCGTGTGTATACTCGCTGGAGAACGGTGTGTGGGGCGAACTGACCTCCTTGCACACCGAGCGCTCTATAGAAATCACAGACAATTCCAGCGTGCTCGTTGGCAGGTCTCTGCTCTACTTCCGGGCCAGTGCGTCCATCCTCGAGTATGACTTGGCAAGGCACGCCCTGGATCTGTTCATCCCACCAGACAATGATGAGAACGTATGTTTTAATCTCATTCTGACGGAGGACGGTGGACTAGGACTTCTTGAAAATTGGTGTCCGCATCTCAAATTGTGGACACTAGAGAACGCGAGTGATGACATTGATGCGCTATGGGTTCTGAACCGTGTCATCTACCTGAACAATTTGTTCCCAGCTAGTGCTGGCTTGAATGAAGGTTATGGAGTGTGGGTGATGGGTTTCTCCGAGGGAGCTAATGTCATTTTCGTTCACTCAGTTGCTGGTGTCTTCATGATTGAGCTACAATCAGAGGAGGTGAGGAAGGTGTTTGCTGATAGCTTTGGTAGTGTGGTTCCGGTTGTCACCTTCTAGCTTCTACACTCCTGTGCTCCGAGGCGACAAACAATATATGCTGGTGTCAAATCCTAGTGGGGTGGCATATGGTGAGGAGAGGGGAGATAGGGAGAAAACAATGGATCAGGGACAACAACTTTTTGACAAGGGGTCCAATGCTACCAATGAGGGGGACTTCGTCAACACCTTCGAATGTATCAGCCTTGACCATCATATCGGGTGAGGGCTCCATTCTCCATTCTCAAACTCCTCCCCTACTCCGAGATATGCAGAAACATTTGTACAGATGTGCTTGTGGAATTAAACTTCCCTTTTGATCAGTAGTGCTCTTTATGATTATCACAATGTGCCCTTCGCTGCTTTGGGCTTTGAGTCAGTTTGTTCGGAAGATGAGTTAAGATCAGTTTTAAATGTTTTAGGACGAAGTGGTTTATCTTGTGTTCAGCGACGGGTTCAACTGCGTTTGAGGGGTTCAGCAATTCGAATTAACCTTAGTGTTTTTCGATGGCAAAACTTATGAGTTGGGACCTGCCATCTTTTGGTTTGATATGTGCATTTCGATGAACATCAACTCAAAGTGAATTTATTGGAGTGATATGTGTTGTTCTATTTAAGAAGAGTTACATACCTCTGCGCTGGCTGCTCTGTTGTTATAGCAGCAGGCCAGCAGCCAACAGAACATAGTTAGCACCTTTTGTCATCAAAAAGGGTTGATGGGGTTATTTAGATGTGTTGTTCTACCTCATATTGCAGTAATTTTCATGGCCATGTGTTATCTATAAACTTAAGAATCATGTACTGAAAATTATGCCTTTTTCACCTAGGGTTCCGCGTTATGGGGAGGTTGCTCTGGGGTGTGCTAGCACGTTTGACAAATATGGATGTGCATACAAAGCTCAAGAGGTGAATGATTCTGTGGATGATGTTATCAGGAGTGCACCAAATGAAGAATTAGTGAAGGACACAGCCAGTGATGATGATGCTGGGGACTCAAAGGCCTCTGGTAGCAGTGTTGAAGATACCTCCATCTTCGGAGAAAGGTGATTCTCAAGAAGTTATTGTATATCACTGTCCCTTTCTTTAAACCAGTGGTGGTGCCAGGGCTACACAGCTGTGTGGTGAAGTACTTAATTTCCTATGAAGTTTGCATTGCTCTCTAGGTTTTTGTATGAAATTTCACTTCTATGGAATAGTTTCACAAATAACTTTTGGGATGAAGCAGCCCTGCAGTTTAAAGGGGGCACTGCCACTGCCACCGGATAGTCATATATGCACAGAAAAAATGGCCATTGAATCCTGCATATGCAAACTAGTTATTGTCTTGTTTAGGACTTGGAAGGAAACTGTTTGCTGTTTGGACTTACCTCTTGAATTATAATCGTCACTCCATAGAAAACCATTTAATCAATGATGTTTTGCTAATAAGTCTTATTTAATAGTATAGATAGTGGATTACGTTGCTAAAAGCAGAAAATGCTTTCATTTCCAAAGAATACTGGTTATAGGCGTTTTCTAACAAGAACATTGATATAGTCGCTTATTAGTGGAAAACATAAATGGCAACAACAGAAGCACTAGAAGTACTGTAAATAACCTTGGGGTTGTAGGCAGAAGCTTCAAATGTGGTAATGTCAGGTCTCTGCTGAGCATTCTCCAAAAGAGACTAGCAACAGATTGTTCGCCGTCTGTGAAATGTCATTCAGCTAGATATAAAGTTCTGAAATTGCCAAGATATCTCCGAGACACGGTATTAGATGTTCCTACAGCATCTGCATGTTCATGTTGCTTCAATGATAAATACTCATTTTTTCATGTGTATACACCCAGCTAGATAAAAGTTATTGCCATTCAGCATTTTATCTGTTTTTTTCCTATGCTATTGTATTGTTTGCCATGTTCAGTATCCAATTACAATATTTGCCATCCTCTGGAAAAACTCCATTGTTTGCTCTTTGCTATGATGCGACAATCTTTGCACTAGCCATAAGGTACTGGAGGGTCGTATAAACAATTTTGCATGTTCTTGTGCATGTGGGAAATGTTACTTTTTTATGTAAAATTCATAGAAATTATGTTTTTGCTCACTCAGTTCACCCTGCTAGCATGCCATGCCTTTTGAAGGAGTTCAGTTTTCCATATATATCTGATGTACTAACATCTCAATGTGTTGCTATGTAACACTAGTGTTACGCTGACGGTCTGGCCGGATGTTTTATCAGTCATCATCGCCTTCACTAGTACTGTTTTCTTCTCTGCAGTCAGGAAACACCTTTCTCATGGTTTTGTAGTCTAGATTCCAGACTAAACTTTGACAAGAATCAAGGCACCAAGTATCGCCTCCAGGTTTTATAAACACCTTGAAGAAGTGAAATAGTGACTGATGTTGAAAACTTGGTCTGAAGATAGCATCACAACTAGGATCCTATGACGTGAATCTGCTTAGAGGGGATTAGTCTCCTAGGTCTTGAAAAATTATTTGTGACTGCTAACCCTGATAATTTCTGCACAATTATGCTTAGCGCAGGATCTGTTTGATTTTATGCCCCCTTCAAGGTCTTTGTGAATTTTTTAGTTCGATACATAAATCAATGAAAAAAATTAGAAGTAAAAGAAAACCTGAAGAAGACAAAACAGTCTTCCTACAAGAAACAGCCTTATGTTCGTTTTTCCCAGAAAAGCTGGAGGTTGGAATGGAAACTTGAGCTGTATATTGTTCCTCCTCTTCATGGCTACTTTTATGTCTTGTGTGGCCATGGGAGATAGAGAAGCAGCTGTGCCATTGTCGTTGAAGACGAGGGATAGGAGCTATCGCCATCAGAGTCGGTACATCAGTTCTCACCTCCTCGTCTACTTCATCATTGTTGCCTCCGCCACCGTCAAGCTCCAGCTGATTTTTGTCTTGCCTTGATCTCTTGGCGTCTCAGGTATTGGCTTGATTTCATTAAGATCCATCCTTTTCCTTCAGCGATAATTGTACCATATGAGCACATGTGTTTTCTGACTTTTGTCCTAAATATTGACAAGTGATAAATATAAATGTATTACAACTGGAGTAATTGCATTTGATAAGTTGCTATGGCCACAAACAATTCATAAAAATACGCAGCAGAATCCTGTTGTTTCCCTCAAAAAAAAAAAAACATGGCCACAAACATAGTAACAGAATATTAATACCCCCAATTAGTGTGAAAATTTCTTTATTTTCCTACTCTTGTGAGGCTGTTTATGTTCGAACTCCAGCAACAAAATAGCTAAAAGAACATAGGAAATAACATTGAACTCGGACCTCATAAATAGTATTTACACATTATTGTTCTAGGCACATAATGTTGAAGTGATTGTTAACATAAGATTTCCTTACTTCCAATTTTTATTTTTCGAAACGAAGGCAAAAGATTTTCGTCATCTCATTGATAAAGAAGGGGTTTGAAACATAGTTACGAGGACCATTACTCCACAAATGGTCGAAACAAAAATGACTACTCTCGTGGCATGATCGAGCTCAATTTTTTTGCCCCCGCAAGTACCCAACTTCTCGCTTCACTTTTTATCGAGGTGACCACCCCATTGGGCATGGCGGATTTTCCCTGGAAAACCCTCGCATTCCTCTCTCTCCAAATCTCCCAGACCACCAACAACAGTGAGGCTGTCGCCTTACGCCTCTGGCCCATGCGTAGAACCGTCTTCTCGCATCTCTCGTTGAGGGATAGCAAACTGGGCCAAGCATCGTTCTCCAGCTCGTGCATACCAAGCCAAAGTTTGATCTGAGGCCACACCCTAAGGGAGAACCTACACTTGAATAGCAGGCGTGCCGCAGTCTCGGGCTCTCTCTTACAAAGTTAGCAAACGCCACAGTTTGGCCACCCTCTCTTCTGTAGCCTATTCGCTGTCCACACTCTGTTCTTGATTACCAGCCAAGCAAAAAAAAAAAATGCATTTAGGAGGTGCCCAGTTATCCCACACTAGTGATCTCATGCTAGTGGCGACGGCACCAGCAAAGAGCGCCGTGTTGGCAGATGAGGCCGAGTAGATTGCCGAGGCTGTGAATTTCCAAGAAATGTCATCTGGGGCTCCCTCCGTGAGGTGAACCTGTTGAGTTTTGCCCCATATAGGACATGAAACTGCTGAAGGTGAGAAACATTGAGGCCATTGGAGGAAGTAGTTAACAAATTGACGGACACGAATAGATTGTAATAAGCAAGTAGTATTAGTCTTATTTTTATGTATCAGAAACCCAAACCAGAAGACTGTCCATAGTTGGAATATAAGGATTTTGTGGAAAAGTAAACCGAAGAGTAAGTTCTGTGGAAAGGTAAAATGACTGAACCCAAGAAGCAAACAAGGAAAGCGACAGATGAATAGAACGCACCTGTATCATTGTTCACTGACTAGGATCAATGGGTACAAGAAGGCACCTTCCCATATCATCAAAAGAACTCGGTTCATCATTTGAACTTGACTGGGCTGCAGAATACTTCCATTTCTTTGTCATGGCAGATGACCCTGATGCCTTGTTCACTAGCATTTGGGTGCCAACAACTTGTTCTGGCTCCACTGGATCAGCATGAGCTTCTGCTGCCACACGTTCGTCTGGTTCTGAATCAGCAGAATGTTCTGTATGCTCGCCTTCGGCTGGATCAGTCATCATGAGCAGCGAGAAACTTTTGGTCTATTTGGATGCTCCTTAGATGCCTTTTCCCAAGCTTCTCTCGCCTTTAGAGTGACACTAGGATCAAGGGTACGTTACTTCTTTAAGACATTGAAGGCGTTTGATTTCCATGCCAGCGAGACCAGCTAGGTCTTTACAGATCAACTGAAGTGACATGAGATACGACAAAGCTCCTTCATCGATTTTTAGTACTGTGGGGCATTGCATTACCAAACATAAGCGCAACAGTCTTGGAAATGTCTGATCCTTAATAATGAGATCCTCGGGACGTTCTGCAATCAGCTTGAGATATTGCAAGGATCTCAACTCAGTCAAAGCTTCAAGTAGAACCATTGTAAGTTCAGTTGATGAAAGGAACAATTCCCTGAGACCGCGCAGCGAATCGACGAACTGAGGTAGTTCAAGCAACCCGCAGTTTATTTTCAATGAGCTAAGATAACAGGGCCCTTTTAAGGAATTGAGAATCTCTTCGCAGGAGTGCTCATCCAAGTGAAGTGAAAGAGAACTGGGCTCATCGCTCTCCTTTTCATCATGAATGAACCTTTGAATAGCATCCTGAAGATCAGACAGGTTGGTGCTACTTGCAGTTCTCTCACACCATATCTTCACCTTCCTCAGTTTTTTCATGTGGCTCATGATTTGTGGAAACCCTTGGCGTTCATCGGTGAAGAATCCTGCTAGTGCCTCCAAGTTGCATTGTCCTTACAAAAACAAGTTCTTCAGTTCACTCATTCTCTTTACTTTGGCCTCCGAAATCTTGATCTTTCCGAACAGATGAATTAACGAGGGCAGCAGGATGACTTTTATGGGTAGTGGCAGTGCCTCCACCTTGGTTCTCCTTAGATTGAGCGTCTTCAGAAGTCTCAGTTTTTCTATCGCCTTGAGATACGAGAAAGAGGTCGGGCTAGCACAAGGATGACAGTCTCGTCTTGAGCCCGACAACATATATCATGAGGCAAAGTGAAGAGAAGTGTGACACGTTGTACAGGTTCGCCTAACCAGCTTCATAGTATGCTTGGTGGTCGGCACGCCTTGCTAGAGGCCGCTACCAACCGTGCAGTTCGGATGTGATCCGAACTGCGACCAAGCCGGCTTGAACCTAAGGGGTAGCGCGCTTAAGGGAAGGAACCTACGAGGTCGGATCCGAGGACACTGGTCGAATGTGATCCGAGCTGTATTCGGATTGTGGCCGAGTAGACTTATGGGCTTTAGGATATGTGCAAAGCCCAAGAGCTAAGTCCGCGACAGATGCCTATATATAGTGGAGGTGCGGCACACTTATTCAGTTGATTGCTTCGGTGCCGTCATTAGGGCTTTGCATGTGTTGCAACTAGCCACCTCCACTCGCCGCCGGTTGTGTGATCGGACCTAGCAGTCCGCCGCACGACGTTCCTCCTGCAGCGCGGATACCGTTAGAGGTGGTGCACTTGCGTAGCTCCGGCAACCTGTTTGCAGGATCCGATCGGCTACGTGGAAGATCGGCAAGGAGGAGACGACTCCGGGAACGCGCTGCCTCAACTCTACTTCTGCTGCACGACACTGCGCGTCTAGTGGTAACGATCTGTGATCCATCTCTCTTAGCATGTTCCTGGATGTTCTGCGCGTAGGAAAATTTAAATTTGCGGTCGACGCACCCTACGGTAGATCCCTACAGCATCCTTGTCACCTAATGTAGCATCTCCCACGACCGGTTGCAACACTCCACACAGAAAAAAGTGGAGCTGTGTTTGTGTATGGGCACATCCATGGCGACGCTGGCCGCGGCACTGCCTCGCCATGGTTGTAGCACGCACACGCCCAATGCCGGCAACGAGGACGTGATTGTAGCAATGACAAGCGGCTGCCACCGGCTTGTCGGTCACGACGAGAAGGAGATTGGGCGAGAGCACATGAAATCTCATGAGGGTGTTGGTCCATGCCACCGGCCGTTCCAGCTAGGATTTGGGAGGGGGTCGTAGGAGGGGAGGGGGGCAGCCACCGGCGAATGGGCGGCAAGAGAAGAAGATGCAAAAGGAAGAAGAACAGTTGAGGGGTGGATAAGGAGTGAACTGTACGCGGGTAGGGTCATGTGGACGAGTGACCTGGCGCAATAAAGAGCCCACGATCGAAAGGAAATCGTATGTCACCTGGAACCGGGACAAATGGGTCCAGACGAACCGGGACAGACGCCCCACGAGGCTCGGCCGGCCCCCTGAGCACACGAATCAGGACGTATGCTCCCCATGGGTCTCGGTTCGTGATTGAACCAGGACTAATGGACTGGCCAGGCCCCAACCAAAGCCATGTTTTCTACTAGTGCGCCGACGCGCCGTGGTCAAACCTTTCCCTTATTTTTATAACTTGTTTATTCAAACTAAGGATACTAACTCAATCTTATCCGACGCACAATCTAATTTAACAAAAACATCTGCAACCCCGCCAAAAAAGTAACATCTGCGTATGAACCTAAACATATTATACTATATACACCTTTTGGTATGGCCACTTGTTCCCTTTGTACATAAGAAAAGTGTGTGTGCTTGGGTGGTTCCACTCATCCTAGATTGCCAGTGATAAGTTTATTTGACTTTTTCAGGTAGTAAATACATACTTGGATCTGCTGGACTATTATGTTTGTTTCAAACATAATTTGTTGTTCCTAAAAACCATAATTTGTTGACAAATTTGCAATTCATTTCCTTCGGGAAGATCAAAACATGACATCAAAGAAACCATAAAACCGCCTCAAGTCGTCCTATAGGTAAAAGTTGTTGATTTCAAGAGATAAGATGTCATATTGTACGGTATTAGAGCATCTCCAACGGATATTCCACTATGAGCATCCACATTTCATCATCCATAGTATCCCTCCTATATTTTAATAATATGATATAACTATCATTTGAGTTGTAAGGTACCCATGTAATAATATTTTCTCTGTACATGGGTTAGATAAGGCGTGATCTTCCTAATTTGCATGGAAGGATCATTTTGCACAACCAAGGAACTCCTAGCAGAATTAATTTTTCGTGCTTCAACACGATTACTCCTTCATCTTGCACCATATACGAGGAAGATGTACTTCCTCAACATACGAAGAACTCCTCACGCCTCACACACCTGTGTTGATCTATCTCGTACAAAATTTTAAAACATGGATCGTGAGAAATCTTGTAAGCGAATGCAACGGTGTGTACTTCACTTGCTCACAATTTCAAGTAGTTGACTGGGCATGGACTTTTTGCGGCTCTCTGTTAGAACACCTTATTTACGGGAGGCCAGAGTGCACTAGCGGGGCAGTAAGTGTTTCCAGTTTGTCAGATCCGATCCCCTAAGAACACATTGGCTGGTGGATTAATTTCCTATTTTTTCCCCTTCAAACCAAAGATATTGATTAAGCTTAACTTATGCAAAATATAATTCAAATAAAAACAAACTATGTATGAACCTAAACATACTTTACTATATACACCTTTGGGAATTAAGCTTATCTCCATTGGATCATCTGTATTCTCTCTCCTATATTTTATATTTTCATATAATTGTCACCTTGTTTTCAAAATACATAATTTCTTTTCTAAAAGGTGTTTTTTTTCAAACGCATGAACATTGTTTTAAACATGAGAAAAGATTTTATTTCAGTATTTGGTTTTTTCAGCAATGCATATGTTTGAAACTTTTTTGGGGAATAAAAATATGTTTTGGAAATGAAAAATATATTTTAGGTAAAACATTTTGCGACATAAAAATGAATATATGGCCCATTTTCTTTTTTGAGTGCCCGTATAAGTTCTCTGTGCTTCATGGAAAAAAGTTTCCTTGCCTATCCAGCCCAGAGCGTCTGAGGTTGGGCCGACCATTCCCCTCACTCTCCCGCAAACACACCCACACCTAGCCACCACCACCATGGGAGCAGCGCCGGCGGCAGACGAGAGCAATGAAATATTAGTAGCTGTGTCTATCTCAGATCTAAAATGGTTGATGGATATTTGTAGCTGTGTTGTTCTATCTCAGACTGCCGCAACTTCCATGGCCTTGTGTTATCTACATAAATTAATTATAGACTGAAAATTTACACCTTTGTTTTCACCTAGGATCCAGGCTATGTGGAAGTTGCTCCGGCCTGTACTAGCATGTGTCGCAAATATGGATGTGCATACAAAGCTCAAGAGGTGAATGAATTTTTGGATTCTGTCCTCAAGAGTGCACCAAATGAAGAATTGGTGAAGGGCACAACCAGGGAAGATGATGCTGGGGACTCAAAGACCTCTGGTAGCAGTGTTGAAGATGCTGCTTCATCTTCAGAGAAAGGTAATTCTCAAGAAGGTATTGTATATCACTGTTCCTTTCTTTGGACCAGTGGTGGTGCCAGGGCTGCACAACTGTGTGGTGAACTGATTTATTTTTTCTGAAGTTTTCATTGTTCTCTAGGTTTTTGTATGAAATTTCACTTATATGGAATAGTAACTTTTGGGATCAACTGGCCCCACTGCCACTACCACCGGATAGTCATATATGGAGAAAAAATGGCCATGCGATCCTGTGTATATATGCAAACCAACAGTAGTCTTGTTAGGAATTTGGAAGGAACTGTTTGCTGTTTGGACCTGTCTCGTGAATTCTCATCCATCGTTCCATAGAAGAGCATTTACTCAATGCTATTTAGCTAAAAGAGTCTTATATAATATTGATATAGAGAGTAGATGATGTAGCTGATAGCAGAAAATGATTTGATTTCTCAAAAAAAAACTTGTGCCATTGGTTGACCATATCTTGAACTTGTGTCTGGTGCCATATGTCAGCCATTTGCCTTTTAAATTTAAATGCGTATAATTTTATTTTTCTTACATAATGTCAGGTCCCTGCTAAGCATTCTCTAAAAGCGACTAGCAACATATTATTCACCGTCTGAAATGTGATTCAGCTAGATATAAAATTCTGAAAATTGCCATGATATGCCTGAGACACGGTATTCGCTGTTTCTGCTGCATGTTCATGTTGCCTCAATGGTCAATGCCCATCTGCTGATTTGTATACAAGTAGCTAGATGGAAGCTACTGCCATTCATTATTTGATCTATTGATTTTTTCCTTAGGCCATTGCAACGTCTGCCATGTTCAGTATCCAATTTCAATGTATGTCATGCTCCATTGTTTGCTCTTTGCTGTAATGAGAGTGTCTTTGCATTATTCTCGTGCATGTTCTCGTGCATGTATAATATGTTGCCTTTTGAGGAAAAGTCACATGAAAGTCATTCTGCATTACATGCCTTTTGAAGGAGTTTAACTTTCCATATATACTCCCTCCGTTTCTTTTTAGTCTGCATATAAGATTTGATCAAAGTCAAACTTTGTAAAGTTTGATCAACTTTATTGAAAACATCTACAATAATAAAGAGCCATGGTATGAAAATTAACTTCATGATGCATCTAACAATATTGACTTCATATTGTGACTCTTGATATTTTTTCTATAAACTTAGTCAAAGTTGATAAAGTTTGACTTTGACTAAATCTTATATGCAGACTAAGAAGAAATAGAGGGAGTATATCCGATGTTCTACTAACATCTCAATTTGTTGTTATGTGCTGCTAGTGCTACGCTGACGGTCAGGCTGGACGTTTCGTCAGTCAAATCATTCAGCGCTTTCAGTAGGATATATCTTTCATCTCTGCAGCTGGGAAGTATGATCATTTTTCATGGTATTGTAGTTTAGGTCCAGACTACATGTAAGTGAATGCTGCCGAAGACCTGCTAATGGGCGTGGGGATTAATTTCCTAGCTAGGAGTTGGAAAATTATTTGTAGCTCCTACGTGTACCTGATAGTTTATGTGCGGTGATGCCGATTCAGACCCTATTTGCTGACATGATCCTATTGCATCTTCCAGAAATTGTTTAACCATTGTCGACATGTTTCATCAGTTGCGAGAAAACAAAACTGTGTTTTTTCCCTCTATTTCTTCGTGAGAATCCCTCTTATTCCCCTGCTTTCGCTGGAGGTTCTCAGTTTTAATCATGTGGGTAAAAGTTTCATGGTAACGAAATACTAGCAAGTACTCCCTCCGTCCCAAAATAACTGACTCAACTTTGTACAAAAGTTAGTACAAAGTTGAGTCACTCATTTTGGGATGGAGGGAGTACTTTGTAGTACTGGAACTAATTTTGGTTTACATGCTGGCCAGAACTGACCTGAGGACATTGACCCCAATGTTGCTGCTGCTACGATGAGCTTCAGAGGGTTCGGCACCTCAAAGATGTGAATGTTATTAGATGCTATCTTCTTGTCAGGGTGTTGCTGCCGAGGGACATGGTTGTCGGTTTGTTGCTATATTCACCTGGGTCTCGAGATTGCGTCAGTCTGTCAGACACAACTCTATGGTTCAAAGCTGTAGAGTGGCGGTTTTGAAAGGAAAAAAAAGAATGATGTATGTTGTGCTACCTGATAATGCCGGTGCAAAGAAGAGAATAGAGAACCATCATATCTGAGAAACATTTCAATATGCTACTCCCTCTGTCCCATTATATAAGAGCGTTTTTGCCACTAGACTAGTCTAAAAAACGTTCTTATATTATGAGACGGAGGGAGTATGTACGAAGGTTCAAGTACTCTGTTTTCCCTTTGTTTCTCAGTACTTGTTTTTTTCTACTTTGCTGGTTCTTTGTCTGAAAACTAAATAAATGTTTGAAAGTAGTTAATTTCGTAGCAACTAAAATCGCATATGTAGCTAGTTCTGAGATGCAGCCTATTCTGTCAAGACAAGTGCCTATTTTTTTCAAATCAACACTTATAATCAATGCATCTGCTGTGCAAGATGATATCCCTCCTGTGATGCAACGAAGGCGGGGTGCCGGCCGCAATCAGCGGGTACTCTCCGATCCGCACCCATGTCGTAACCCTTCGACGCAGTACCATCTCCCTGCGCCCTAGCTGCGCTCATGGATGCCTGATCGCAGCCTCTCCTTGGCCGCCCGCCACAGTGCTACGCTCATTGTGCAGTTACCGTTACCGCTATGAGCAAGAATTGCACCGCCGCGCTCGGTAGGGTTTGGGGGAATCAGACGGGGGAGAGAGACGACTCAGGTCGGTAAAGAGGGCTGGTTTAGCCTCTATTTGTGTGTGGTATAGATACGGGTAGTTTCGTCCACCTAAAAAAATTGACTGCCTAAAGAAATCCTAAAAGGCTGACAGGAATTAAAAATGGGAGGGGATAACGGATGTGACGTAAGTGTCACAATAAGCATAGAAAATTAGATTTATTTAGATAAGGAAGAAAAAAACGGAGTCAAATAAGGAAAAAACTTAAGATGATGTTAAATAAGGAATTGTCTCTTCCCAATTCCTCTCCACTCCCCGCTCCATACTCCACACCGACACCCAGATCTAGCGCACCATGGCAGCAGCGCCGCCGCCGCTCCCGGACGATCTCGTCCAAGAGATCCTCCTTCGCTTCCCGGCCGACGACCCTACCTGCCTCCTCCGATCCTCCCTCGTTTGCAAGGCCTGGAGCGGCGTTATTTCTCGTCGCGGCTTTCGCCGCCGCCTCCACGAGCTCCACCGGGCACCCCCCTTGCTCGGCTTCCTCCACACCGAGACTAGCGAGGGCGCCCCCAGCTTCATCCTAACCACTGCATCGTCCTTCTCCCTCGCCGCCCCGAACCACTACTCATGGCTGGCCCTCGACTGTCGCCACGGCCGCGCCCTCTTCCTCTCCAGATCTCAGGATGCTGAGGAACTCCTCGTGTGGGAGCCAATCATGGGTACCCAAGAGCGTGTACCAGTGCCTGTAGCATTTGAGTTCGGCTACTCGGCTGCGGCCGTGTTCTGCGCGGTGGATGGGTGCGACCATCGTGATTGCCTTGGGGGTCCTTTCTGTGTGCTTTTCGTCTTCTCCTCCAATGAAGACACCGACGAGTATGTCACATCGGCATGCATATACTCGTCGGAGACTGGTGCCTGGGGTGGGCTGACCACGACGCACGACGAGATCATAGGATTTAAAGACTATTCCACCGTGCTCGTTGGCAGCTCTTTGCTCTACTTCATCGTCTATGACTACGAGGACGGCGAGATGATCCTCGAGTATGACTTTTCAAGGCACTTCCTGACCATGTTCAGTGTACCAGACAACCACTGTGAATGCATATACACTCTAATGGTGACGGAGGACGGTGGCCTCGGAGTAATCCAAGACTTGCATCGGCATGTCAAGTTCTGGACAAGAGAGGTAAGTGATGGCGCTGATGCACAATGGTTGCCGAGCCGGGTCATCTACCTGCAGAATTTGCTTCCAGCTACTACTCTCTTTAGTGGAGGTTATAGAGTGCGGGTGATGGGCTTTGCTGAGGGAGCAAATGCCATTTTCGTTAGTACGATTGCCGGGATCTTTGCAATTGATCTACAATCCGAGCAGGCGAGGAAGGTGTCCGATCATTGTGGCTTCATTTTCTGTAAATTGGTTCCAGTTGTCACCTTCTACACTCCTGCGCCCCGAGGTGACCATCAAAATCTAATGGTGTCGAAGCCTAGTGAGAAGGCGGGTGATGAGGAGGTGGGAGAGGGGGAGAAAACAATACATCAGGCACAACAGCTATTCGACAAGCGGTCCAATGCTATCAATGTGGGGGAATATGTCAACACCTTCAAGTGCATTAGCAACGATAATAATGGCAGGTGAGGGCTCCATTCCGGTACACCTCCCCTATTCCGAGCTATGCTGAAACATTTGTATGGATGCGATTGTCGAATAAAACTTCCCTTAGTTTGACACATTTTGAGAATAGCACAAAGTACCCTTAGTTGCTTTGGACTTTAGGTCGTTGTGTTCAACAGATGAGTTCATAATAATTTTAGATGTTTTAGCCTTCTAGGATGATGTAGTTTCCAGGTAGTCTATCCTTTGTTTTACGACGAGTCGAACTGCATTTGAGGAGTTTAGAGAGTCGAATTAACCATAGTGTTTTTCGATGGCGGTACTTGAGAGTTAGGGCCTAGCATCTTTTGTCATGATATGTGTGTGGTGATGAACACTAAATCAAAGTGCATTTATTGAATAGATAGGTGTTATCCTATTCGGGAAGAGTTGTATATCCCTGGTGGTGTTTAGTCTATTGTTAGAAATAACACTCAACATAACATAGTTAGCACCTAACGCCAAAATGGTTGATAGTATAATTGTAGTTGTGTTGTTCTACCTCAGAATTTGATTAACTTTTGCGGTCTTGTGTTATCTACAAACTTAACAATTATAGGTGGAAAATTTACACCTTTGTTTTCATTTAGGGTTCCGCATCATGGGGAAGTTACTCTGGGATGTGCTACCACACTCAAAAAATATAGATGCACATCCAATTCTCAAGAGATGGATGACTCTTTGGATGATGTTCCTACTAGTGCGTCAAGTGAAGAATCGTTGAAGAGCACAACCAGCAAAGATGATACTAGGGACTCAAATACATTTGGAAGCAATGTTGTGGTAGCTGCTCCATCATATCTTCCAAGAAAGGTAATTCTCAAGATGGTATTGTATAACATTGTCCCTTTCTTTGCCCCAGTGGTGATGCCAGTGTTGCGCAAGTATGTGGTAAAATACCTTTTCCAGTGGAATTTGCATTGTTCTCTAGGTTTTCGTATGAAATTTCAATTCTATGGAAGAGTTTTATAAAAGATACTTTTGGATCAACCAACCCCGCGGTTTTGACGACCCACTGCCACTGCCACCGGATAGCCATATACACACCGTAAAAATGGCCATTTAATCATGCACATACATAAAAATGTCTTGTTTGGGACTTGAAAGGAAATGTTTGTTGTTTGGACATTTCTCGTGAGTTCTCATGATCTTCAATAGAATGTTGTTTAATATATGCTATCATGGAAACAATTCCTTTTTAATAATATAGATAGTAGATGATGTTGTTGAAAGAAGAAAATGCTTTCATTTCTAGAAAAAAATGTTCCATGGGTGGACCATATCTTGAACTCGTGTCTAGTGCCGTATGTCATCCATTTGCCTTCTAAATTTGCATAGGTACATTTTTATCTTTCCTAAATATACACTTAAAATAGCAATGCCATTTTGACATATATGGGTGTATCTAAATAGTGTACTTGCACAAGGTAGCTTTTACTACATAGCTCCTGTTTTTTAGCAATCGTCTTCCATATATAATTTATGCGATAATTTCAACAGTTGGTGTTAAATGAACTAATCTATAATCATGATCATGCCATGATGATTAAGTTGTACTCCCTCCATAAAGAAATATAAGAGCATTTCGATCACTACTTGAGTGATCTAAACACTCCTATATTTCTTTACAGAGGGAGTAACATTTAAGCATCTGTATGCATATCTTTCTATTGATATTTGTTTATGGCAACAGAAGCCCAAGAGGCATTGTAAATAACCTTGGTCTTGTAGGCAGAGGCTTTAAATGTGGTAATATCAGGTTCCTGCCGAACCTTCTCCAAAAGAGACTAGCAATAGATTGTTCACCATCCGTGAAACGTTCAATACCCATCTCTATTGTCTGTCGTCAGTCATGTCTGTCATGCTCTGAAAAGACCATCAATGTTTGCTCTTTGCTGTGATGAGAATGTTCTCTCTTGTATAAACCATTTTGCATGTTGTCGTGCACGTATTATCTATTGCTTTTTGAGGAAAACTTCTATGCATTTTATTTTTCCTTACTCATGTCATTCAGTATTACATGCCTTTTGAATGAGTTTCACTTTCCATACATATAAATGATGTACTAACATCTCAATCTGTTGCTATGTGCTACTAGTGCTATGCTGATGATCATGCCGGATGTCTCATGAGTCAAGTCATCAGCGCCGTCAGTGTGATCCCTTTCTTCTCTGCAGTTGGGAATCATGAGTGTTACCTCTCATTTTTCATAGTAAATTGTAGTTTAGGTCCAGACTAAATAATGAAGGCAGCAAAAGCGGCACCTGAAAGCAAGTGAATGTTGCTGAAGACTTTGCTACTAGGACTTGAAAAACTATTTGTTATTCCTCTCTGTAACCATTGTTTTTGTGGGTTGATTCGGATTCAAACCGTGTTTGTTATACATGCTATCCTATTTTATCTCCAGAAAATCGGATATTAGCGTATTTCTCTTGTATACTCATTTTCCGAAATTCATATAATATCAATATCAGGGTAAAAAAACTTTGAAGACAACCCATGTTATTGTAACTCTATAATTTTCGTTACAAACTAAATTTTCTAAAGGGTCATTCAAGGTAGTGCGGCAGGCTCGGGCTCCAACCGGTTGGGTCGGCCATTCTCTTCCCGCTTTTCCTGCAAACAAACCCAGACCTAGCCACCACCATGGCAGCGCCGCCGCCGTCGGCGCTCCCGGAGGAGCTCCTCCAAGAGATCCTTGCCCGCCACACGCCCGACGACCCAGCCTCCCTCCTCCGCGCGTCCCTCGTTTGCAAGGCCTGGGGCCTCGCCGTCTCCCACCCCGAATTCCGCCGCCGCCTCCACGAGCTCCACCGAGCACTCCCCTTGCTTGGGTTTCTCTCTACCTGGGCCAGCCACAGCACCCCCCACTTCATCCCCACCACTGCCTCGTCCTTCTCCGTACACGCTCCGGACTGCCGCTCGTGGCGGGCCGTCGACTGCCGCCACGGCCGCGCCCTCTTCCTCTCCGTGAACAAGTAGGCCGAGACACTCCTCGTGTGGGAGCCAATCACCGGCGCCCAGAACCGCCTACCGGTGCCCGCGGCGTACGACACCGCCAAGCCATATCCGGGCGCGCCGATGTACTCTAACGCGGCAGTGTCCTACGCAACGGACGAGTACGACCACCGCGGCTGCCTCGGGGGTCCTTTCCTCATGGTCTTCATCTTCGAGGAGCACACCAAGGAGGAGCAAAATGTCACGTGGGCGTGCGTATACTCGCTGGAGAACGGTGCATGGGGCGAACTGACCTCCTTGCACACCGAGCTCTCTATAGAAATCACAGACAATTCTAGCGTGCTCGTTGGCAGCTCTCTGCTCTACTTCCGGGCCAGTGCGTCCATCCTAGAGTATGACTTGGCAAGGCACGCCCTGGCTCTGTTCATCCCACCAGACAATGATGAGAACGTATGTTTTAATCAAATTCTGACGGTGGACGGTGGACTAGGACTTATTGAAGATTGGTGTCCGCATCTCAAATTGGGGACACTAGAGAACGCGAGTGACGACATTGATGCGCTATGGGTTCTGAACCGTGTCATCTACCTGAACAATTTGTTCCCAGCTAGTGCTGTCTTGAATGAAGGTTATGGAGTGTGGGTGATGGGTTTCGCCGAGGGAGCTAATGTCATTTTCATTCACTCAGTTGCTGGTGTCTTCATGATTGAGCTACAATCAAAGGAGGTGAGGAAGCTGTTTGCTGATAGCTTTGGTAGTGTGGTTCCGGTTGTCACCTTCTACACTCCTGTGCTCCGAGGTGACAAACAATATATGCTGGTGTCAAATCCTAGTGCGGTGGCAGATGGTGAGGAGAGGGGAGATGGGGAGAAAACAATGGATCAGGCACAAACCCCCGATCTGTGTCGACAGTCGGGCTAGCGTGGAATTGATGACTGCATCCGTGATCGCTCGTAGGTGAGAACAACCTGCACCAAGATGAGGTCGTACGTCGACAACACACCCACGATCAAATGAACACCACACGATGCGGAAGCACATTCTCCGACCCATAACCTCCTCGACGTTGTCGATTTGAACACTCCTTGTGAAACAGGGTAGAAGCTGGGGAATCATCATTCTACGCAGCGCTGCCACCTCCATTGGAGCGACGCCACCAAAAAACCAAATACATAACCCTTAGAGCATCTCCAGCCATTGCCCCCCAGGGGGCGCGTAAAATTGCCGCCCGGGGGCGAGCCGGCGCTAAAATTGGCGTGGGGGCGAGCGGGTTCCCAGCCGCCGGCCCCAGGGTCACCCCCAGATGCGATTTTTTTTAAATGAATTCGGCAAAGTTCGGCAAAATTGAACAAAACATTCGGCTAAAGTTCGGCAAACTTGACATATATTCCACATGTTCGACGTTACATAAGTTATTTAAAAAAAACTAAGGGGCGAAGAAGTCGCTAAACACGGCGAAGTCGCCGCCATCCTCATCGTCGTCGGCATTCTCCTTCTTGATGCGCCCGCCCGTGCCGGACCCTTGCCCAGCGTTGCCCTGACGGACCAGTGGCGGCGACGCGTCCTCGTCGTTGTCGTCGAGGACGACGACGCCTTCCTCGTCCCGGCCACGGCGCCGAGCTTCGAACCACTCGTAGGCGAGGCGCTGGCGCTGCAGCTCCGTCTGCGGCCAGTCGTCGCGCGCCCACTTCAGGGCCGCCACGTCGTCGAGCTCTTCCTCCTTGACGCCGCCGACAAGCCCGGGCTCCGTCTTCACGGCGAGCCACGGCTCCATCTTTGGCTTGACGTAGCGCGGAGGAGCCGAGGGAGGAGGCACGCCTGCCGCCCTCGTTGATGACGATGCCGGCGCTGCGGGTGTGCCGGTCGAGCGGCGTCTCCGCTGCGGGCTCGGCCTTGACGCCGAGCAGCGCCGGCGAGCCGGAGGAATGGGAGGAGGAGCAGGAGGAGGACTGAGAGGAGGAAGACGAGGAGGAGCCGAACCTCTTGGGCATCCATTGCCCGGTGCTCCGGCCATCGCTTTGGGATTGGGGAGAGAGGGAAGGGGAGGAACATCAGCGCCGGGAGAGAGGCAGAGCTCGGGCTGGTGCAGCCAGAGGCGAGAAGGAGGCGTTGTTTATATAGCCTCGCGCCGTGTGTACGCGTGGCGGGAGGGGAGGCGTCGCCGCGCCGCCCGTGACGCGTCACCTGTGAGGAATCAATGGTAAGGCTAACCGGCGACAGCCTTTGCCATTGATTCCCCGCGGGAAACCGAGGCATTCTGAGGGAAGACGAGGCGCGTGTTGCTGACTCGGCGGGCCCGCGGCTCTTTCGCACCAAAATTGCTCGCACCGGCACCCCAGGACGATCCCGGCGCGCCGAGTTCGGCCTGGGTCCGCCGGCGCCAGTTTCGGCCCAAACCGGCGAAAAACGGGTTCATGGGGCGCGACTGGGACGATTTTTGGGCGTCAAAGCGGAAAAATCGTCTAGGGAGGGCATGTTGGGGGCGCGGCTGGGCTCTTACTACGTGTTCAACATGCAAAATCGGAGTTCCCCACCCCTCCCATTGTGGGAGCTGTTGGGGAATGTAGTATTTTAAAATTTTCCTACGATCACACAAGATCTATCTACCAGATGCATAGCAACGAGAGGGGAGAGTGTGTCTACGTACCCTCGTAGACCGGGAGCGGAAGCGCCAAGTGACGCGGTTGATGTTGTCGAACTTCTTCGCGATCCAACCGATCAAGCACCGAACGTACGGCACCTCCGCGTTCAGCACACGTTCAGCTTGATGACGTCCCACGAGCTCTTGATCCAGTTGAGCTTCACGGGAGAGTTTCGTCAGCACGACGGCGTGGTGACGGATATGATGTGTTCACCGGCGCAGGGCTTCGCCTAAGCTCCGTGACGGTACGACCGAGGTGTGATTCTGTGGAGGGGGGCACCGCACACGGCTAAACAATTCAACTTGTGTGTCATTGGGTGCCCCCCTGCCCCCGTATATAAAGGAGCAAGGGAGGAGGGGCCGGCCAACTCCCCTGGTGCGGCTAGGGAAGGGATTCCTACTAGGAATAGGATAATCCTATTCCTAGTAGGATTCACCGAAAGGAAGAAGGGGGAAAGGAATAGGAGAGGTGGCGCCCCCCCAATCCTAGTCCAACTAGGATTCCTAGGTGGGGGCGCCGGCCAGCCCTATGGGCTACCTCTCTCTCACCCTTTAGGCCCACTATGGACCATCCCCTCTCGTAGGGGGTTCCGGTAACCCCCTCCGGCATTCCCGATAAATCCGAAACTTTTCCGGTATACTTCCGGTGTCCGAATATAGCCGTCCAATATATCAATCTTTATGTCTCGGACATTCCGAGACTCCTCGTCATGTCCGTGATCTCATCCGGGACTCCGAACTACCTTCGGTACATCAATACTCAAAAACTCATAATACCGATCGTCATCAAACGTTAAGCGTGCGGACCCTACGGGTTCGAGAACTATGTAGACATGACCGAGACTCATCTCCGGTCAATAACCAATAGCGGAACCTGGATGTTCATATTGGTTCCAACATATTCTACGAAGATCTTTTATCGGTCTGAACCGCATAACAACATACGTTGTTCCTTTTGTCAAACGGTATGTTACTTGCCCGAGATTCGATCGTCGGTATCCTTATACCTAGTTCAATCTCGTTACCGGCAAGTCTCTTTACTCGTTCCGTAACACATCATCTCATGACTAACTCATTAGTCTTTTGCTTGCAAGGCTTATTATGATGTGTGTTACCGAGAGGGCCCAGAGATACCTCTCCGACACTCGGAGTGACAAATCCTAATCTTGATCTATGCCAACACCACGAATAGTTTCGAAGACACCTGTAGAGCATCTTTATGATCACCCAGTTACGTTGTGACGTTTGATAGCACACAAGGTGTTCCTACGGTATTCGGGAGTTGCATAATCTCATAGTCATAGGAACATGTATAAGTCATGAAGAAAGCAATAGCAGTAAAACTAAACGATCATAGTGCTATGCTAACGGATGGGTCTTGTCCATCACATCATTCTCCTAATGATGTGATCCCGTTGATCAAATGACAACTCATGTCTATGGCTAGGAAACATAACCATCTTTGACCAATGAGCTAGTCTAGTAGAGGCATACTAGGGACATACTGTTTTGTCTATGTATTCACACATGTACTAAGTTTCCGGTTAATACAATTCTAGCATGAATAATAAACATTTATCATGATATAAGGAAATAAATAATAACTTTATTATTGCCTCTAGGGCATATTTCCTTCAGTCTCCCACTTGCACTAGAGTCAATAATCTAGCTCACATCGCCATGTGATTTAATACCGTTAGTTCACATCGTTATGTGAATAACACCCATAGTTCACATCGCCATGTGATCAACACCCAAAGGTTTTACTAGAGTCAATAATCTAGTTCACATTGCTATGTGATTAATACCCAAGAGTAATAAGGTGTGATCATGTTTTGCTTGTGAGAGTAGTTTAGTCAACGGGTCTGTCACATTCAGATCCGTATGTATTTTGCAAATTTCTATGTCTACAATGCTCTGCATAGAGCTACTCTAGCTAATTGCTCCCACTTTCAATACGCATCCAGATTGATACTTAGAGTCATCTGGATTTTGGTGTCAAAGTTTGCATCGGCGTAACCCTTTACGACGAACTCTTTATCACCTCCATAATCGAGAAACATTTCCTTAGTCATCCAATTACTAAGGATAATTTTGACCGCTATACAGTGATCTACTCCTGGATCACTATTGTACCTCTTGGCAAGGTACACAACGTGTTTTGTACATAGCATGGCATACTTTATAGAACCTATGGCTGATGCATAGGGAATGACTTTCATTCTCTCTATATTTTTCTGCCGTGGTCTGGCTTTGAGTCTTACTCAACTTCATACCTTGTAAAACAGGCAAGAACCCTTTCTTTGACTGATCCATTTTGAATTACTTCAAAATCTTATCAAGGTATGTACTTCATCGAAAGTCTTATCAAGCATTTTGATCTATCTCTATAGATCTTGATGCCCAATATGTAAGTAGCTTCATCAAGGTCTTTCTTTGAAAAAACTCCTTTATGCTTTCCAGAAAATTCTACATCATTTCCGATCGATAATACGTTATTCACATATACTTATCAGAAAGGTTGTAGGGCTCCCACTCACTTCTTGTAAATACAGGCTTCTCCAAAAAGTCTGTATAAAACCATATGCTTTGATCACCTCATCAAAGCGTATATTCCAACTCCGAGATGCTTGCACCAGTCCATAGATGGATCGCTGGAGTTTGCATACTTTGTTAGTACCTTTTGGATCGACAAAACCTTCTGGTTGCATCATATACAACTCTTCTTTGAGATATCCATTTAGGAATGCAGTTTTGACATCCATTTGCCAGATTTCATAATCATAAAATGCGGCAATTGCTAACATGATTCGGACAGACTTAAGCATCGCTACAGGTGAGAAAGTCTCATCGTAGTCAACTCCTTGAACTTGTCGAAAACCTTTCGCAACAAGTCGAGCTTAGTAAACAGTAACATTACCGTCAGCGTCGGTCTTCCTCTTGAAGATCCATTTATTTTCGATGGCCTGCCGATCATCGGGCAAGTCAACCAAAGTCCACACTTTGTTCTCATACATGGATCCCATCTCAGATTTCATGGCTTCAAGCCATTTTGCGGAATCTGGGCTCATCATCGCTTCCTCATAGTTCGTAGGTTCATCATGGTCTAGTAACATGATTTCTAGAACTGGGTTGCCGTACCACTCTGGTGCGGAACGTACTCTGGTTGATCTACGACGTTCAGCAGAAACTTGATCCGAAGTTTCATGATCATTATCATTAACTTCCTCACTAATTGGTGTAGGAATCACTGGAATAATTTCCTGTGATGTACTACTTTCCAATATGGGAGAAGGTACAATTACCTCATCAAGTTCTACTTTCCTCCCACTCACTTCTTTCGAGAGAAACTCTTTTTCTAGAAAGGATCCGTTCTTAGCAACGAATATTTTGCCTTCGGATCTGTGATAGAAGGTGTACCCAACAGTCTCTTTTGGGTATCCTATGAAGACACATTTTTCCGACTTGGGATCGAGCTTATCAGGTTGAAGTGTTTTCACATAAGCATCGCAGCCCCAAATTTTAAGAAACAACAACTTTGGTTTCCTGCCAAACCACAGTTATTAAGGCGTTGTCTCAACGGATTCAGATGAGGCCCTTATTTAACGTGAATGCAGCTGTCTCTAATGCATGACCCAAAACGATAGTGGTAAATCGGTAAGAGACATCATAGATCGCACCATATCCAATAAAGTACGGTTATGACGTTCGGTCACACCATTACGCTGTGGTGTTCCAGGTGGCGTGAGTTGTGAAACTATTCCACATTGTTTCAAATGAAGACCAAACTCGTAACTCAAATATTCTCCTCCATGATCAGATCGTAGGAACTTTATTTTCTTGTTACGATGATTCTCTACTTCACTCTGAAATTCTTTGAACTTTTCAAATGTTTCAGACTTGTGTTTCATTAAGTAGATATACCCATATCTGCTCAAATCATCAGTGAAGGTCAGAAAATAACGATACCCGCCGCGTGCTTCAACACTCATTGGTCCGCATACATCAGTATGTATGATTTTCCAACAAATATGTTGCTCGCTCCATAGTTCCGGAGAACGGAGTTTTAGTCATCTTGCCCATGAGGCATGGTTCGCAAGCACCAAGTGATTCATAATCAAGTGATTCCAAAAGTCCATCTTTATGGAGTTTCTTCATGCGTTTTACACCAATATGACCTAAACGGCAGTGCCACAAATAAGTTGCACTATCATTATTAACCTTGCATCTTTTTGGCTTCAATATTATGAATATGTGTATCACACGATCGAGATCCAACAAACTATTTTCATTGGGTGTATGACCATAGAAGGTTTTATTCATGTAAACAGAACAACAATTATTCTCTAACTTACATGAATAACCGTATTGCAATAAACATGATCAAATCACATTCATGCTCAACACAAACACCAAATAACAGTTATTTAGGTTCAACACTAATCCTGAAAGTATAGGGAGTGTGCGATGATGATCATATCAATCTTGGAACTATTTCCAATACACATCGTCACTTCATCCTTTAACTAGTTTATGTTCATTATGCATCTCCCACTTCGAGTTACTACCTTTTAGCAACTGAACCAATATCAAATACCGAGGGGTTGCTATGAACACTAGTAAAATACACATTAATAATCTGTATATCAAATATACCTTTGTTCACTTTGCCATCCTTCTTATCCGCCAAGTATCTAGGGCAGTTCCACTTTTAGTGACCATTTCCTTTGCAGTAGAAGCACTTAGTTTCAGGCTTGAGTTTAGCTTTGGGTTTCTTCGTCGAAGTAGCAACTGACTTGCTATCCTTTTGAAGTTCCCTTTCTTTCCCTTGCCCTTTTTCTTGAAACTAGTGGTCTTGCTAACCATCAACACTTGATGCTCCTTTTTGATTTCTACCTCCGCAGCTTTGAGCATAGCGAATAGCTCGGGAATTGTTTTCGTCATCCCTTGCATATTATAGTTCATCACGAAGTTCTACTAACTTGGTGATAGTGACTAGAGAACTTTGTCAATTACTATCTTATCTGGAAGATTAACTCCCACTTGATTAAAGTAATTGTAGTACCCAGACAATCTGAGCACATGCTCACTGGTTGAGCTATTCTCCTCCATCTTGTAGGCAAAGTACTGTCAGAGGTCTTATACCTCTCGACACGGGCATGAGTATGAAATACTAATTTCAACTCTTGGAACATCTTATATGCTCTGTGGCGTTCAAAACGTTTTGAAGTCCCGGTTCTAAGCCGTAAAGTATGGTGCACTTAAACTATCAAGTAGTCATCATATCGAGCTTTTGTCAAAAACGTTCATAACGTCTACATCTGCTCCTGCAATAGGTCTGTCACCTAGCGGTGCATCAAGGACATAATTCTTCTGTGCAGCAATGAGGATAATCCTCAGATCACGGAACAATTCCGCATCATTGCTACTAACATCTTTCAACTTGGTTTTCTCTAGGAACATATGAAAAATAAACGGGGAGCAACATCGCGAGCTATTGATCTACAACATAGATATGCTAATACTTCCAGGACTAAGTTCATGATAAATTAAAGTTCAATTAATCATATTACTTAAGAACTCCCACTTAGATAGACATCCCTCTGGTCATCTAAATGATCACGTGATCCAAATCAACTAAACCATGTCCGATCATCACGTGAGATGGAGTAGTTTCAATGGTGAATATCTTATGTTGATCATATCTACTATATGATTCACGCTCGACCTTTCGGTCTCCAGTGTTCCGAGGCCATATCTGTATATGCTAGGCTCGTCAAGTTTAACCCGAGTATTCTGCGTGTGCAAAAACTGGCTTACACCCGTTGTATTTGAACGTAGAGCTTATCACACCCGATCATCACGTGGTGTCTCCGCACGACGAACTTTCGCAACGGTGCATACTCAGGGAGAACACTTATACCTTGAAATTTAGTAAGGGATCATCTTATAATGCTACCGTCGTTCTAAGCAAAATAAGAAGCATAATAAGATAAACATCACATGCAATCAAAATATGTGACATGATATGGCCGTCATCATCTTGTGCTTTTGATCTCCATCTTCAAAGCACCGTCATGATCACCTTCGTCACCGGCTTGACACCTTTATCTTCATCGTAGTATCGTTGTCGTCTCGCCAACTATTGCTTCCACGACTATCGCTACCGCTTAGTGATAAAGTAAAGCAATTACATGGCGATTGCATTTCATACAATAAAGCGACAACCATATGGCTCCTGCCAGTTGCCGATAACTTTACAAAACATGATCATCTCATACAAAACCGTATAACTCATCATGTCTTGACCATATCACATCACAACATGCCCTGCAAAAACAAGTTAGACGTCCTCTACTTTGTTTGTTGCAAGTTTTACGTGGCTGCTACGGGCTTAGCAAGAACCGTTCTTACCTACGCATACAAAACCACAACGATGTTTCGTCAAGTATGTGCTGTTTTAACCTTCACAAGGACCGGGCGTAGCCACACTTGATTCAGCTAAAGTGAGAGAGACAGACACCCGCCAGTCACCTTTAAGCAACGAGTGCTCGTAACGGTGAAACCAGTCTCGCGTAAGCGTACGCGTAATGTCGGTCCGGGCCGCTTCATCTCACAATACCGCCGAAGCAAAGTATGACATGCTGGTAAGCAGTATGACTAGTATCGTCCACAATCTCATTGTGTTCTACTCGTGCATATCATCTACGCATAGACCTGGCTCTGATACTACTGTTGGGGAACGTAGTATTTTAAAATTTTCCTACGATCACGCAAGATCTATCTACCAGATGCATAGCAACGAGAGGGGAGAGTGTGTCTACGTACCCTCGTAGACCGGGAGCGGAAGCATCAAGTGACGCGGTTGATGTTGTCGAACTTCTTCGCGATCCAACCGATCAAGCACCGAACGTACGGCACCTCCGCGTTCAGCACACGTTCAGCTTGATGACGTCCCACGAGCTCTTGATCCAGTTGAGCTTCACGGGAGAGTTTCGTCAGCACGACGGCGTGGTGACGGATATGATGTGTTCACCGGCGCAGGGCTTCGCCTAAGCTCCGTGACGGTACGACCGAGGTGTGATTCTGTGGAGGGGGGCACCGCACACGGCTAAACAATTCAACTTGTGTGTCATTGGGTGCCCCCCTGCCCCCGTATATAAAGGAGCAAGGGAGGAGGGGCCGGCCAACTCCCCTGGTGCGGCTAGGGAAGGGATTCCTACTAGGAATAGGATTGCAATCCTATTCCTAGTAGGATTCACCGAAAGGAAGAAGGGGGAAAGGAATAGGAGAGGTGGCGCCCCCCCAATCCTAGTCCAACTAGGATTCCTAGGTGGGGGCGCCGGCCAGCCCTATGGGCTGCCTCTCTCTCACCCTTTAGGCCCACTATGGACCATCCCCTCTCGTAGGGGGTTCCGGTAACCCCCTCCGGCATTCCCGATAAATCCGAAACTTTTCCGGTATACTTCCGGTGTCCGAATATAGCCGTCCAATATATCAATCCTTATGTCTCGGACATTCCGAGACTCCTCGTCATGTCCGTGATCTCATCCGGGACTCCGAACTACCTTCGGTGCATCAATACTCAAAAACTCATAATACCGATCGTCATCAAACGTTAAGCGTGCGGACCCAACGGGTTCGAGAACTATGTAGACATGACCGAGACTCATCTCCGGTCAATAATCAATAGCGGAACCTGGATGTTCATATTGGTTCCTACATATTCTACGAAGATCTTTTATCGGTTTGAACCGCATAACAACATACGTTGTTCCTTTTGTCAAACGGTATGTTACTTGCCCGAGATTCGATCGTCGGTATCCTTATACCTAGTTCAATCTCGTTACCGGCAAGTCTCTTTACTCGTTCCGTAACACATCATCTCGTGACTAACTCATTAGTCTTTTGCTTGCAAGGCTTATTATGATGTGTGTTACCGAGAGGGCCCAGAGATACCTCTCCGACACTCGGAGTGACAAATCCTAATCTTGATCTATGCCAACACCACGAATACTTTCGGAGACACCTGTAGAGCATCTTTATGATCACCCAGTTACGTTGTGATGTTTGATAGCACACAAGGTGTTCCTACGGTATTCGGGAGTTGCATAATCTCATAGTCATAGGAACATGTATAAGTCATGAAGAAAGCAATAGCAGTAAAACTAAACGATCATAGTGCTATGCTAACGGATGGGTCTTGTCCATCACATCATTCTCCTAATGATGTGATCCCATTGATCAAATGACAACTCATGTCTATGGCTAGGAAACATAACCATCTTTGACCAATGAGCTAGTCTAGTAGAGGCATACTAGGGACATACTGTTTTGTCTATGTATTCACACATGTACTAAGTTTCCGGTTAATACAATTCTAGCATGAATAATAAACATTTATCATGATATAAGGAAATAAATAATAACTTTATTATTGCCTCTAGGGCATATTTCCTTCAGGAGCAGTGGACGGAGGGGAAGGGAATCACCGGTCTTGTCAACGGGGCGAGGCAGAGATATGGGGAAAAGAGGGATGTGGGAGGGCGGAGGGGTGGGGCTAGTTTGGACAAGACGGCTTTGATGCTATTTTCGAAGTTGAAACTATGTATACGTAGAATAACCGTGTGGTATATGTACATATAGAGTAATTATTTTTTTTTGAGTAAATTAGAGGTATCAACTACGAAGTATATATATGTATAATTTTTCTTCAGAAAATGCAGTTACTTGGTTGCACCGTAGGCCTCTTCCATTTATTAGAAGCTTCAAAAATAATGAGGCGGCTCAAAAGGGGAGCAGCTCGTTGAGGTTGAGCCCAACCATTCACTCCACCCCTCCGCTGCCATCGTCTGCAAGGACTGGGCCGGCATGGCAGCCACAGCCATGGCAGCAGCGCCGCCGCCGGTCCCGGACGATGTCGTCCAAGAGATCCTCCTCCGCCTCCCGCCCCCGCCTGCCTCCTCCACGCCTCCATCGTCTGCAAGGGCTGGGCCGGCATCGTCTCTCGCCCGGCCTTCCGCCGCCGCCTCCACGAGCTCCACCGGACACCACCCATCCTCGGCTTCCTCAACAGCTGGAGCTTCGTGCCATCACGGATTCATCCCCACTTCATCTCGACCACCGCTTCGTCCTTCTCCCCCGCCGCCCCGGACTGGCACCTCTGGCGGGTCCAGGACTGCCGCCACGGCCGCGCTCTCTTCATCTCCGACCGCCGCCAGGGTATCCCAGAACTCATCGTGTGGGAGCCAACCACGGGCGCCCAGCAGCGCGTGCCGGTGCCGGCGGCGTTCGGGAGCAGGAACGACCACCCGATGGCGGCTGTGTTGTGCGCAGCGGACGGGTGCGACCATCGCGACTGCCTCGGGAGTCCTTTCCGCGTGGTCTTCTCCTTCAACGTCTTCCTCGAGGACATTGACCCGGAGGAGGGGTCGTGTGTTAGCTCGGCGACTGTATACTCGTCGGAGACCGGCACCTGGGGAGAGCTGACCTCGGTGCACAGCGAGTTCCTCATTGACTACCAACGATATTCCAGCCTGCTCGTTGGCACCTCTTTGCTCTACTTCAGGGGCAGGCCCGAATATCCGACAATCATGGAGTATGATGCGGCAAGGCACGCCCTGACCGTGTTCAAGCCACCAGGCGACTGCTCCAAAGTAGGATGTAACCTTATGCTGACAGAGGATGGTGGATTGGGAGTTATCGAAGGCTCGTTCAATCAGCATGTCAGATTGTGGGCAAGGGAGGCGAGTGACGGCACTGATGCGCGATGGGTGCTGACTCGGGAGATCTGCTTGGACAATTTGCTCCCAGTTGGTGCTCGTAGTGATGCACGCTATGGACCGGTGCAGAAAAAACAATCTAATGCTCATAAAAAAATGATTCGTTAGGTTGATCATATTCGCAACATGTGTGTCATCTGTCAGCTACTTGTCTTCTAAGTTTATATGTACTTCCTTTTATCTTTCTTACCTTTACAGTTGGATACTCTCACATCTGTGTGCATCACATTATGTCGTGTTGCTTTTCTTTAAATAGTAGTCCAATAGTACAATATCTGATGGCCGTGCTTTTCTTCCTGCTGGTTTAATAGTGATATGGTCTGAAAATGGTGGATACTGTATCAAGTAGTGAATACAAGGCCAAAGGCAAGTACAGTTTCCTGCCTAGCCATATAATCTACTGTTAAAAATTTCAGGAACATTTAAGCAAAAGGTTTGACACAAAAACAGAAGAACAAATACTGCTGACCAAATATGAAGATTTGGCACTACAAATCATTGTCGTCAGGACAAAAGTAGTGCACTGCAACCGACAGATATTTCTCGTGTTAAAACTTGTAAGGGTTACAATTGTGAACCTATTAAATGAAAAAACACTTTTGTTAAGCTGATTGAAGATTACATGTCGAATCTTATAGTTACAGTCACAATAACTTGACAGCAACGATGACCCTGTCAATTTACATCTTTGTACTGACAGCGCTGCAGTCCTGAGTTAAAGTTGCAAAATGATGCATCACTATAACAGCTGTATGCAATACCTGGAAACGGAAATACAACAGTGTATTGCGTAATTTCATAGCAAACTGATATCATGTCTCAACAAGTTTGGTTTACCAGTTGCATGAAATATCCATTGGCTATCAGTGTTGCGAAGGCAACTAGTTGCAGGAGATGATGGAGACAGACAATTTGGCAGGCATCATTATCATTTGTGGAGATACTTCCTATGATTGTTTGCTCGGTATTCACATCACATGTGAGGCTCATAGACTTATTCCTAGCAAAAAAAGGGCTAATCTCCCAGTCCAACTGAAGGCTGCACTGTCTTATCAGATTGCTGTCTGAAAGTTAAAATTACATCCTTGGCTTCTGCTTGTTCTTCCGATTTGGACGAGAGAATATTGAAACAAAAAGATTAGGTGGAGGAGAGCGACAACAAAAATAAAAAAGAATGAGAAGAAGGTAAGTGCAACCGTGTTTTTATATGTATATAATACATTGCCTGTTCGAATTCGTAATTGCTGGGTATCAAATGGTTTCAGGGAGAGCAGGCTGGCCAGAATGGACCTGAGGACATGATCGAAGATGTTGCTGCGACGATGGGTTTCAGAGGGCTGGGCACCTTGAAGATGTGCATGATGTTCATCTGCTATCTTCTGGTGACTCGTGAGGGAGTTGCTGCCGAAAGACATGGTCATCGGTTTATTATATATATGCACTTGAGTCTCAAGATAGCGTCAGTCAGTCACAACTTTGATGCAAAGCTGCAGAGTGGCGGTTTTGAAAAGAAAAAAATTGATGTGTGATGTGCTACCTGATGCAGAGTGGCGGTGCAAGGAAGAGAACGATCATATCTGAGAATCATTTCATCTTTGAGAAATATGCTCATTTCATCTTTGAGAAATATGCTATTATGTGCGAAGGTTCAAGTTCTCTGTTTACCCTCTGTTTCTCAGTACTTGTTTTTTCTACTTTTGCTGGTTCTTTGTCTGAAAACTAAATAAATGTTTGGAAGTAGCTAATTTCGTAGCAACTAAAATTGCATATGTAGCTAGTTCAGAGATGCAGGCTATTATGTGAAGACAAGTGCTTATTTTTCCAAATTAACACTTAAAATCAATGCATCTGCTGTGCAAGATGATATTCCTCCTGTGATGCAACGAAGGTGGGGTGCCGGCCGCAATCAGCAGGTACTCTTCGGTCCGCACCCGTGTCGTAACCCTTCGACGCAGTACCATCTCCTTGCGCCCTAGCTGCGCTCATGGATGCCTGATCGCAGCCTCTCCTTGGCCGCCCGCCACAGTGCTAGGCTCATTGTGCAGTTACCGTTGCCGCTATGAGCAAGAATTCACCACCGTGCTCGGTAGGATTTGGGGGAATCAGACGGGGGAGAGAGACGACTCAGGTCGGTAGAGAGGGCTGGTTTAGCCTCTATTTGTGTGTGGTATAGATAGGGGTAGTTTTGTCCACCTAAAAAAATTGACCGCCTAAAGAAATCCTAAAAGGCTGACAGGAATTTAAGATGGGAGGGGATAACGGATGTGAGGTAAGTGTCACAATAGGCATAGAAAATTAGATTTAGTTAGATAAGGAAGAAAAAAACGGAGTCAAATAGGAGAAAAAACTTAAGATGATGTTAAATAAGGAATTATCTCTTCCCAATTCCTCTCCACCCCCCGCTCCATACTCCACACCGACACCCAGATCCAGCGCACCATGGCAGCAGCGCCGCCGCCGCTCCCGGACGATCTCGTCCAAGAGATCCTCCTCCGCTTCCCGGCCGACGACCCTACCTGCCTCCTCCGATCCTCCCTCGTTTGCAAGGCTTGGAGCGGCGTTATTTCTCGTCGCGGCTTTCGCCGCCGCCTCCACGAGATCCACCGGGCACCCCCCTTGCTCGGTTTCCTCCACGTCGAGACCAGCGAGGGCGCCCCCAGCTTCATCCCCACCACTGCATCGTCCTTCTCCCTCGCTGCCCCGAACCACTACTCGTGGCTGGCCCTCGACTGTCGCCACGGCCGCGCCCTCTTCCTATCCAGATCTCAGGATGCCGAGGAACTCCTCGTGTGGGAGCCAATCATGGGTACCCAAGAGCGTGTACCATTGCCTGTAGCATTTGAGTTCGGCTACTCGGCTGCGGCCGTGTTCTGCGCGGTGGATGGGTGCGACCATCGTGATTGCCTTGGTGGTCCTTTCTGTGTGCTTTTCGTCTTCTCCTCCAATGAAGACACCGACGAGTGTGTCACATCGGCATGCATATACTCGTCGGAGACTGGTGCCTGGGGTGGGCTGACCACGATGCACGACGAGTTCATAGGATTTACAGACTATTCCACCGTGCTCGTTGGCAGCTCTTTGCTCTACTTCATCGTCTATGACTACAAGGACGACAAGATGATCCTAGAGTATGACTTGTCAAGGCACTTCCTGACTATGTTCAGTGTACCAGACAACCACTGTGAATGCATATACACTCTCATGGTGACGGAGGACGGTGGCCTGGGAGTAATCCAAGACTTGCATCGGCATGTCAAGTTTTGGACAAGAGAGGTAAGTGATGGCGCTGATGCACAATGGTTGCTGAGCCGGATCATCTACCTGCAGAATTTGCTTCCAGCTAGTACTCTCTTTAGTGGAGGTTATAGAGTGCGGGTGATGGGCTTTGCTGAAGGAGCAAATGCCATTTTTGTTAGTACGGTTGCCGAGATCTTTGCAATTGATCTACAATCCGAGCAGGCGAGGAAGGTGTCCGATCATTGTGGCTTCATTTTCCATAAATTGGTTCCAGTTGTCACCTTCTACACTCCTGCGCCCCGAGGTGACCACCAGAATCTGCTGGTGCCGAAGCCTAGTGAGGAGGTAGGTGCCGAGGAGGTGGGAGAGGGGGAGAAAACAATACATCAGGCACAACAGCTATTCGACAAGCGGTCCAATGCTATCAATGAGGGGGAATATGTCAACACCTTCAAGTGCATTAGCAACGACAATGATGGCGGGTGAGGGCTCCATTCCCGTACACCTCCCCTATTCCGAGCTATGCTGAAACATTTGTATGGATGCGATTGTGGAATAAAACTTCCCGTTAGTTTGACACATTTTGAGAATAGCACAAAGTACCCTTAGTTGCTTTGGACTTTAAGTCATTGTGTTCAACAGATGAGTTCATAATAGTTTTAGATGTTTTTAGCCTTCTAGGATGATGTAGTTTCCAGGTAGTTTATCATTTGTTTTACGACGAGCCGAACTGCATTTGAGGAGTTTAGAGAGTCAAATTAACCTTACTGTTTTTCGGTGGCGGTACTTGAGAGTTAGGGCCTAGCATCTTTTGTCATGATATGTGTGTGGTGATGAACACTAAATCAAAGTGCATTTATTGAATATATAGGTGTTATCCTATTCGGGAAGAGTTGTATATCCCTAGTGGTGTTTAGTCTGTTGTTAGAAATAACACTCAACAGAACATAGTTAGCACCTAACGCCAAAATGGTTGATAGTATAATTGTAGTTGTGTTGTTCTACCTCAGAATTTGAGTAACTTTTGCGGTCTTGTGTTTTCACAAACTTAACAATTATAGGTGGAAAATTTACACCTTTGTTTTCATTTAGGGTTCCGCATCATGGGGAAGTTACTCTGGGATGTGCTGCCGCACTCAAAAAATATAGATGCACATCCAATGCTCAAGAGAAGGATGACTCTTTGGATGATGTTCCTACCAGTGCGTCAAGTGAAGAATCGTTGAAGAGCACAACCAGCAAAGATGATACTAGGGACTCAAATACATTTGGAAGCAATGTTGTGGTAGCTGCTCCATCTTCCAAGAAAGGTAATTCTCAAGATGGTATTGTATAACATTGTCCCTTTCTTTGCCCCAGTGGTGATGCCAGGGTTGCGCAACTATGTGGTAAAATACCTTTTACAGTGGAATTTGCATTGTTCTTTAGGTTTTCGTATGAAATTTCAATTCTATGGAAGAGTTTTACAAAAAAAAACTTTTGGATCAACCAACCCCCGGTTTTGACGACCCACTGCCACTGCCACCGGATAGCCATATACACACCGTAAAAATGGCCATTTAATCATGCACATACATAAAAATGTCTTGTTTGGGACTTGAAAGGAAATGTTTGTTGTTTGGACATTTCTCGTGAGTTCTCATGATCTTCAATAGAATGTTGTTTAATATATGCTATCATGGAAACAATTCCTTTTTTAATAATATAGATAGTAGATGATGTTGTTGAAAGAAGAAAATGCTTTCATTTCTAGAAAAAAAATGTTCCATGGGTGGACCATATCTCGAACTCGTGTCTAGTGCCGTATGTCATCCATTTGCCTTCTAAATTTGCATAGGTACATTTTTATCTTTCCTAAATATACACTTAAAATAGCAATGCCATTTTGACGTATATGGATGTATCTAAATAGTGTACTTGCACAAGGTAGCTTTTACTACATAGCTCCTGCTTTTAGCAATCGTCTTACATATATAATTTATGCAATAATGTCAACAGTTGGTGTTAAATGAACTAATCTATAATCATGATCATGCCATGATGATTAAGTTGTACTCCCTCCGTAAAGAAATATAAGAGCATTTAGATCACTACTTGAGTGATCTAAATACTCCTATATTTCTTTACAGAGGGAGTAACATTTAAGCATCTGTATGCATATCTTTCTATTGATATTTGTTTATGGCAACAAAAGCCCAAGAAGCATTGTAAATAACCTTGGTCTTGTAGGCAGAGGCTTCAAATGTGGTAATATCAGGTTCCGGCCGAACCTTCTCCAAAAGAGACTAGCAATAGATTGTTCATCATCAGTGAAACGTTCAATACCCATCTCTAATGTCTGTCGTCAGTCATGTCAGTCATGCTCTGAAATGACCATCAATGTTTGCTCTTTGATGTGATGAGAATGTGCTCTCTTGTATAAACCATTTTGCATGTTGTCGTGCACGTATTATCTATTGCTTTTTGCGGAAAACTTGTATGCATTTTATTTTTCCTTACTCAAGTCATTCAGTATTACATGCCTCTTCAATGAGTTTCGCTTTCCATATATATAAATGATGTACTAACATCTCAATCTGTTGCTATGTGCTACTAGTGCTATGCTGATGATCAGGCCGGATGTCTCATGAGTCAAGTCATCAGCGCCGTCAGTGTGATCCCTTTATTCTCCGCAGTTGGGAATCATGAGTGTTACCTCTCATTTTTCATAGTAAATTGTAGTTTAGGTCCAGACTAAATAATGAAGGCAGCAAAAGAGGCACTTGAAAGCAAGTGAATGTTGCTGAAGACTTTGCTACTAGGACTTGAAAAACTATTTGTTATTCCTCTCTGTAACCAAAGTTTTTGTGGGTTGATTCCAATTTAGACCGTGTTTGTTATACATGCTATCCTATTTCATCTCCAGAAAATCGAATATTAGCGTATTTCTCTTGTATACTCATTTTCTGAAATTCATATAATATCGATATCAGGGTAAAAAAAACTTTGAAGACAACCCATGTTATTGTAACTCTATAATTTACGTTACAAACAAAATTTTCTAAAGGTCCATTAAAGGTAGTCGCTAGACCAATATGAATCGCGCCAGTTACAAATGTTGATACCCACGATGATGGATGTCTTCAGCAGCATTCACTTTGAGATCACAAAATGACATTGAGGATCTTGTTAGTTGTGTTCCTTCTTGCGTTGATTAACTTGGCATACTTTTCAATTATTATAACTACTAAGGTGTACAAATTAAAAGTTGTGTGGATCTGGGTCGACGGTCGGACCGACGTCACGGAAAGGAACTGATGACTTGATCTTTCATTGCCTGTGGGTGGGAACAGCCTGCGCACAAGAAGAGGCCATCACAAAACCAAAACCTAACCCTTACTACACGTTTTTAAAGTCTTCACTTATTTTGTGGATCAAATGGGAGAAATTGCAAATGGAAAAATAAATTGAGACGGGCAAAATGGAAAGTGATTACTTGTAGGACCGAGACGTTTGTGCGGCAGGCTCGGGCTCCAAATATTCTCCTCCCTCTCTTCCCGCAAACAAACCCAGACCTAGCCAGCACCATGGCAGCGCCGCCGCCACCGCCGCCGCCGCCGGCGCTCCCGGACGAGCTCCTCCAAGAGATCCTCGCCCGCCTCCCGCCCGACGACCCAGCCTCCCTCCTCCGCGCGTCCCTCGTTTGCAAGGCCTGGGGCCTCGCCGTCTCCCACCCCGGATTCCGCCGCCGCCTCCACGAGCTCCACCGAGCACCCCCCTTGCTTGGGTTTCTTTCCACCTGGCCCAGCGACAGCACCCCCCACTTCATCCCCACCACCGCCTCGTCCTTCTCCCTACACGCTCCGGACTGCCACTCGTGGCGGGCCGTCGACTGCCGCCACGGCCGCGCCCTCTTCCTCTCCGTGAACAAGAAGGCCGAGACACTCCTCGTGTGGGAGCCAATCACCGGCGCCCAGAACCGCCTACCGGTGCCCGCGGCGTACGACACCGCCAAGCCATATCCGGGCGCGCCGATGTACTCTAACGCGGCGGTGTCCTGCGCAACGGACGGGTGCGACCACCGCGGCTGCCTCGGGGGTCCTTTCCGTGTGGTCTTCATCTTCGAGGAGCACACCAAAGAAGAGCAAAATGTCACGTGGGCGTGTGTATACTCGCTGGAGAACGGTGCGTGGGGCGAACTGACCTCCTTGCACACCGAGCGCTCTATAGAAATCACAGACAATTCCAGCGTGCTCGTTGGCAGCTCTCTGCTCTACTTCCGGGCCAGTGCGTCCATCCTCGAGTATGACTTGGCAAGGCACGCCCTGGCTCTGTTCATCCCACCAGACAATGATGAGAACGTATGTTTTAATCTCATTCTGACGGAGGACGGTGGACTAGGACTTATTGAAGATTGGTGTGCGCATCTCAAATTGTGGACACTAGAGAACGCGAGTGATGACATTGATGCGCTATGGGTTCTGAACCGTGTCATCTACCTGAACAATTTGTTCCCAGCTAGTGCTGGCTTGAACGAAGGTTATGGAGTGTGTGTGATGGGTTTCGCCGAGGGAGCTAATGTCATTTTTGTTCACTCAGTTGCTGGTGTCTTCATGATTGAGCTACAATCAGAGGAGGTGAGGAAGGTGTTTGCTGATAGCTTTGGTAGTGTGGTTCCGGTTGTCACCTTCTACACTCCTGTGCTCCGAGGCGACAAACAATATATGCTGGTGTCAAATCCTAGTGGGGTGGCATATGGTGAGGAGAGGGGAGATAGGGAGAAAACAATGGATCAGGGACAACAACTTTTTGACAAGGGGTCCAATGCTACCAATGAGGGGGACTTCGTCAACACCTTCGAATGTATCAGCCTTGACCATCATATCGGGTGAGGGCTCCATTCTCCATTCTCAAACTCCTCCCCTACTCCGAGATATGCAGAAACATTTGTACAGATGTGCTTGTGGAATTAAACTTCCCCTTTGATCAGTAGTGCTCTTTATGATTATCACAATGTGCCCTTCGCTGCTTTGGGCTTTGAGTCATTTTGTTCGGAAGATGAGTTAAGATCAGTTTTAAATGTTTTAGGACGAAGTGGTTTATCTTGTGTTCAGCGACGGGTTCAACTGCGTTTGAGGGGTTCAGCAATTCGAATTAACCTTAGTGTTTTTCGATGGCAAAACTTATGAGTTGGGACCTGCCATCTTTTGGTTTGATATGTGCATTTCGATGAACATCAACTCAAAGTGAATTTATTGGAGCGATATGCGTTGTTCTATTTAAGAAGAGTTACATACCTCTGCGCTGGCTGCTCTGTTGTTATAGCAGCAGCCAACAGAACATAGTTAGCACCTTTTGTCATCAAAAGGGTTGATGGGGTTATTTAGATGTGTTGTTCTACCTCATATTGCAGTAATTTTCATGGCCATGTGTTATCTATAAACTTAAGAATTATGTACTGAAAATTATGCCTTTTTCACCTAGGGTTCCGCGTTATGGGGAGGTTGCTCTGGGGTGTGCTAGCACGTTTGACAAATATGGATGTGCATACAAAGCTCAAGAGGTGAATGATTCTGTGGATGATGTTATCAGGAGTGCACCAAATGAAGAATTAGTGAAGGACACAGCCAGTGATGATGATGCTGGGGACTCAAAGGCCTCTGGTAGCAGTGTTGAAGATACCTCCATCTTCGGAGAAAGGTGATTCTCAAGAAGTTATTGTATATCACTGTCTCTTTCTTTAGACCAGTGGTGGTGCCAGGGCTACACAGCTGTGTGGTGAAGTACTTAATTTCCTATGAAGTTTGCATTGCTCTCTAGGTTTTTGTATGAAATTTCACTTCTATGGAATAGTTTCACAAATAACTTTTGGGATGAACCAGCCCTGCAGTTTAAAGGGGGCACTGCCACTGCCACCGGATAGTCATATATGCACAGAAAAAATGGCCATTGAATCCTGCATATGCAAACTAGTTATTGTCTTGTTTAGGACTTGGAAGGAAACTGTTTGCTGTTTGGACTTACCTCTTAAATTATAATCGTCACTCCATAGAAAACCATTTAATCAGTGATGTTTTGCTAATAAGTCTTATTTAATAGTATAGATAGTGGATGACGTTGCTAAAAGCAGAAAATGCTTTCATTTCCAAAGAATACTGGTAATAGGCGTTTTCTAACAAGAACATTGATATAGTCGCTTATTAGTGGAAAACATAAATGGCAACAACAGAAGCACTAGAAGTACTGTAAATAACCTTGGGGTTGTAGGCAGAAGCTTCAAATGTGGTAATGTCAGGTCTCTGCTGAGCATTCTCCAAAAGAGACTAGCAACAGATTGTTCGCCGTCTGTGAAATGTCATTCAGCTAGATATAAAGTTCTGAAATTGCCAAGATATCCCCGAGACACGGTATTAGATGTTCCTACAGCATCTGCATGTTCATGTTGCTTCAATGATAAATACTCATTTTTTCATGTGTATACACCCAGCTAGATAAAAGTTATTGCCATTCAGCATTTTATCTGTTTTTTTCCTATGCTATTGTATTGTTTGCCATGTTCAGTATCCAATTACAATGTTTGCCATCCTCTGGAAAAACTCCATTGTTTGCTCTTTGCTATGATGTGACAATCTTTGCACTAGCCATAAGGTACTGGAGGGTCGTATAAATAATTTTGCATGTTCTTGTGCATGTGAGAAATGTTACTTTTTATGTAAAATTCAGGAAATTATGTTTTTGCTCACTCAGTTCACCCCTGCTAGCATGCCATGCCTTTTGAAGGAGTTCAGTTTTCCATATATATCTGATGTACTAACATCTCAATGTGTTGCTATGTTACACTAGTGTTACGCTGACGGTCTGGCCGGATGTTATATCAGTCATCATCGCCTTCATTAGTACCGTTTTCTTCTCTGCAGTCAGGAAATACCTTTCTCATGGTTTTGTAGTCTAGATTCCAGACTAAACTTTGACAAGAATCAAGGCACCAAGTATCGCCTTCAGGTTTTATAAACACCTTGAAGAAGTGAAATACTGACTGATGCTGAAAACTTGGTCTGAAGATAGCGTCACAACTAGGATCATATGACGTGAATCTGCTTAGAGGGGATTAGTCTCCTAGGTCTTGAAAAATTATTTGTGACTGCTAACCCTGATAATTTCTGTACAATGAGGCTTAGCGCTGGAACGGTTCAGGATCTGTTTGATTTTATGCCCCCTTCAAGGTCTTTATGAAAAATTTAGTTCGATACATAAATCAATGAAAAAAATTAGAAGTAAAAGAAAACCTGAAGAAGACAAAACAGTCCTCTTCATGGCTACTTTTTTGTCTTGTGTGGCCATGGGAGATAGAGAAGCAGCTGTGCCATTGTCGTTGAAGACGAGGGATAGGAGCCATCGCCATCAGAGTCGGTACATCAGTTCTCACCTCCTCGGCTACTGCATCATTGTTGCCTCCGTCACCGTCAAGCTCCAGCTGATTTTTGTCTTGCCTTGATCTCTTGGCGTCTCGGGTATTGGCTTAATTTCATTTGTACATGTGAGCACATGTGTTTTCTGACTTTTGTCGTAAATATTGACAAGTGATAAATATAAATGTATCACAACTGGAGTGATTGCATTTGATAAGTTGCTATAACCACAAACAATTCATAAAATTACGCAGCAGAGTCCTGTTGTGTCCCTAAAAACAACATGGCCACAAACATAGTAACAGAATATTAATACCGCCAATTAGTGTGAAAATTTCTTTATTTTCCTACTCTTGTGAGGCTGTTTATGTTCGAACTCCAGCAACAAAATAGCTAAAAGAACATTGAAATAACATTGAACTCGGACCTCATAAATAGTTATTTAGAGCCTGTTTGGGACTGCTTTGCTCCTTAAAATTCAGCTCCGCTTCAGAAAATACAAGCCAAACGGGGTAGCTCCACGATATGCCGCTCCACAAAAAAAACTAGAATCCGGGGTACAACTCTCAGTTTTTATAAAGCTCATGAGGGGGTGCTCCAAAAAACTCTAGAAGCTGGAGTTGTGAGAAAATTACCCACCACTGACACCAGTAAGTGGATACCCTTTCGTTTTTCCTCTCTCATCCAATCAAATAGATCATTTTCACCAAATTTCTCATTCTTAAAGCTGGAGCTACATGAAAGCCAAACATTCTCTTTGATAGTGCTATAACTTTTATATGAAACTGCTCCAAAGTGAATTTGGTGGAGTGAAACTGATTTTCATGAAGCGGAGCAGTCCCAAACAAGCCCTTACACATTATTGTTCTAGGCACATAATGTTGAAGTGATTGTTAACATAAGATTTCCTTCCAATTTTTATTTTATGAAACGAAGGCAAAAGATTTGCGTCATCTCAGTGATAAACAGTGATAAAGAAGGGGTTTGAAACATAGTTACGAGGACAATTACTCCACAAATGGTCGAAACAAAAATGACTACTCTCGTGGCATGATCGAGCTCATTTTTTCTTGCCCCCGCAAGTACCCAGTTTCTCGCTTCACTTTTTATCGAGGCGACCACCCCATTGGGCATGTCGGATTTGCCCTGGAAAACCCTCGCGTTCCTCTCTCTCCAAATCTCCCAGACCACCAAGAACGGTGAGGCCGTCGACTTACGCCTCTGGCCCATGCGTAGAACCGTCCTCTCCCGCCACTCGTCGACGGATAGCAAACTGGGCCAAGCATCGTTCTCCAGCTCGTGCATACCAAGCCAAAGTTTGATCTGACGCCACACCCTAAGGGACTAAGGGAGAACCTACACTTGAATAGCAGGTGTGCCGCAGTCTCGGTCTCTCTCTTACAAAGTTGGCAAACGCCACAGGTTGGCCACCCTCTCTTCTGTAGCCTATCCTCTGTCCACACTCTGTTCTTGATTACCAGCCAGGCAAAAAAATTGCATTTAGGAGGTGCCCAGTTATCCCACACTAGTGATCTCATGCTAGTGGCGATGGCACCAGCAAAGAGCGCCATGTAGGCAGATGAGGCCGAGTAGATTGCCGAGGCTGTGAATTTCCAAGCAATGTCATCTGGTGCTCCCTCCGTGAGGTGAACCTGTTGAATTTTGCCCCATAGGACATGAAACTGCTGAAGGTGAGAAACATTGAGGCCATTGGAGGAAGTAGTTAACAAATGGACGGACACGAATAGATTGTAATAAGCAAGTAGTATTAGTATTATTTTTATGTATCAGAAACCCAAACCAGAAGACTGTCCACAATTGGAATATAAGAGCATCTTCAGCCGTTGCGCCCTCATGACGCGCCGAAAACCGCCGCTTGGGGGCGAGCCGACGCTATTTTAGGCGTGGGGGCGAGCACGTTCCCAGCCGCCGCCCCCAGGCCGCCCCCACAGTTCGGCCATATTGCAGCAAACACGGCCAGAATTCAGCAAACACGACCAAATTTGAACAAACACGGCATATTTCTGATAAATTTAGGCGTTTTTACGTGAAAAAGGGGCAAAAAAACCCTAAACTACGGGTCGAAGTAGGCGCTGAGCAGGGCGTAGTCGTCGCCGGCGTCGTCCTCCTGCTTCTCCTCCTTGACATGGCCGGCGCCGCTGCTCGACCCCTCACCCCGACGAGCTACTTCACGACGGCGGCGTTCGGCGATCTCCTCCAGGGCGCGGCGCTGGCGATCCAGCTCAATGCGCGCGTAGTCCTCGCGCGTCCACTTCAAAGCGGCATCTTCTTTGTCGACCTCCTCGGCGAGATCAGGCTCTGGCTTCACGGCGGCGAGCCCCGGCTCCGGCCTCACCGTCGCCAGCTCTGGCTCCCTCTTCGGCTTGACGAGGCAAGGAGGTGCCGAGGAGGAGGAGCCATGGCCGCCGTCGTTGATGACGAGGCCGGCGCCGCGGGGGCGTCTACCGAGCAGCGTCTCTGCCGGCTCTGGCTTGACGCTGACCAAGGCCGACGCACCGGAGGAGTGAGAGGAGGATCGGGAGGAGGAGGAGGAAGATGAGGATGACCAACCCATCATCCTCCTCGGTAGCCACGCGCCGCCGCTCCGAGCGCTCGGCTACTCGAACGGCGGGTCATTGCCGCCCTCGAGGTGCGCGAGCACGCGGCTGAGCGTTCGGCCCGGGATGCTCCACCACAGGCGGCGGCCCTCGCTGTTGCGGGCGGTTGGTGGAGCGCTGGGGCTGCGGCCTCGGTCCGGGCTCCTGGTGTGGCCGGGGCGTGGACGGCGCGCGTTCGCGCCAGCGTCGGGCGGATCTGGATGTGTGCGTGGGGCGCAGATCGGCGGCCTGGCGCGGTGATCGCTGGCGTGCGGCGGGCGCAGTGATCGGCTGGGCATGTCGGGGTGCTGCTCTGAAGTGCGGTGCACTGCGGTGGGAGATCCGGCTTGTCTGCTCTGCTGCTTCGCTCGTGTGGCTCTCATTGGATCTGGTGCGAGGTGCATCGATCTGGATGCTGCGCTTCGCGATGCGGTGCTGGTTGTTGCGGTGGTGGTGGCCATGGTGGTGCTGCGGTGGTGGACGGCGGCTTCGGCCAGGGGGTGGTGCGTGTCTGGTCATGGTGGATCATGGGATCCCGTGGCCAGAATGAGGTCGGCCTCAGCAGGTGGTGGCTGGTGGGCGGCGGTCGGTGGTGGCAGGTGGTCGGCGCATCTCCGGAAGAAATCTTTGCTCCGGCCTTCTTCAGAGCTGACGGCGATGGCGCCCGCGGGTGCCGTGATCTTTCTTGGAAGCGTCGTCGTTGTGGTGTGCTCCTCCTCCCCACGGCTTTGGCTCCGGAGGGAAACCTCAGATCCGTCAGATCTGGCGATGGAGGCGTCTTCGCATCTTTCTCCTCCTTGGGGGCATCATCTCGGAGCCGGCTACGACTGGGAGACTAGTGGATTGCGGCATCTTCGCCATGGATGGCGGCATCTTCGCCGCGTGGTTTGCTGAGGCGGTGCGCTGGTTTCTGTTTGGCAACGATGATAGCGTTGAGAGGAGCTCGGGTCGCGGCATGGACTTCGGTAGTCGGTTCTTTCCGGCATGTCCGAAGTGCTCTTCTGTTGCAGGGTACGGTCGTCGCAAGTCATGCATATTTCCCTTGCGATGCTCGTCGTCAAAGTCGAAGCCGTCGGTTGCTTGCGCGTGTGGCCATCTGTTGGCATGTGCCGTCGTGGCTTCTGCGGCTGTTCGCGGGTTGACTTCGATGAGGGAGCTCTATGGTGAAGTCGAAGTAGCACGTTCGAGGCAACCGGTGATGACGATGACGCTTGCGACTCCCCGGCGGATGTCTTTCTTCTTTGCAGTTTCGGGTTTCATGTCGGTGGCCAGGTTGGCCGGTGGTGCCCATATCAAATGGGTTGGCTTGTATTGGTTTTAGCCCGGTTTTTCGTCAATTAAACGGAATATTCTATTCTTCTTAATGAATGAAAATGGCAAGTCTTTTGCCTCGTTTCAAAAAAAAAAAAACTTTATATCTGCAACGAAATCATAAGCTCTTTCCTTGCCATTCAATCCGTTGCTTGCTCGATGCATAACCATATCTCTTCTTTTTTTAATATCAAACATGCTAGTGTATGAGTCATTTCTTTCATGCACGTACATGGCTTGGTTGCTAATTAATCCATGGCTGGTCCCACTTGCATGTGTACGTCCTCTTGACTCTCTAATGCATGCACGCATGAACACCCAACTTTGTACCTCCAAGACTCAAACAAACACATATCTTGTCCTGGAGATGCAAATTTAGTCGTGGTGGCAACCAAAGCTTCAACCTCGTTATTATTTCCAACAAACTGGAATATTTTTGGCACATAAATATCTTTGATATGTAATCCTTTGGCACATGACAATGTTTGAGCAGCAGCAATGTTAGCGTTAACCTTGGTTGCATCATGGATCAACAGAACATCACATTGTCACCACGGATATCCCATCGCAAGACATACATCAAGTGCTATCACATCCAAAGATTCAATCGGACATAACAAAACCTCAAAGGAAAAGACTCAATTCATCACACGATAGAGAGGGGAGAAACACCATATGATTCAACTATAGTAACAAAGCCCGCGGTACATCAAGATCGTGCCAAATCAAGGACACAAGAGGGAGAGAGAGAGAGAGAGAGAGAGAGAGAGAGAGAGAGAGATCACATAACTACTAGTACATACCCTCAGCCCCGAGGATGAACTACTCCCACCTCGTCATGAAGACCGTCGGGATGATGAAGATGGCAACCGGTAATGGTTTACCCCTCCGATAGGGTGCCAGAATGGGCTCCCGATTGGTTTTTCGTGACGGGCATCCCATGAAAGTCACCGCTTCTCCCCTCCAATTGAAGCCGAGCATTGTGGCGACGTGGAAGCGGATAGCTTCACTCCTGGAGCTCACGGCCGCGGAGGAGGCAGATAGCTTCAGTTCCCGAGGCTCATGGTGCACGGAGGAGGCGGGCTTCATTTTCCAGGGCTCATGGCCGTCCGGAGATGGGGAATGGGCGCGAGAGGTTTTTTTAGCCTAGGTTTAGAGTCCGGTCTAGTTGAAATCTTTCAAAATAAAACCGGACATATGCAGATAACATTGGATGGCCGGCTCCGCATTCGTGAACAGATGCGGGGGACAAAATTTGAGGATCAGCGTTGGAGATGCCCTTATACAATCATCTCGAATGTCTAAGGCTTGCGCTGCGACGTGATTAGTCTAGAAAAGGGCTAGGACGAATTAAGTCGAAAAAAGTGGGTGGAATAAAAAAAAGGAAAATCAATTCTACTTGAATCAAAAAAGGAAAATCGAATACTTCGATACCAAACCCAACCATATCTGCCGAACCAGTCGACTTTCTCCCGCACACACACCTAGACCCAGGGTCCGGCCACCATGGAAGCACCGCCGCCGCCGCCGGCGCTCCCGGACGAGCTCGTCGAAGAGATCCTCCTCCGCCTCCCGCCCGAAGACCCCGCGTGCCTCCTTCGTGCCTCCGTCTTCTGCAAGGCCTGGAGCGGCATCGTCTCCCGCCCCGGATTTCGACGCCGCCTCCACAAGCTCTACGGCATACCCCCGTGCTCGGCTCGGCTTCCTCCACAACTGGAAGGACGATTTCATCCCTCGACTGCCGCCACAGACGCACCCTCTTCTTCCCCAGGGATTTGGTGGTCTGGAGCTGCTCCTGTGGGAGCCAATCACGGGTGCCCAGCAGCGCGTACCGCTGCCCGACGAGTTCCAGAGCGACTATCTGACCGCGGCCGTGTTCTGCGCAGCGGTCAGCGGACGGGTGCAATCACCGCGACTGCCTCGGGGGTCCTTTCCACGTGGTCTTCCTCTCTGCCGTCGTGGTAGATGAGGAGACCAGCGTATGCTCGTCCAACGGTACAACATATACTCGTCTGAGACTGGTGCTTGGGGGAGCTGGCCTCGGTTCAGTGCACCGTCGACTTCTCCATGGAATTCAATGAAAGATACAATGTGCTCGTTGACAGATCTGTGCTCTACTTCATGTCCAACGGCAACGCGAGCTGTCCGTCCGTCGTGGAGTATGACTTGGCAAGCCACAACCTGACTGTGTTCGGCCTACCGGACTCAAGATGACAACGCGCCCCGAAACCCGCGTCCCCGTGGGTTTTTACCCTATTAGGGGACGGGGATGGGCGTCTTTGTAACCCTGCGGGGCCGCTGATGGGTAAAGTATAAAACCCGACACATTTAGCGGGTTCAAACCCGTTTGAGCAATACCTTAACCCGAAACCTGCCATCCCCGTCATAATACTATGCTAAGCGTATTGGACCATTCATCCTCGACTACACACCGGCCCACCCAACGTCCCATCCCCAGCATCCCAGCCCCCGGCCCTAACCTCGCTAGGTCTCAGCCTCATAGCCGGTCCTGCAGTCTCCCTCTCTCACACCTATACCTAGCGATCCCATTGACGGCGCCCGATCTCGCCTCCTACAGCCTCCCTCTCACTGGATCGCATCTCGCCATGTACTATTGTATTATGCTGAAATTTTTGCAAGTTATGTGGCTGAAATATGCTCTTTTTGTTGCAGAAATGCTATTCTATGTTACTACTATGTTTGCTTAAAGAAGCCGATTTCCTCGTGGGTTTAGAAAACCCGATGGGTTTAGGGGACGGGCAAAAAACTAGCCCTGCACATGATGACAGGGACGGGGACGGGCTTGTGATTTTCTCGTGAGGATGGGTTTGGAAAGGCAAAACCAGAAGGGTTTCGTCTACGTTGCCATCTTGATACCGGACACAGACTACGGCCATGCACATAGCCTCGTCCTGGTGGAGGACGGTGGAATTGGAGTAATCCAATACTTGGATACGCAGCTCACATTCTGGACAAGAGAGGCTAGTGCTGAAGCAGGATGGGTGCTGAACCGGGTCACGTGCTTGGAAAATTCCCTCCCAATGAATGCTCTCTTCCATGCAGTGCAAGTGCTGGGCTTTGCTGAGGAAGCAAATGTAATTTTTGCTAACACGGTTGTCGGCATCTTCACAATAGAGCTACGATCGGGGCATGTGAGGAAGTGTGCAGTGATACTGATCGAGGCTTCTGTAGTTTGATCCCAGTTGTCAGCTTCTACACACATGTACCCCAAGGCAAGCACTAGAATCTGCCGACGTCCAAGCCTAGTGGGGAAGCAGGTGGTGAGGAGGGGGAGAGGAGGAAAAAACAGTGGATCAAGCACAACAATTGTTGAACAAGGGGTCCAATGCTATCAAGGAAGTTGACTTTATCAACACCTTCGAATACGTCAGCCATGACCGCGAGATCAAGTTAGGGCTCTGCTCTTGAACTCGTTACCTATTCGGAGCCACACTCAAACATTTGTATGGATGGCATTGTCGAAAGAAACTTCTATCTAGTTCAGTACTCTTTTATGGATCAACTGGTAGTTTTCATGTGTCCTTAGTTGCTTTGGGCCCTTGAGTTTTGTACTTTAGGAGATGTGTGTAGAACGACATTACATGTTCTACAATGAGGTGGTTTCCAAGCGATATTTATTTTTGTTTTGGTTGGTGCGAGCCCTACTGTGCTGGAGTTTGTGCGGCTAAGTGAGTCTAGTTAGCATTAGTGTTATTCAATAGCAATACTATAGAGTTAGGACTTGCATATTTTGTCAGGATATGTGTATTGAGCCATGCATTTAATCAATGTGCAATTATTGGAATGATAGATGTTATCCTATTTCTATTTGAGAAGAGTTATATGCCTCTGGTGCTGGCTTATTGTAAATATCTCATCGATGTGCCGTTTATTTTTATGGTATGTACTTGTTAATTCTGTGCAAACACTAATCAGTTGTTAGAAACCGAACTCAACTGAACATATAGCAACTTGGGTCATTAAAACAGATGGTGGAATAATTGTAACCGTGCTTCAGAACTTTGATACCCTTTTATTATTTGTAACCTTAACAATTACAGACTGAAAATTTGTGCCCTTATTTTCATCTAGGGTTCTGTGTTATGGAGAAGGTGCTCTGGAGGGAGCTCGCACACTCAACTAACCTAGATGTGCCTTGCTACCCAAAGATTCTCCAGCTAATGTTCCCAAGAGTGCCCCAAGTTTATGCCTTTGTTTTCACCTAGGGCTCCCAGGAGTTTGTGAATGTACAACCATGAGAGATGATGCCGGGAACTCGAAGACCTCTGAAAGCAATGTTGAGGATGATCCACCTTTGGAGAAAGGTGAGTCTGAATAATGACTACCCGACCGCGGCCATGTTGTGCGCAGCGGACGGGTGTGACCACCGCGACTGCCTGGGGGTCCTTTCCGCATGGTCTTCCTCTTCGCCGTCCTGGTAGATGAGGAGACCGACATATACTCGTCCAGGATATACTCATCCGAGACTTCTGCTTGGGGGGAGCTGACCTCGGTTCAGTGCATCGTCGACTTCTTCATGGATTTCAAAGCACTAGTAGAAAACGAGCCTATTGTCCCGGTTCGTTAGGGCCTTTTGTCCCGGTTCTTGGACCGGGACTAAAGGGTCGGTACTAATGCCCTAGCCCTTTAGTCCCGGTTCAAACAAGAACCAGGACAGATGGGCCTCTACGTGGCCTGTGCGCGGAGCCCAGACAGGAGGGCCTTTGGTCCCGGTTGGTGGCACCAACCGGGACCAATAGGCATCCACGCGTCAGCATTTCTGTGGCTGGGGTTTTTGTTTTTTTTTTGAAGGGGGGGGG
>LR738715.1:35503682-35568225 GCA_902687465.1 Secale cereale | reverse complement strand
ATTCTTTTAACTTATTTTCCGTTTTCTGTTTTTTAGATTATTGTAAAAGTTTTAGCTAGCTAGATGATTCTTTTTTATTATGTTTAATATTTGTGTGTTTTATCATAATACTTAGGTTTGAATTAGTAAGTTAAAAAGTCGCAACTAGTTAAAATTCTATATGAGATTTCAATTAGTAAGTGCTTAGTTGAATTAGTAAGAAATTAATAAGTGCTTAGTTGAATTAGTAAGTGCTTAGTTGAATTAGTAAGAAAATTAATTATTTTTATTTATAGTAAGTGCTTAGTTGAACTAGTTTAATTAATAGAACTAGTTTATTTTTAGTAATAAGAAAATTTAGGTATATAAGATTTGATGATCTAATTAAAATTTTACTATAGAACTAGTTTATTTTTAGTAAGAAAAGTAATAGAACTAGTTTATTTTTAGTAAGTGCTTAGGTGAATTAGTTGGTGATCAGCCAAAAGTCCACCTCCTCCTTTTCCAGTCGGTGTTGAATAGAGTGGAACTAGGGTATTTAGTTATGCTTATTAACCAAATGAAATGTTTGGATTAATTATAAGATTTTCAATTAATGTTTCAACTATGAACATAGAAAATGTCTGACAACGAATAAGATTTTGGTATGTGCCAATACTACGAAGACGATCGCGGATTGTGCGACATAAATTTCCTAGTTGATGGTAGGCGCTTCAACATCAAGCTGGATGAGACCTTCGAAGTGGATACAGTAAGTCTCAACGACAAGTCTTTTTTCGTAATTAAGCATGACTTCTTCTTCATTTGCTTCAACTTATAATTTTAATTTTTACTATTCTACTAGCGTATCCCATGTCATGCAAGAATTTTTGTCTTGGATAACATTGGTTTCAGTCCTATGGAAACTATAGAGGTAAAGAGACTTCACTTGAGGACATGGTTATATTTTCGACACAAAATTATACAATGCAGACACCTACACCTATTTTGAATGCAAAAATTAGAGAGCACTATGCAAGGCTTATGCATTTGAGCCTGATATGCTTATCATCTTTGATATTCGTCTGGAAGATGATGATATTGAAGGTAATATCGACATCTAGGTCGATGTGCAGACGCCTCCAGTTCTACCATTGTGTGAGTTTCTCAACCAATATTTATGTCTTTGATATTGTTTATTCAAAAATAGTTGACAACTAATTTCCATTGACAACTTATTTCCATTCAAGCAAAAATGTCTGGCGCTTGGTAGACATGACCTACTACTGTCCCAGGGATGAACTAAACTGCGAGGAGATAAGTTATTATGTTTCATGGCTTGAGGATCTTGATACTGTCAAGACAAATTATTTTCCTGGACTTCAAAATATTAATACTCAAAACGTGCGACCGCTAGCGTGCGCTACGGTCACATCTATTTAGGAAAGATGGTAAGGTTTTTTACTATTTGTGCTCAGTGCATCTTTTGCAAACATTATTTTTTAAGCTAAACTTCATTGCTAAGTGTGTTACTACGACTTTCTTCGACATGCACTCCCGATGATAGTTGTGCCTCATTGGATCGAGTCTAAAGGTCGCATGGCAATGGTTAGCTTACGACCAGGACATCCTACATCGCACATGAGTGCATTCAGGATTTCTAAAACCGAGCAAGTCTTAATAGTTAAAGACTGAAGCAGAGTTGTGAAGGATCGCAGAGAAGTACTAGGGGGAAGCAATCAGAAGCGCAACCCACAATTAGGAGACAAGTTCATATGCATGCTACAATATGATGAATCAGGACCGCTACACATGTTCTATGCTATTTTGCCTGAGAGAGAGCAGCATGAGTGATTAGCTAGCTACAATGAGTTTGAAAATGATGATGTGCTACACTATGACTATGATGATTATTAGCTAGCTAGTGTTGTTGGTGATGATATGATGCAAGAGTTTTTATATTAATATTATGATGATGATGAGTTATTAAATCATTGGTGAAAGAACTGCGGATTAGTTTCAAGTGAATGGATGATAATCCATGACTTGATTACTTAGGATCCATCCACTTGAAACTAATCCGCGGTTCTTTCACCTAGTGATTTAATATAAAAACAATCTCTAAATTGCCACTGTACGTAAATATACCCCGCCGATATTTGTATATACCAAAGTGTATATATACATGTGTGTATGTGTGAATGGTGGTGCGAGACATTCGATGACATGTAGTATATATATGATCGGTTCTACGAGAAATTCTATTTATATATATGCATAACGTGTATAATATGTAGTATCATACAAGCAAATAAAAAAAATGGAAAACACACAATTAAAGGAAAATAAATAATAAAACCAAAACCCCTAAACATTTTAGTACCGGTTGGTGTTACCAACCGGTACTAATAGTCTCCCCGTCGCTGGCGCTGGCTCGTGCCACGTGGTGGCCCTTTAGTGGCGGTTCGTGTTGAACCAGTACTAAAGGGAGGGGGGCTTTAGTCTCCGCCATTTAGTGTCGGTTGCTGAACCGGCACTAAAGGGCCTTACGAACCGGTGCTAAAGCCCGATTCTGCACTAGTGGAATGGTTAGTTGTTCGGTTAATGATATGCTCGCCTGTTGGGATAGTAATCTTCTTTTCCCGATCAACATTTGTAATTTGTATCTTGCGTAACTCTGCATCGTAACAACTTACATGATGTTTAAGTTTCTACATTTCCTTTCATCCGCGGCATAAACATCACTTGCTAAAAAACAATTGATTCCTACATATTACACAGTACAATGCTGCAAACAAGCTCAGTCTCTTGACATTCCCAGACTGAGAAAAACTAGAACGAACAAAGCTTGGTTTTTTTAGGCAAGACATAAATTGTTGGCCCTGCACATGTCTGCCCATTTGCATCACATGAATTATGGAATTTTAATAAACAAGCACAAGATTAAGGTGGCAAACTACACAGTAGACAAACATTGAGATTTGGACGAAGCAGAAGAGGTCTAATAGAGGCCGAGCTGGGACCTTCCAAGACACGGGGACGACGTTGCGAGTGACTGCACGCAGCGAGGTCTCAGGCGGAGGCAACGAAGCTGAGCAGGTCTGCCCATGTCTGTTACGGTCGAGATGGACGAATTTTATGGCCCAACGCGAGGCATCTGAGGCAAAATATGTTTGCCGTGTGTCCGGCTGGACCATTTCTGACACACATTAGGATCGGATTTGTGTCCAGGCGGACTCTGGACGGATGGATGTGTGTCCTCTCGGTGTCCTCTCGGTGTCCGCCCTTGGGATTTCCTATCAACCGTCCGACCACTTCTCACCGGCCTCATTTAATCCGACGCGTGGACATGCCCGCTTGACAGCCACCCAGCCACCCTAGCCGAGGTTGTTTTTAATGGCTAAACCCTGTGCATGAACCCGCCACTCCACTTCTCCACTTTCATCAGTCGTTGCCTTCCACAATCGTCCTCTGCCTTCCAAGCGCCCGACAAGCCCTATGTCGCGCCGCCCAAGATTCAACCCTCACCGGCAACCATGGGGATGTGGAAGTGGATCCCGGGAAGTCCAGGAAGCGCGACCACGAAGCAGGGTCGTCATGTGGCTCGTCGGGGGCGAGGAATGTCGTTAACTTCTCAATCTTACGGTCGGCCGTCGAGCCACGGCACATGCCCTACGTCAAGGTGGAAGTGTGCCAGCGGTACTGGGACATGGAGATCCCGCTGCCGTGCCCTGATGCATACCTACCAAAGGGGTGGCATCTAAGCAAGGATCGGTTGCCCGTGTCGCCCAACCAAGTGAGCGGCCATGCCCGTCTCCTGGAGATCAACCACCGGCGAGCGCAACTGCCTCCAGTTCTCCTCCAAGACCCCAGGTTCGCCATCAACTCGCCAATGTGAGACACTTGGTTTCGAGACGAGCATGACGTGCGGCGACAAACCTTTTTTCCTGCTCATGTTCCAAGCCTGTCGTGGAAGTGTCACGACAGATGTCCTAAGGCAAGGACTTGATTGTGGAGACATAGCGACGGGTTAGCTTAAAGGGGTTAATAACAAAACAAAGGACACGGAAAGTTTATACTGGTTTGGCCCCTGCGGTGAGGGTAAAACCTACTCCAGTTTAGGATGGGATTGTTGGGGTGTCGATTGCTAGGTCGCAGATGCGCTTGCCTAGCTCTCGATCTCTTCGTTCTTGCCCTAAGCCGCTGATGGGTCGTCCCCTTATATACACGGGTTGACGCCCTGCGGCCTAAGGAGTCCCGGCTCGGTGACTCATCTTACATGCCTTACATCACAAGTTACATATATGGTGGTTTAATACTTAGAGGCCTTAAGCCACCGCGGGCCTTGGGCCCTTATCTGAACCGCCGCCTTAACATGCTTCTGGGCTGGTCTGATAAACCGTTGTCGGGTAACCCGGCCCCTCCTCGGCGGGTTATATGAAATACTTATATCCCCAACATTAGTCCCCAGGTTGATCTTGAACTTGTTCATGTCAATCTTCCCTCTTCTTCTTGTGAGAGACTGTAAACCGCTGCCATCTTGCTTTTGAAATAACATTGACCCGCCATGACATCAGCTTTTGGAATAACGATAACCCGCCATGATGTCACTTACTTGGAAACGGTCCAGATCTTAACAAATCTTCCGTATTTATTGATATTCCGAGAATCGAGGCGCCTGCACAGTTATTTACCTTTTCCTCCGTCTCCTCGATTTTCGCACATGGCTTTATCCACTTGGCTTGTAAATAGGACCGAAGGTCCCTTTCCATTCTCTCCTTCGTTTCCCTTTCTTCATCTTCTTCCTCACGTCGGCCCTGTAACCGAGCTCCGCCGGCGCCGTCGCCCTCTGCTTCGTCCTCACTGACAGTCGTCGCGCCAACCCATCGTGACCGGGCCTCGTCCACGCACCGCCGTCATCGTCTTACCTGCACATGTACACTCTTGCCTTTCTCCGCCAGATCCATTAGGGTTCTTGTGAAGTTCTTCCGAGTTCTTCCTCTGCAACTTACGGTTTCTTATTCTGAACCTTGATATCTCTGTGTATGCCAATGTTTGATAGCATCTCTCTAGTCGATACTGTACGATCTCATCTCTGCTAATAATTGGATTCATCTCTTAGAACTGCATTATATCAACCTGAAGTTTTTGTCTGTTCGTCATTTAATCTTGATTTTTGTGTAGCTGTAGATCTAAAATTTCCGCCACAACCTGTGAAAACTGTTTTTTCCAGTCTTTAATAAATTTTACTTTTCTGAACACTTGTTTCTGTCATGGCGGCTTACCTTTTCAGTTTATGATTACTCTTATGCCATTAGGCCCCATGTAAGCCACTATGCTGAACTGGTAGCCATTCCTTATTTCCGGTTCTTCTAAACCGGCACAATCTTTTACATGTTAGGTCTGTTGGTTCACAATGCCACCGAAGACAGTCAGAACTTGCAACTAGGTTCCCTCCATTGTCATTGAAGCTACACTTGCCAACTTTGTCAGAGTCAGATTTGTGCCCAACGCTCCAATTATGCTTTGCCGTGCGCCTAACCCGGGCGAGGCAAGACCCGCACCCACGGATGATGAAGTGGTCGTCTTTACTGACCACATGAGCCGGGGTTTCTCACCACCTGGCTCTAAATTCTTCAGAGATCTCCCGCACTTCTTCCAGCTCCATCCCCAAGACATCGGACCCAATTCTGTGTCAACTATCTGCAATTTCCAAGTTTTTTGTGAAGTATATCTGCAAGAGGAATCCATCATCTTGCTTTTCTTTTACTTGAACCGCCAGAATGAATTTACCAATGGCCCTAGCTTGGAGCTTGGGGTTGTCTCTATCCAAAGAAGAAGAGACTCTATTTTTCCTTATGCATGTCTACTGAGTCATCCGAAAGACTAGAACAAGACCTGGTTTTATTGCAAAGATACCTCTCCGGCTGATGAACATCCTTTGCTAGGTTTCTGTCCTCAACGTTTAGATACCAATCATCGTCTTGTTGACAAACTTACCCCTGCAGAACGCAAGTCAATCGCCCCCACTTTGTCAAAAGTGAATGCCCTTCTTGGAAACGGTTTAACTGGAATCGATTTAGCTCGATGTTGGCTTGCTTGGCGAATTATTCCGTTAAGTCGTAGGTCCGGCTTAATGTGCGAATATACTGGAGAGAAGAATGATCCCTTGCGCCATAACTCTAAGGACCTGGAGGAAAATGTCATCACAGATATGACAAAAACTGTTTTAAATGAATCTTTGTCTGATTGCAACAAAGTGGGCATGTTGCCTTTCTGCAAATCTAACCCGGCTCCAGAGGTAACTGTTAATTTCAATTGTTGTCATTTATAATTCAACTCCATTGCCAATGTTAAATTCGCCGCTTCTCACAGGCTAACTCGGCCTTCTGGAAGAAAACTTATGATCATGAGGCCGCCAAAAAAGCTAGAGCCACCAAGAAAGCCGCCAAAAGAGCTGTTAAGAACACTAAGAAGAAAACAAGTGCTTCTAGTTTGTTTGAACTGAATTACGACACTGAGTCGGAGGTAATCCTCGACTCTCTTGGCTCTTATTTCAACTATCTTATTGACACTGATTATTGCCAGGATGATACGAAGGCCAGTCAGGCCACAGACGAAGAGGTAATTACTATTTCCTCCGACTCAGAATCCTTGCCAAGATAATAAGTTCGACGAGTTATCCGGAAAGTAAGCTTTTCACACTAATCAGTTCATTTAGACCCTCACTTTCTTTTGAAGCAATAGCAACACGAGAACCGTCGTCGGACCCGAAACTCCAGAGAGAAGGAATTGTCCTCCGGCTTACCCAATACTCCGCCTCGACAAAAATGCCGGAGTGAGGTATGTCCATTCATAAGCTCCTACCATCTGCCAATGGGCCTTACTCAATAATCCTTGAACTCATCTGATTCAAAATAAACAGGAAATTTCTCGTTCATCCTCCGACGATTCATCTCAGAGTCAACTTCCGGCTTTCAAGACCGCTCCTGGGTAAATGTCTTATCACAAATTCATTTTAATCTGTAGATATTTATATTCTTGCAATGACTTACTGTTATTGATGTAGAGGTCAAGCAAAACCTATTAAGAGGGCCAGGGCTACTAAACCGATGGCTGACCCCAAGATTGCTGAGCCGACACTACAAGCGTCAACGACAGATGCTCAAAAGCCAACTGAAGAAATTACTCACGACACTCCTCCTGAGGTACCTGATGCCACTACTGCTCCTGTCCAGACTGATACTGCACCTGCCGAACCGCCTGCCCCCACTGAACCGGCCGAAGATCGGTCTGAGGATGTTATGTTTATTGGCACTAGTTTCAGAGAACCGGGCAACCCAACAGTATTAGCCAAACATACCGCCAAGCAAGAGGTTGCTGAAATCTGGCGCGTGAGATTTGATATGTCACAGTACACACAGTTAAGTAGTGGTGAAGTCTTGTCTGGTTTTCTCAGTCAGGTTCATAGCAATCGTGATCTTGAAATCGACATGGTGAAGCAGATGCATCAAAAGTTTGAGGTAACGTTCTTGACAAATTTCTAACTGTCCTTCTATCCCCCAAGTCTAGTGGATATGATGAAACAGAATATTCTGTAGACTTTTAAAATCGGCATATCACTTAACCAAAAAATCCCTTCTTAAGAAACATTGCATGTGTAGCCCCCAAGGGCCGGCTTAATCAAGTTGAATGATTCGGTCCTTATTAAATTGCCTGTACTTCAACCATAATTAACTTGATATATAAAAGCAATGCACATTAGCCCCCAAGTGCCAAGTGCTATTGCTTGCAAAGTGCTTGGGACTTAATATACCAGAGATTCTTCCCAGAAAGAAAAACTTCGTCCTCCATTAGCCCCCAAGGGTCAAGTGCTATTGCTTGCAAAGTGCTTGAGACTTAATAACATGAATCCGGCTTAAAAGAAAACTTCAGCCTCCATTAGCCCCCAAGGGTCAAGTGCTCTTGCTTGCAAAGTGCTTGAGACTTAATAACATGAATCCGGCTTAAAAGAAAACTTCAGCCTCCATTAGCCCCCAAGTGCCAAGTGCTCTTGCTTGCAAAGTGCTTGGGACTTAAATCCTTGTTAAACCGGCAGCTAATCCGTCTCATGTTTACTTTACCTATTTCAGGAAGCGACTGCAGAATTACAAGCACAGCTGAAGGATGCTCAGGAATGGTTTAAGCACCAAGAATCCAAAACTCAGAAAGCTGAATCCAAATTCCAATTTAGCTTGACTGAAGCAAATGATTTAAAAGCTAAACTTAAGTCCGAGGAATCTGCATGGACTAAAGAAAGGGCTGCTTTAGTGCAACGGGCTGAAAAAGCTGAAACATCTCTTGAAGCGATGACAACGGAGCTCTCCAGCATAAAACACCGTGTGTCAGAAATGACTACAGCTATCTTTGGTAAGCCGCCAAAATCAAATTGCAAAATCTTATGAAAACATAACCAGTTTACTGATCAACTTAATGGTTATGTAGGCAAAAGAAGCAATATTCTTGGCAAGGATCCACTTCTGAAGCTGAAAGCTGTCTATACCCTCGTGGAACAACTGTACACCGGGGCACAGCATGCCTTGGCTGTTATCTCTCCGTCTAGTCAAGCGCCAACATTCTTTGTAGATATTTTGCGAAGACTCTTCGTTCTGCCTGCTAGGATTGACGAAATCAAATGGTCATCGACGAGAGCCGGTGCTGTCATGGCTTTAAGCCGGGCTAAAGCATGGCTTCCAGAGCTGGAGATGTCCGACTTGGCTACTGGGTATCCAAGTTTGAAAGAAGACGGCTTAGCCTTTGATCATAAAGATTTCGCTGCTTGTGTCAAGGACATTCGGCCATTGGCCACTTTGATTGTAGATGAGACAAACTTGTCGAAATATCAGCCGGCTTATGATGCTGAAAATCAGAAGATGTCCACTCCTTCTTATAAAGTGATGGATCCGATTCCCCCAATTAGTAAGCATACCTTTGCCCATGAAATTTATCCCACTGATCTTATTGATGGGGCGGCTAAATTTGAAGCTCTGGTTGGCTTGGATTGGTTGGCGCAGAACTTTCAACCAGTGGAGGACGTAGAACCGGCGACGGATGACCCGGAATCATAGAAGCAGCAAGGCCAAGGAGAATAATCCATCGGACGGCTTGCGTACCTATAATAGAAATACTTGGACACTTGTCCGGCTCATCGCTTTTTGTAATAGGATAGCAAACTCTTTTCCTGCCGGTTTAATTGTACCAATTGTCGCGCTGTCGTGCGTATTGCTTGTCTTTTGATGATATGATGATTCTACAAACGTTGGAATTCTTACCTTTGTAATGATATTGACACGCGTAGATAAATATAAACTGCATCCTGCACATAAATAGAAACAAGTACCCCTGTGGTTTACCGCCGGGCGGGTCACTACATCCAACCAATGCCACTGGGGACAAACGTCCAAGACCAGGGCTGATTTACTTGTTATAAACATAACCATACCTGAATATATAATTTGAACTGCTAGCTTAATTAACCTCCATACGTTCATGACGCTGTTAAGGTATGATTCCATGAAGTTTGTTTCTTCTCTGGTGGCCGAAAGTCGTTCCAGTAGATTGGGTTGTAGAGACCCGGAGAGGATTCAAATATGAGCCATGAAGGGATGCAATTTTAAGCCCATCTTGCAAAGGACACAACTTCAACACGAAAAACTCTCAAAAAAGCGAAGAGAAAACATAAAACAAAACAAACAAAAACACTCGAGGCTTTTGCGGGCCGCCAAGCCAAATGTTCTTCTTCGATGAAACTAGCCATGGTGGCCCCTGGAAGATAGGTTCGTGCTATGAGCCGGCTCTCACAGTACCCAATCGACATTTGAATCTAGACAAGTACATGTCTTTATTTGCTTGTTTAAAGATAGACTTGCCTAGAGTGCGCGGGGTCAGAGTTGCATCTTGCATCATAGGCCGATTTATCCAAGGTTCAAGGAAGGCGGCATTTTGCGCCTGGATCTATCCTGACTATCTGTAACACCATGCTCTCGTAGTGACAGCCGATGTTTGAACCTTAGCAAGCTCAGGTCTTGGTCAAATACGCCATTAAGAATGATTGCCAAGAGTTCGCCGGGTCAATCAGGATGACCTGATGGAGTTGAAGCAGCTGGGTACAGGTAGGATGACCCACAGGTTGTGTCCTCTTTGGTCGAATAAGCCTATGTTTGAACATAACCCGGTCAAATGGGTAGTAACGCTGTGTTCTCTTTGGACGAATACGCCTATGTTTGAACAGTGTGGGGACCCCGACTTAAGAGTCGAGATCACCGAATGCACGTGTACAGTGATCCCAGAGATCAATCTCACTGAACACACAGAAGCTGAATAACAAGAGTCTAACATCCATACATACCGTCTTACGCAAATTATGACCATTATGGCCAAGTCTTACATAGATAAAGCCTCATGGCCGAATAGCAAATAAACTCAAATAGCGGAAGTCTTCGTAGATAAGTAGAACCCATGCCATCTGCCTTAACCCTTCATGCATTCTGACTAGGAAAGCGTTCTAGTTCGCATGTTCGTCTCCATAGAATTCTTCTTCAAATTCCTACTCCTTCATGCCTGGCCAATTAAATAACCAGTGGCAAGCCAATGAGTACTTTGAATGTACTCTCAAGCAACCCAGGATATGGTTCAAGGTAACAATGCAACTTGTACAACAATAAGCAACCTAGCTACAAGCTAGATAAGATATTCTACCATTTGTGAGACATGCATCAATGTACTTGGGTAACCTCGAGGACAGGTTACAGATATCAACATAAATAGAGTTCAATTCATTTCTGGTTCTTTCAACGAGTCAAGTCACCACCTTGACTCAATACACACACACTTTCACCAAGATTGTAAAATTGTGGACATAGTTTAAGTAGCACCTCCCAACTGACTATTCGAATAGTTTTACACTCTGCAGAGGTTGCACACTCTACCCACAAGATCCGGGGAACTTCCGTGTCATCCATGACCCGCGGTACCTCATGTACCCAGGGTAAGCACACGATCACTATCTTTCCCTAGACGACACTAACATAGAGTCCACTCGATTGGTAGTAACCCCCGTGCCCAACATATCACATCTTAAAAATTGTGGATCCTCGCTCCCATATTCTTCACATACCACTGGCTCGGGGTACCAACGGTGTGTTCGGTGCCCTGTGAAAACAGTCATGGCCGCCTATCCAAGCACAACCCCGTCTCGAGAGTGACCTCGTGTCACCCCCGTCACTAGTAATGCGGGCACCATGCTAGTATCGGCCTAGGTAATCAATAATGCCCTTTCCCATATAAGGGTAGAGTGGTTGCGCATGTTTGGTTGGGTCGGTAATCACACATAAATCTAATCCATCATTTTACACACACACACACACCAAAAGCTCTCTTTGGTACACCACTTCTTCCTCAAGTGGTGACCTAATTTCAACATCACCCACGGGCATTAGGGGCACCCGATGGGGTTTTCGACAGAATGTAATTACGAAGAGTTCATGTTGCTCATGCAACATTATGCATCACAGCTAATCTCTTGCATTATGCACAAGGTAGAGTTGTGAGTAGGGGTATGCATCATGTGATGGTTCACAACAAGTTTACCACCGACACGTTTCATCTTCATGCAATCGGAAAAAGGGTACCGATGAACAAAAGGGGTGTCATGGTCAAAGGACTGCTTGCCTGGATTGGCTTGGTCTTCAAACTCTTCAAATCCTTCTCCTTCTTCTTCTTCACCAACTTCGTCAAACACGGTATCTAATCGTCGCAATAAAATAACGGGAAAATAAGACAATAATAAAAACGAAAAAATCAAAGTGCTCAGAAAAATGTCAACTTATTTTTATAAAATACTAGAAGGAAAACTAAGAGGGCAAAAATTCATAGTTTTGGATTTGGAGTGACATAATGGGGTAGATGGATTTTTGAACAGAGGTTTTAGTGTTCAAATTTAAATTTAAATTTGAACAGTATAGAAAAGGTTCATGAATATGTGTGAAAGTTATATCATTAAATAGGTTGGAATATTACAAGATTTTAGGAGTTGGAATTATTTAATTTGGATTAATATTTAGTCCATAGGAATTTTTGCAAGTTTTGACAGAAAGGAAAAAAGGAAAAGGCTCTGTGCCTGCTGGGCCAGAACAGCAGCAGCGCAGCAGGCCCAGCCAGAGAAGCGGCCTAGAGCACTGGTGGATGCGCGCGCGCCAGGTTTTAAACCTGACGGGCGGGGCCCAGGAGTCAGCGAGAGAGAGAGGGGCGATGGAGAGGAGAGGCTGATAGGTGGGGCCCGCCTGTCATCCCTAACCCTGCGACAGAGGGCCGACGAGCTCACCGGCGTTGATGTAGGGCACGGCGAGGTCGGGCGAGGGTACGGCTGGACTCAGCGTCGAGTTGCCATTTGGGTGGTTGCGATCGCCGGGGTGGCCTGGTTCGCCGGCGACGAGGTCACGCGACGGAGGAGCTTCGGGCGTCGACGGTTCCGGCCGTTTCCGGCTGCAAAAGAAGCGGGGAGGAAAGGGGAAACGATCAGTGAGCTGTGGCGGTTCCAGATCGAGGAAGAGGAGCGGCGGAGAGGGCCAGTACCCTGAGATCGACAGCGACCCGAGGGTGATTAGGTGTGTGTGGAAGCGAGTGGAATGGAGAGGAAGGCGCGGGGTGTCCCTTTTATAGGCGAACGGCGGAGTGCCGTGGACCCGTGCGCCGGCGAGCTCCTGCTCGTTGCCACAGGGCTCGGGAGGAGCTGGTGCCGTGTCTGGGGTGTTGCTAGGCGTGGACTACGCCGAGGGGAGCTAAGGGAGAGAGCGGGGAAAGCCCAGAGAGCATCGCGCGTGTGAGCCGCGCCATTGGCACGCTCGGGCGGCCAGCGCGCGTGCTAGGCCAGCAGCAGGAGGGAAAGGAGGAGGGGGCCGACAGCGTGTTGTGTCCCGGACGTTGAGGCACCTCGACTGGCGCAAGGGGGAGGCCCGAGGTGGCTAGGCGCCGCGGATTGGGGGTGGCTACAGTGCGGGTGTGCACTATAGCGCGCTCTGGAGCACGCCAATTGCATGCCAGGGCATGTCTTTGGCTTGCTGGGCGCGGCCACCTTGTCTGGGGGGGTCAGATGAGGAGTAAACAAAGGGGAGGTGGCCTTGGATGCTCTGGAGGGCTTCTAGAAGGAGAGAGTGCTGAGAGAGGGGTGAAAGTGGCTGTCCAGGGATGTAAAATGGGGTTTTACCCCCCTCAATCATTGAGTTGTGGTGCAGCCATTGCCGCTGGAGGTAGAAGGGGTCTAGTAGATGCTGTGGTAAAAAGCCTAGCTCAAGGAGAATAAGGAAAGAGGTAAAAGTGACAGTTTTGAAAAATTACCAGAAGGTGTTTGATGTGGTTTTGGGCAAGCAAATGATTTCCAATTGACATGAGACTTAACAGGATCAAATGGTATATAGAAACAGGGTGTTCCACCAAGTTTGAGCTCATTTGAAGAAACTTGCCAATGTAACTTTGGTAAACCCTATAAATCAACAGAAATGGATTTTCCAAGATTAAGTTAAGCAAATCATCCCTCCTTGATGCACCACTTGGTGTAGTGTCATAATTTGGGGTTGTGAGTATGTCCACAAAAGTTGAGGTCACAAGTAAAAAGTTGGTAATGTAAAGTTGTTCAAATTTGAATCTGAACAGAAATGGTTTTAGGGTACTCTGATCAAGTTACCCTTCTCCAAAACTTGTGCCATTTGGTCTAGATGCATAAATAGACCATTTTAGCATGTGCACCAAGTTTGAGAGCATTTGGACAAGTTTGGCAATGTAAAGTTGCTCAAACTTCAAAAATGGACATAATGGTTTTGAGGGGTTTGGATGATGTTTTCTTGCTTCCCATGGCATGGGGCTTGGCAAGATCGTCAAACATGTCATATCTGACATGACAGAATTTCCCTGGAATTTTTAGAGAATATTTCCTTTGTAAATATTTCAAAAGCTTGAAATATCCAAAAAGGGTTTCTGAGGGATTCGCCCAATATTTTGAACATGACCATGTGTTGAAACTCTCATATATGGACAATATATGTCCTAAGAGTCTCTCTGAATTTTGGCAAATATTTTTGAAATAGTTAAATAATTTTTACCTATTAAAGACCATTTCTGGCCTTAAGAAAAAGCCTTTAAATAAAATAGGAAAATAACTTTTAAAATTATACTTTTGTGGTTTTGGGTAGTCCTATACCTAATAGGATTCAAACATACCTTTTCAAAGATTTTTATCTCCCTAAATCAAGTACTTGCAGTGCAAGTCTCAATTCAGGGGATTTTGGAAAACTAATTTTTTGAAAATACTATTTGGCCAAAATATTTTTATATGAAAATACTATATTGCACTATACACATGGTATGATCATTGGGCAGAAGTTTGGAGCAAAGGGATGAAGTATATAAGATGGAGTAGTTGACTTTCAAAGAACACTTGAAATCAGAGAGAGAAAATCTTAATTCCAAATAAAAGCCAAATGATGCCAAAAAAAATTGTTGGTCCAAATGTTCATGCTTTATTAATGCAATAACCATGTTACAAAATGCAGGGTGTGACAGACCTACCCCCCTTACAAGAATCTCGTCCCCGAGATTCCTAAACTAGGCTTTAAAAGAGATCGGGAAACTCGGATCTAAGATAGTCTTCACGTTCCCAGGTTGCTTCTGCTTCCGTGTGGTTACTCCACTGGACCTTGAAGTACTTGATGGTGCGGCTTCATGTCCATCTCTCTGCTTCATCCAGAATGCGAATGGGCCTCTCGCGGTAAGTCAAATCAGGCTGAAGGTCAATGGCTTGGTGATCGACATCCTTGTAGAGATCGGGCTTGTCCGGAACTTGGAGATACTTCTCGAGTTGTGATACGTGGAATACGTTGTGCACATCGGATAGCTCATGTGGTAGTTCCAACTGGTAAGCCACTTCTCCTCGTCGTGCAGTGATCTCAAAGGGGCCAATGAACCTTGGTGCGAGCTTCCCCTTAACGTGGAAACGTTTGGTTCCCTTAAGAGGAGTCACCCACAGGTACACATGGTCTCCGACTTGGAAGTTCACTTGTCGGCGCCGAGTGTCAGCATAGCTCTTCTGTCTTGACTTGGCGGTCTTCAAACGTTCTCTGACTAGTTGGACTTGCTCTTCTGCTTCGCGGAGAACATCTGGTCCAAAGACTAGCCCTTCACCGGTTTCTGACCAGTTGAGGGGTGTGCGACACTTGCGTCCGTACAACACCTCAAATGGTGCCATCTGAATGCTCGACTGATAACTGTTGTTATAGGAGAACTCGGCAAAAGGGAGGCAATCTTCCCACTTGGCTCCATATGACAAGACACAGGCTCGGAGCATGTCTTTGAATATTTGATTTACTCGCTCTGTCTGTCCTCCGTACTGCGGGTGGAAAGCCTTGCTGAAAGACAACTTGGTTCCCAAGGCTTCTTGGAACTTCTTCCAGAACCTTGAGGTAAACTGGGTTCCTCGATCTGACACAAACTCCTTAGGAACACCATGAAGGCTTACGATTCTGTCGATGTAGAGAGTTGCCAGCTGGTTGCCATCATAGGTAGTCTTGACAGGAATGAAATGGGCTACCTTGGTCAAATGGTCGACTATGACCCAGATGGAGTCATGTCCTTTATTCGACCTTGGTAATCCAGTGATGAAGTCCATTCCAACTTTATCCCACTTCCAGTGAGGAACCTTGAGTGGTTGGAGCAATCCAGCGGGTCGCTGATATTCAGCCTTGACCCTTTGGCACACGTCACACTTTGCAACATAGGTTGCAATCTCTCTTTTCATCACGTGCCACCAAAATCTTTCCTTCAAGTCTTGATACATCTTGGTTCCTCAGGGGTGGATGGAATACGGAGTGTCGTGGGCTTCTTGCCAGATCAGATTCTTCGGCTCCATCATGTTTGGTACATAGATGCGGCCTTTGTACCAAACAATCCCGTGCTCGTCCTCGGAGAATCCTGGGGCTTTGCCTAGCTTCTTCTTCTTTTTGATGTCTTCAATGCTTGCGTGCCCACCTTGTGCTTTCTTGACTTCGTCCATGAGGGTTGGTTTGACTTCCAGATGGTCTAGAAATCCATGGGTGACCAATTCCAAGCTGAATTGTTCAAGCTCTTCAAACAGGGATGGCTGCCTTATTTGAATTATGGCATTCAGGGATCAAGCCTTTCTGCTTAAGGCATCGGCTACCATGTTAGCCTTCCCGGGGTGATATTGAACACTGAGGTCATAATATTTGATTAGTTCCAACCATCTTCGTTGCCTCATGTTCAATTCCTTCTGGGTGAAAATATACTTTAGACTTTTGTGGTCTGTGTATATCTCACACCGTTTCCCTAGGAGGTAATGCCGCCATGTCTTCAAGGCATGAACTACTGCTGCTAACACAAGATCGTGAGTAGTGTAGTTCTCTTCATGAGGTCGTAGCTTCCTTGAGAGGTAAGCTATGACTCGTCCTTCTTGCATCAGAATGCTTCCCAATCCGGTTCGGGAGGCATCACAATATATCACGAACTCTTTGTGAATATCTGGTGTTGCCAGAACTGGGGCGGTGGTCAATCTCTTCTTGAGCTCTTGGAAACTTTCTTCGCATTTTGGCGTCCATTCGAACTTCTTGTCCTTCTTCAGGAGCTGAGTCATTGGCCGGGAAATGCTAGAGAATCCTTCCAAGAATTTGCGGTAATAGCCCGCAAGTCCGAGGAAGCTTCTGACTTCCTTGACGGTCGTTGGGGATTGCCATTGGGTCACAGCGTCGATCTTCGCGGGATCAACCGACGATCCTTCCTCGGTCAAGACATGACCTAAGAATCCAACTTTATGTAGCCAAAACTCACATTTGCTGAATTTGGCGTATAGTTGGTGCTCTCGAAGTTTGCCTAGGATCATCCTCAAATGTTGCTTGTGCTCTTCCTCCGTCTTCGAGAAGACAAGAATGTCATCAATGAAGACAACAACAAACTTGTCCAAATATTCCATGAAGACTATATTCATGAGATACATGAAGTAAGCTGGGGCATTGGTTAATCCAAAGGACATGACCGTGCACTCATACAGGCCATATCTTGTTACAAATGTCGTCTTCGGAATATCTTGGGGTCTGATCTTTAGCTGGTAGTACCCAGATCTGAGGTCGATCTTGGAGAACACCTTGGCTCCGCTGAGTTGATCAAACAGATCTTCAATCTTGGGAAGTGGATACTTGTTCTTGATTGTAACTTCATTGAGGGAACGGTAGTCAATGCATAAGTGGATGGTACCGTCCCTTTTTGCCACAAACATAACAGGTGATCCCCAAGGGGAGGCACTTGGGCGGATAAATCCCTTCCTCAACTGCTCTTCCAGTTGCTTCTTCAACTCGGCTAATTCTTCCGTCCCCATTCTATAAGGCTTCTTATAGATAGGTCCTGCCCCGGGCATGAGCTCGATGATGAACTCAATGTCTCGGTCAGGGGGCATTCCCGGTAGCTCATCCAGAAAGACATCGGGATACTCGCACACTACTGGCACTTGCTCCAGCCCAACTTCAGACACACAGTTGACTTGAGCGGTTTGAGCAGAAGAGGAGTTGGGGGCAAACTTGACTTCGACTCCTTGGTCATTGGTCACAGTGACAGTCCGGTTGGCACAGTCTAACAAGCCTTGGTGCTTGCTGAGCCAATCCATTCCTAAGATCACATCCAAGCCTTGCGATCTTAAGATGATAAGATCTGCTAGGAAGTCTACACCGTTAATGATAATACCGACTCCCTTACAGCCTATCTTGGCTCTCATCTCTGCTCCAGGGGTTTGTACCACCATGGGGTTATTCAGGGGTGTAGGGGTCATGCCACTTTTTAATGCAAATATTTGAGTGACAAATGAATGCGTGGCTCCAGAATCAAACAAGACAGTTGCAGGTGCTGAGTTGACAAGGAACGTACCCAGCACGACGTCCAGGTCTTCCTGGGCTTCTTCAGCAGTGACGTGATTCACACGCCCCTTTCCATTGTTGGGCGGGTTGCGAGGAGCTTGGTTCCTTGGCGGCATCCTGCAGCCTTGTCCTGGGTTCTGCGCATTGGGGCACGGGGCATCAGGCTTCTTGTTGGGGAACACCTTAGAGATATGTCCAGACTAGCCACAACCAAAGCAAGTGACTTGGTTTGGGTTGTTGATCTTGTTGCCACTACTGTTATTGGGGTTGAATGATGTCCTTGGGTTGGCATACTACTGAGGCTGATAGTTGGTGCGAGGTGCAGGAGCTCTTGGTTGCTGATAGGTTGGCTTGACCGGGGCCGGCTGCCACAGGCGAGGCTTCTGGTTGCTGGAACTTCCCTTGCTGATCATCTTGCGCTTGCGAGTGTCTTCCAGAGCACGCCGCTTGTCTTCAAGCATGAGTGCTTTGTTCACCAGGTCAGGAAAGGATGGGCAGTCACACACGACAAGCGAGTACTGCAGAGTCTGATTGAGGCCTTCCATGAAGCGCTCCCTTTTTGCAGCATCCATGCTGACATCTTCAAGGGCATACCTTGGCAGAACACTGAACTTCTGCATGTACTCCTTGACAGTGCCACTTCCTTGCTTCAGGGCTCAAAACTCACGCTTCTTGATAGCCATGATTCTGGAAAGAATATGGGCCTTGCGGAATTCTGCCTTGAAGTTATTCCAAGTGATGTCTTGCCCGGCATGCATGACCTTGAATCCATCCCACCAAGCTCTAGCAGTCCCCCCGAGGCACTGGGCAGCATAAGCCACCTTCTCGCGGTCTTCGATGCAATCGACTAGTTCCATCAAGTCCTCAATGCTGCGGACCCAGTCGTCTGCATCCAGGGGTTCAGCAGTCTCGATGAAGGTTGGCGGTGCATGCTTCTTGAACTCCGCCAACGTGGAACGTCCATTGCCATTCTCCACCGGCTGGCTGTTGTTAGTGACAGCTTGGGCAATCATCTGGAGGGCTGCGATGTTGGCTTGGCGTTCCTCTCGGAAGGCTTGGAGAAGCTGAGCCATGTCCATGATCGGGGGAGGTGGTGGTGGAGCTTGGTCGTGGGTTTGGTCTTGGCTGGCCTCTGCTTGGGCGGATGCTCTGGCTTTGGGCTGCTGGGTAGAGGTACCAGTATGAGTTACAACAGGCATCCTATTGGAGCGGTAAAGGTCTCATGATTTGGAATGAAGAGGGAAAGCAATAGAGATGGGTGCCTAGTAAGGGGGTGGGTGTGACACTATTTATTTCATGCAAGGGCCAAAAGGGCCAAACATATTCATAAATATTCCAAATGGGTGATGTAGTCGTTTACACATTCCCGAAGGGAAGATACGACGTACATCCAAACACAACAAAAGCAAACACTAGATGGATTCATATGAACCATACAAGGACTCGACTTCGCATAGGGGTTACACGACCTATCCTACCGTAGAGGTCACGAGCTGGCATATCCGAGTTGCGAATAATGCCTAAGCGGTGGAATGCTCGGTCGCGTATTCTGGCTCTTCGGGGTCTTCCTCCTTGTCTTCATCTGTCTGGGCTCCCCTATCATTTGAGGGTGTGGGGGAGTTGGACACGGCGGTGTTTTGCCGGTGGTGCAGGTAAAAGCTTGCGATATTCCCTTGCCGTCATACGACGTCGCTGGGGTGGTTCTTCATCCTTGGAAGATACATCTCCTGAGGGCCTTTCGCCTTGATACGCGACAACGGGTTGCCCGGGAGGCGCACCTTCTTTCTAGATCCTATCTGTCTTCTCTTGTGCTCGTCGAAGAAGTGCCTTGGTTTTGTTGGGTTCTTCTCGGAGCTTCATCGATTCCGAGGTCAAATCTTGTGCCAAGCTGTCGGCACATAGGCTGAAGTAGGTCTGGAATCGAAGTGGAAGTCCTTCCTTCAGTGGAGGGGCTTGCGCGCTGCTTTCATCTTCACCTTCCTTCCGGTAAGGCAAGAAGCGAGTTGTCATCTTGGCTGCCATCTCCGGAAGAAGTTCTCGGAGGCGGGTTAGTGCCTTGAGTGCAGCTGCCTCGACAGCGAGGGGTAGTGTTGCCATCTGGGGTCCCTCGAAGAACCAACTTGTGGGAGGGTCGTTCGCCTTCACGATTACTTCCACATGGTACTCCACCTCAGTGTCGCTAACCCAATGCTCATGGTAGGTGAGGATGGGTGCTCGGTGGAACTGGCACTCCTGGAGGCTATCTTCGAGAAGCAAGGGGAACCAAGTGGCCAGGAGCTCTTCAGGTACAGCAGCCATCTACAAAGGTTGAATGGGAGAGGTTAATAAGCTGATGATATCTCTGGTTTGGTAAGGTTTAGAAAAGAGGAGAGGTTCAGAAGGTTTATGAAAAGGGTCTCATCCTAACTAATGCCCATGCTAACTAAGGCTTCCTACAGTCAGGATGGCTCTGATACCAGCTCTGTGGGGACCCCGACTTAAGAGTCGAGATCACCGAATGCACGTGTACAGTGATCCCAGAGATCAATGCTCACTAAACACACAGAAGCTGAATAACAAGAGTCTTACATCCATACATATCGTCTTACACAAATTATGACCATTATGGCCAAGTCTTACATAGATAAAGCCTCATGGCTGAATAACAAATAAACTCAAATAGCGAAAGTCTTGATAGATAAGTAGAACCCATGCCATCTGCTTTAACCCTACAGGCATTCTGACTAGGAAAGCGTCCTAGTTCGCATGTTCGTCTCCATAGAATTCTTCTTCAAATTCTTGCTCCTCCATGCCTGGCCAATTAAATAACCAGTGGCAAGCCAATGAGTACTTTGAATGTACTCGCAAGCAACCCATGATATTGTTCAAGGTAACAATGAAAGTTGTACAACAATAAGCAACCTAACTACAAGCTAGATAAGATATTCTACCATTTGTGAGACATGCATCAATGTACTTGGGTAACCTCGAGGACAGGTTACAGATATCAACATAAATAGAGTTCAATTCATTTCTGGTTCTTTCAACGAGTCAAGTCACCACCTTGACTCAATACACACACACTTTCACCAAGATTGTAAAATTGTGGACATAGTTTAAGTAGCACCTCCCAACTGGCCATGACCGTGGACACGGCTATTCGAATAGTTTTACACTCTGCAGAGGTTGCACACTCTACCCACAAGATCCGGGGAACTTCCGTGTCATCCATGACCCGCGGTACCTCATGTACCCAGGGTAAGCACACGATCACTATCTTTCCCTAGACGACACTAACATAGAGTCCACTCGATTGGTAGTAACCCCCGTGCCCAACATATCACATCTTAAAAATTGTGGATCCTCGCTCCCATATTCTTCACATACCACTGGCTCGGGGTACCAACGGTGTGTTCGGTGCCCTGTGAAAACAGTCATGGCCGCCTATCCAAGCACAACCCCGTCTCGAGAGTGACCTCGTGTCACCCCCGTCACTAGTAATGCGGGCACCATGCTAGTATCGGCCTAGGTAATCAATAATGCTCTTTCCCATATAAGGGTAGAGTGGTTGCGCATGTTTGGTTGGGTCGGTAATCACACATAAATCTAATCCATCATTTTACACACACACACACCAAAAGCTCTCTTTGGTACACCACTTCTTCCTCAAGTGGTGACCTAATTTCAACATCACCCACGGGCATTAGGGGCACCCGATTGGGTTTTCGACAGAATGTAATTACGGAGGGTTCATGCTGCTCATGCAACATTATGCATCCCAACTAATCTCTTGCATTATGCACAAGGTAGAGTTGTGAGTAGGGGTATGCATCATGTGATGGTTCACAACAAGTTTACCACCGACACGTTTCATCTTCATGCAATCGGAAAAAGGGTACCGATGAACAAGAGGGGTGTCATGGTCAAAGGGATGCTTGCCTGGATTGGCTTGGTCTTCAAACTCTTCAAATCCTTCTCCTTCTTCTTCTTCACCAACTTCGTCAAACACGGTATCTAATCGTCGCAATAAAATAACGGGAAAATAAGACAATAATAAAAACAGAAAAATCAAAGTGCTCAGAAAAATGTCAACTTATTTTTATAAAATACTAGAAGGAAAACTAAGAGGGCAAAAATTCTTAGTTTTGGATTTGGAGTGACAGAATGGTGAAGATGGATTTTTGAACAGAGGTTTTAGTGTTCAAATTTAAATTTAAATTTAAATTTGAACAGTGCAGAAAAGGTTCATGAATATGTGTGAAAGTTATATCATTAAATAGGTTGGGATATTACAAGATTTTAGGAGTTGGAATTATTTCATTTGGATTAATATTTAGTCCACAGGAATTTTTGCAGGTTTTGACAGAAAGGAAAAAAGGAAAGGCTCTGTGTCTGCTAGGCCAGAACAGCCGCAGCGCAGCAGGCCCAGCCAGAGAAGCGGCCCAGCGCACTGGTGCATGCGCGCGCACCAGGTTTTAAACCTGACGGGCGGGGCCCAGGCGTAAGCGAGAGAGAGAGGGGCGATGGAGAGGAGAGGCTGACAGGCGGGGCCCGCCTGTCATCCCTAACCCTGCGACAGAGGGCCGGCGAGCTCACCGGCATCGATGCAGGGCACGGCGAGGTTGGGTGAGCGTACGGCTGGACTCAGTGTCGAGTCGCCGTTCGGGTGGACGTGGTTGCAATCGCCGGGGTGGCCTGGTTCGCCGGCGACGAGGTCACGCGGCATAGGAGCTTCGGGCATCGATGGTTCCGGCCGTTTACGGCTGCAAAAGAAGTGGGGAGGAAAGGGGAAATGACCAGTGAGCCGTGGCGGTTCCAGATCGAGGAAGAGGAGCGGCGGAGAGGGCCAGTACCCTGAGATCGACGGCGACCCGAGGTGGCGGAGCTCAAGCTCTATCTCGAGCTCGGGCTCGTCTGGAGAGGGGTGAGTGGTGTAGGGGGTGATTAGGTTTGTGTGGAAGCTAGTGGAGTGGAGAGGAAGGCACGGGGTGTCCCTTTTATAGGCGAATGGTGGGGTGCCGTGGACCCGTGCGCCGGCGAGCTCCTGCTCATTGTCACAGGGCTCGGGAGGAGCTGGCGCCGTGTCTGGGGTGTTGCTAGGCGTGGACTACGCCGAGGGGAGCTAAGGGAGAGAGCGGGGAAAGGCCAGGGAGCATCGCGCATGTGGGTCGTACCATTAGCGCGCTCGGGCGGCCAGTGCGCGTGCGAGGGCAGCAGCAGTAGGGAGAAGGAGGAGGGGGCCGACAGCGTGTCGTGTCCCGGACATCGAGGCACCTCGACTGGCGCAAGGGGGAGGCCCGAGGTAGCCAGGCATCGCGGATTGGGGGTGGCTACAGTGCGGGTGTGCACTGTAGCGCGCTCTGGAGCACGCCAATTGCAAGCCACGGCATGTCTTTGGCTTGCTGGGCGCGGCCACCTTGTCTGGGGGGTCAGATGAGGAGTAAACAAAGGGGAGGTGGCCTTGGATGCTCTGGAGGGCTTCTAGAAGGAGAGAGTGCTGAGAGAGAGGGGTGAAAGCGGCTGTCCAGGGATGTAAAATGGGGTTGTACCCCCCTCAATCATTGAGTTGTGGTGCAGCCATTGCTGCTGGAGGTAGAAGGGGCCTAGTAGATGCTGTGGTAAAAAGCCTAGCTCAAGGAGAACAAGGAAAGAGGTAAAAGTGATAGTTTTTGAAAAATTACCAGAAGGTGTTTTATGTGGTTTTGGGCAAGCAAATGATTTCCAATTGACGTGAGACTTAACAGGATCAAATGGTATATAGAAATAGGGTGTTCCACCAAGTTTGAGCTCATTTGAAGAAACTTGCCAATGTAACTTTGGTAAACCCTAGAAATCAATAGAAATGGATTTCCAAGATTAAGTTAAGCACATCATCCCTCCTTGATGCACCACTTGGTGTAGTGTCATCATTTAGGGATGTGAGTATGTCCACAAAAGTTGAGGTCACAAGTAAAAAGTTGGTAATGTAAAGTTGTTCAAATTTGAATCTGAACAGAAATGGTTTTGGGGTACTCTGATCAAGTTACCCTTCTCCAAAACTTGTGCCATTTGGTCTAGATGCATAAATATACCATTTTAGCAAGTGCACCATGTTTGAGAGCATTTGGACAAGTTTGGCAATGTAAAGTTGCTCAAACTTCAAAAATGGACAGAATGGTTTTGAGGGGTTTTGATGATGTTTTCTTGCTTCCCAAGGCTTGGGGCTTGGCAAGATCATTAAATATGTCATATCTGACATGATATAATTTCCCTGGAATGTTAGAATATTTCCTTTGTAAATATTTCAAAAGCTTGAAATATCCAGAAAGGGTTTCTGAGGGATTTGCCCAATATTTTGAACATGACCATGTGTTGAAACTCTCATATATGGACAATATATGTCCTAAGAGTCTCTCTGAATTTTGGCAAATATTTTTGAAATAGTTAAATAATTTTTACCTATTAAAGACCATTTCTGGCCTTAAGAAAAAGTCTTTAAATAAAATAGGAAAATAACTGTTAAAATTATACTTTTGTAGTTTTTGGGAGTCCTATACCTAATAGGATTCAAACATACCTTTTCAAAGATTTTGATCTCCCTAAATCAAGTACTTGAAGTGGAAGTCTCAATTCAGGGGTTTTTGGAAAACTAATTTTTTGAAAATACTATTTGGCCAAAATATTTTTATATGAAAATACTATATTACACTATACACATGGTATGATCATTGGGCAGAAGTTTGGAGCAAATGGATGAAGTATATAAGATGGAGTAGTTGACTTTCAAAGTGCACTAGAAATCAGAGAGAGAAAATCTTAATTCCAAATAAAAGCCAAATGATGCCAAAAAAATTGTTGGTCCAAATTTTCATGCTTTATTAATGCAATAACCATGTTACAAAATGCAGGGTGTGACAAACAGGAAGCCCCCAAGTGACATACTTGCTGACTATTCTTACCAAGAGCTTATGCTGGAGCTGTGCTATGCATCCAACTCTTTCATGATCCTTGTGATTTGGACAGTAAGCTTCTTGAGAGAATATATAATATGATAAAGGAGACTAAAATGGCAGAGGCCCCGAATTGGTGGGGATGCCGGCTTTATTATATTGTATTGATATTTACATCATCATATTACATCATGAGAGCCGGAGGCTTGAGTATAGTAGGGCCGGAGGTGAGCAATATTCCACGGCTGATTAGTCTCCTCTTCTGACGTGCGTGAGTCCTTGTGCTCTCGGATATCGATCAAATAGTATGACCCGTTGTGCAGATTCTTGCTGACGACAAAAGGTCCTTCCCAAGGCGGTGACAGTTTATGCATGTCAGTCTGATCTTGGATGAGTCGGAGAACTAAGTCGCCTTCTTGAAAAGTTCTGGTCTTGACCCGCCAGCTGTGATATCGTCGCAAATCTTGTTGGTAAACCGCCGAACGAGCCACTACGAGGTCTCACTCTTCATCCAATCCATCCAACGCATCCTGTCGTGCCGTCTCATTGTCTGCTTCCACGTAAGCCGTCACTCGGGGCGAGTCATAAAGGATATCACTGGGAAGAACCGCCTCTGCTCCATAGACCATGAAAAGGGGCGTGTATCCTGTAGACCTATTGGGTGTTGTATTGATACTCCATAACACGGAAGGTAATTCTTCCACCCAACAACCCGACGTTCTCTTTAGAGGAACCATGAGCCGGGGTTTGATCCCTCGTAAGATCTCTTGATTGGCTCGCTCTGCTTGGCCATTGGACTGGGGATGAGCCACAGAAGATACATCAAGCCGGATATGCTCACGCTGGCAAAACTCCTTCATAGCACCCTTAGACAAATTAGTGCCATTGTCTGTTATGATACTGTGGGGGAAGCCAAACCGGAAAATCACCTTCTTGATGAACTGCACAGCTGTTTCTGCATCACATTTGCTGACTGGCTCTGCCTCGATCCACTTGGTGAATTTATCCATTGCCACCAATAGGTGGGTCTTCTTATCCTTGGATCTTTTAAAAGGTCCTACCATATCAAGCCCCCAAGTTGCAAATGGCCAAGTTATCGGGATCATCCTCAACTCTTGAGCCGGAACATGAGCACGCCGCGAAAATTTCTGACAGCCATCACATTTACTGACCAAATCCTCAGCATCAGCATGAGCCGTCAACCAGTAAAATCCAGGACGAAAAGCTTTCGCTACTAGAGATTTAGAACCAGCATGGTGCCCACAATCTCCCTCGTGAATCTCCCGTAAAATCTCGCGGCCTTCCTCAGGCGACACACAGCGTTAAAACGCGCCTGAAACACTGCGGTGGTGTAATTCTCCATTGGCGATCGTCAATGACTTAGACCGCCGGGTTATCTGCCTGGCTAATATTTCATCCTCAGGTAATTCGCCCCGGGTCATATAAGTCAAAGAAGGAACTGTCTAATCTGGTATAACATGAAGAGCCGCCACCAATTGTACCTCCGGGTCAGGGATAGCGAGATCCTCCTCTATAGGTAACTTGACAGACGGGTTAAGCAAAACGTCTAAAAAGGTATTGGGCGGCACCGGCTTACGCTGGGATCCTAGCCGGCTCAAGGTGTCTGCTGCCTCGTTCTTCCTTCGATCGATGTGCTCAACCTGGTAACCTTTGAAGTGGCCTGCAATAACATTGACCTCTCAGTGATACGTCGCCATGAGCGGATCCTTGGAGTCCCATTTGCCAGAAACCTGCTGAGCCACCAAGTCTGAGTCGCCAAAACATCTGACCCGTCCTAAATTCATCTCTTTAGCCATCTGAAGGCCATGGAGCAAGGCTTCGTACTCAGCTGCATTATTAGTACACGGAAACATGAGCCGGAGGACATAAGAAAGCTTATCACCTCGCGGGGAAGTCAAAATAACTCCAGCCCCCGAGCCTCCAGCTGCCTGGACCCGTCAAAGTGAATCGTCCAATACGTATTATTTGGCTTTTCTTCAAGTGTATGTAGCTCTGTCTAGTCATTGATGAAATCCACCAGCGCTTGCGATTTAATGGCTGTCCGAGGCACATATTTTACATCATGAGGCCCAAGCACAATGGCCCATTTGGCCACTCGTCATGTAGCTTCCCTATTCTGGATAATGTCTCCCAAGGGATCAGAGCTCACAACCGTAATGGGATGACCCAGAAAATACTGCTTGAGTTTCCGTCTTGCCATAAAGACTCCGTAAACCAGCTTCTGCCAATGTGGATACCTCTGTTTAGACTCAATGAGGACCTCACTGATATAGTAAACCGGCCTTCGAACCAGATGCTCTTTACCAACCTCCTTTCTCTCCACCACAATAGCCACACTGACGGCCTTACCGTTTGCAGCAACATATAACAACAAGGGCTCTTTGTAAATGGGGGCTCCAAGAACCGGCGGCTCAGCCAATTGTTTCTTGAGTGCCTCGAACGCTTCATTAGTAGCTTCACTCCAGACAAAAGCATCTGTCTTTTTCATCATCTGGTATAAAGGGATAGCTTTTTCACCTAAACGGCTTATAAACCGGCTCAACGCCGCTATCCGTCCTGCCACGCGCTGAACATCATTGATACACTTTGGTCGTGCTAGGAGGTGATGGCCTTGATCTTTTCCGAGTTAGCTTTAATGCCTCTCTCAGAGACCAGAAAGCCCAGAAGTTTGCTCGCTGGAACACCAAACACACACTTGGCCGGGTTAAGCATCATTTTGTACACCCGGAGATTGTCAAATGTTTCCCTCGAGTCATCAATCAGAGTCTCCTTCTTCCTGGACTTGACCACAATATCATCCACATAAGCATGAACATTATGCCCAATCTGACCGTGCAGGCAGTTCTGTACACACCTCTGGTAAGTCGCCTAAGCACTCTTGAGTCCGAAAGGCATAGATACATAATAGAAGGCTCCGAAGGGAGTGATGAAATTGTCTTCTCCTGGTCCTTAACTGCCATTTTGATCTGATGATATCCAGAATATGCATCCAAAAAACTCAATCGTTCACAACTCGACGTAGCATCAATGATCTGATCAATAAGAGGGAGGGCAAACGGGTCAGCTGGACAAGCTTTGTTTAAATCTGTGTAATCCACACACATGCGCCACGTGCCATTATTTTTAAGCACCAAAACCGGGTTAGCTAACCACTTAGGATGAAAAACTTCTACAATGAACCCAGCCGCTAAGAGCCGGGCCACTTCTTCGCTGATGGCCTTCCGTCTCTCTTCATTAAAACGGCGGAGAAACTGTCTGACCGACTTATACTTCGGATCAATATTAAGAGTGTGCTCAGCGAATTATCTGTGTACACCCGGCATGTCTGAAGGCTTCCATGCAAAGATGTCCCGATTCTCACGGATGAACTCGATGAGCGCGCTTTCCTATTTCAGATCCAAATTGGCACTGATACTGAACTGCTTGGAAGAATCGCCCGGAACGAAGTCTACCATCTTGGTGTCATCTGCCGACTTAAACTTCAGCAACAGATCATGCTCTGTAGTTGGCTTTTTTTAAAGAAGTCATATCTGCCGGGTCAACATTATCCTTGTAAAACTTGAGTTCCTCTGTGGCACAAGTCGACTCTGCATAATCTGCATCACCCTCTTCACATTCCAAAGCTATGGTGCGACTCCCATGCACTGTGATGTTCCCCTTATGACCCGACATCTTAAGCTGCAGATAAACATAACATGGTCTTGCCATAAACTTAGCATAAGCTGGTTTGCCAAATAAAGCATGGTACGGGCTGTGGATCCGTACAACTTCAAACGTCAAGGTTTCTGTCCTGGCATCATACTCATCTCCAAAGGTTACTTCCAAATCAATCTTACCAACTGGATAAGCCGACTTATCGGGCACAAATCCATGAAAGACGGTGTTTGATGGTTTAAGCTTCTTATCAGTTAACCCCATACGACAGAAAGTATTATAATACAGAATGTTGATGATGCTCCCGCCATCCATGAGTACCTTGGTGAACTTATACCCTCCAACCTGAGGGGCTACCACTAGGGCCAGCTGACCCAGATTATCAACTCGGGGAGGGTGATCTTCGCGGCTCCACATGATGGGCTGCTCAGACCATCTTAAATAACGGGGTACCGCCGGCTCAACGGCATTCACTGCCCTTTTATGGAGCTTCTGGTCTCGTTTGCACATACTTTTAGTGAATACGTGGTATTGCCCATTGCTCAAGTGCTTCGGGTTACTCTGATAACCGGACTGCTGCTGGTTCCCTTGGCTATTCTGGTGATTATTGCCGCCTTGACTGCCTTGTCCCTGAAAACCGGAGCTAGAGCCACCGCCTCCATGACCCGGACCCTGAAAAGCGGATCCTGAGCCACCGTTAGGTCCCTGACCGTTCTGAATGAACTCCTTGTAAGATCGCATGATGCTGCAATCCTTCCACGCATGGGTGGCCGGCTTTTCCTCCGACCCGTGCTTCGTACACGGCTGATTCATCACCTCATCAATATTGTACCTCGGAGGTGGCCTCCCCTTGCGACGCTGGTTAAAATTCTGTGCCCCGTATTAGCTACAAAAGCATCAGCCTTGCGCTTATTACCACTGTGCTGATTGGCCGGGTTATACTACTGTTGTCGTGGAATTAGCACGGCAGATGTCCGGTTCAGAGGACTTAGGTGTGAGGCCATCGCTCGGGTTAGCTTGAAGAGGTTAAAAGCACACAAAGGACACAGAGGGTTTATACTAGTTCGGCCCCTTCGATGAAGGTAAAAGCCTACGTCTAGTTTGGTGTGGTATTGCTTGGGCGTCGATGAACAGGAAGCGAATCGCTTGCCTGTGTTTCGCGTTGTTGTTTCTTGTCCCTGAACCGTCGCCGGGTCATTCCTTTATATAGGAGGCAACACCCGGTCCGGTTTATAGAGTCCCGAGGCCGGCTCATAAACGTGTCCGCCTCGGTCTCTACTCTTTCTATCTTACATCCCAAGTTACATGATATGACGGTTTACAAACCGTGGGCCTTTACACATGGGCCCTAAATCTCTATGGGCTGTAACCTTTTGTACATATTCTACAGGGTTTGTGATAATGCAACTATGTCAGTGTAATCCGGATCTTCCTGGCCGGTTTATACCTGCTAGTAATATCCCTGACATTAGGCCCCAGATTGATTTGAACTTTTTCATGTCAGTCTTCTAAGTCTTGCATAAATCTCCTCTTTGCAATTTATCTGCTTCATAAACCGGCCGTGACGTCATCTCTTGGAATCGCCTTAATCCGCCGTGACGTCATCTCCACATTTAATGCTCACCTCTGTTTGTTACCTTTATTAAATACCAAACCGAAAATCGAGGCGACAGCGCGATCTTTATCCAATCTCTGACCTCCTCGATTCCCGCCTTACCATTTTCACTTCTTCGTCTTATAAATACCGCTGGGGCATGCCTCTTTTATCCCCTTCTGCCTTCGTCTTCCTCCGTCGCCCGAAGCTCCGCCGCCGCTCTTCGAGCTCCTCGTCGTCCTTGAGCCAAGGCCGCTACATCACCCTGAACGTGACCAGAACACCACACCGCCGTCGTCTACTTCGTCAGGTACTCTTTCCTTTTCCCTGTAGATCTCAATCTAGGGTTTCGCCAGTAGATCCGCCATGAAAACCTTGAAGCTTTGTTGTTCATCCCTGTAGGGTAACATTGCTGTAGATTCAACCCTTATATAGATTCGTCCTGAATCCATGCGTTTCCGCTCTGCCATCATAAACCTAGTTCCTCTAGCTTTATCAGTTTAGATTCGATCTGTAGAGAAACCTCCGCAGCTCTTCCTGTATATTACTTGCGTTTTATTCCATCTTTTCCTTATGCCTTAGATCCATATTTCCTCAGCTCTTTGTGGAAATTGTTTCTTAATACTTACGATCTGTAGCTCGTCTCACCGGCTCAGCCATACTTGCACGTCATATGTTTTATCGACGGTTTAGATGTAAGCCCGTATTCGTAATCGACGGTTTAACTTCTCCTTTCCCTGTTATCATAAACCGGTAGCTGTTCGCCTCGCATCTGCGTCCGGATTATTAATGCCATTAGTCCCTTGTTTAAACCAACGATTAGGTCCATAACTTTATACAATACTCCGGCTTATGCTTCAGCAATTTGGTAAACCGGATTTTGTACTATACTTTTCAGCATTTCCTTATTCCAAACGATGGCCAAGCAGTTCGTCGCTAGCAACTGGGCTCCTTCCCGCATTACTGAGGATGACTTAACGAACGCCGCTTCAATCGGTATTCTGGGTCCTAAGGAGGTTCTGCACTGGCGGGCCCCAGCAGATGAGTGTCCACCTACTCCTGAGGAAGGAGAGGTCATTGTTTTCTTTGATCACCTGGCCCGAGGTTTTAGCCCTCCCGGTTTAAAATTCTTCCGGGATGTGTTAGCTGCTTTCCAGCTCCATCCTCAGGACGTAGGTCCAAATTCTATGTCAAATATCTGCAATTTTCAAGTTTTCTCAGAAGCTTATCATCAAGAAGAACCATCAGTGGATCTGTTCCGAGACTTTTTTCATTTAAACCATCGAACGGAGTTTTCTGACGGGCCGCATAAAGAGTTGGGTGGCGTCAGTATCCAAAAGAGGAAAGATGTGAGCTTCCCTCATGCTGCCCTTCACAGCCACCCCAAGGACTGGAACCAAACATGGTTTTATTGTAAAGACACTTCGCCTGAAGGAGAAAACCCACTGCCGGTTTACCGCGCGTATCGCCTACCAACGGATCATCCCTTGCCACAGCGCCTCAGCGCCCCGGATCATGCCCGGTTTGCTCCTCAACTTTCTAAGCTCAGGGCCTTTGTAGCCAACGGCTTAACTGGAGTAGACTTTGTCCGCTGCTGGCTTGCCTGGAGCATTCTTCCGCTGAGCCGGCGCTCAAGCCTGATGTGTGAGTATACTGGTAAATCAGATGATCCTCAGCACCATATTGATATAATACTGCCTGAAAAAGAAGTCACAGAATCCGCGAAGAAAATGTTAAATGTCTCTTTGGAGGAGTGTAGCCGGACCGGTTTAGCTCCGTTCTGCAAAACCAACAAACCGCCAGCGGTAAGTCCTTTCTGGTCTTTTCTTGATTATCTTAATCCGGCCATATCAATTGTCTTGTATTTATTTCCTATCTTCTGCACAGGCCAACGATCCCTTCTGGAAGAGGAAACTTCAAGATAAATCGGCTAAGCAACCACGCCGGAAAACTTATGTTGTTAAGAAGAAGAAGGTTGTTGCTCCCTCTAGTTCACATCCTGAGGAAGATGGTCCGGATTCGGAGGTACGAATTAAACCTTATATGCTTTAATCTCCCTTTTATCCAATTTTATGTTAACAATGCCTTTTCACAGGATCTGGCGGAAGGAAGCAAAGCGGCGGGAGTTGAGGTAATTTCTCTCTCTTCTGACTCAGAGCCGCTGCCCCCCCAAAATCCGCCGGGTGTCCCGGAAATATCCTTTTTCTCATCCTTATGCTCAATTGGATCCCAACTTTCTTTTGAAGAAGCAGCAACATGAAGCACGTCGGACCACGCGCCATAGTGGCCATGTGGTGGAGTCATCCAGAATACCTCTTACGCCGGCTCGTAGGCATCGCTCCGTGGTTTTACTTTCTCCAACTCTTCTTCATCCAAAAGCCGGCCTTATACGTAAACCGCTTAAACCGTCTGATCCTAACTATCAGGAGGCTCCTTTGTCCTCTTCCGGCGAATCAACTGCCACGCAGGTCCCCGTGCTGAAGACCGTGCCTGGGTAAGTCCCTTTCTCAAACATCTGGTTTATCTTTAGGTTTGTAACTTCATGATTCTTATTGTTCCTTTGATTCCTTTACCAGAAAGCCGAAACCTAGTAAGAAGGCGAAAGCCACTAAAACGGCTGCTGAAACCGCTACCGTTGAACCGGCCGGTGATCCGGAAGATGTTATCCTTCCAGAAGATAATCCTGCAGCTCAGTTTGATGACCCTATTCCCATGGATCGTGATGAGATTGCTGCTCCGGGGGATGATAATACGGAGAATGTGGTTGAACCGGCGAGCCCTGTCCGGGTTAGCCCTCCGTGGGCTAGCCCGGCTCCTGCCAGCCTAACACCTACTGCTGCCCCTCTCCAGCCAACTGCCGCTTCGTCCACGGATGTTGAGATAACCGGGTTAGGTTTTACTGCCCCCACTGAGCCTGTCATCTTGGCCAGGCATACTGCCAAAGAAGAAAATCTTCACCGGGAGAAAGGCAAGTGGAGCACAGACTTATCCGGTTATTCCCAGTTGAGTGCCCAGGAACTTCATTCCGGGTATCTGAACCGACTTTTTACCAGCCGCGAGTATGAAGCCGGGTTGGTTAATATGATGAAAGATAAATACGAGGTAATTTCCCTTCCTTTTACTTATCACTGTTTCGTATTCTTTGCCATCCTGTCTTCAAGCCATAGTAGCCCCCAAGTGCCGGTTTAGCTTCATTGTAGGTGAACTGGGACTTCTAGTGTATCTGAAAATGAACTTTCATTAGCCCCCAAGTGCCAGGGGTATAACTTGGTTTATGCGCTTGGGACTTGTCTGAATTTTTCTCTCAATACTTCAATTGCACATTAGCCCCCAAGTGTCAACTGTATAACTTGTTATATGCTTGAGACTTGATTGATCTGTCTTTCTAATCTGTTTGATTTTCTTGTAGGCTGAACTGACCCGGAGGGCTTCAGAAGTAACTGAACTCTGGAATAGGTTGGCTGTTAATGAAACTGCTTCCGCCAAAGCTAAGGAAGAGCTTGTGCTTACCTTAACCAACATGGAAAAATTGAAAAAGGACTTTGAAGCGGAGCGGTCCACATGGGAAGTGCAGAGGAATGCTCTTGAGAAAAGGGCAAAAGACGTTGAAGTTGCGCTTAATCCGGTTACACAGGAGCTGACCGGTTTAAGACAACAAATAGAACTCATGACTTCTGCTATCTTCGGTGAGTACCCGTCTGCGTATGTCTTTCATCTTTGCAATCTTTTGTTCCACTCTGGTTTAACTTGGCCAACGTTTTCAGGGAGGCGCATAACTCATCTTGGAGATGATGTCCGGAAGAAGCTCAAGGCCTCTTATACCCTGGTGGAGCAGCTGTATTTCGGCGCTCAAAGGGTTATTAGCACAATGTCCCTTAACAAACCGGCCCCAACTACCATCCAAGGCACTTTGGAGAAGCTATCTGTCCTGCCTGTGCGTCTGGTGGAAGTGAAAAAATCTGCTGTGCGGGCTGGTTCTCTTTTGGCACTGACCCGGGCCAAGGCATGGGTTCCGGACTTTGATCCGGAGGAGGCTATGAACGGCTATCCCAGCAATAAAGAGGATGGATCCACCTTCTCTGCCAAAGACCTCCGTGCCTTAACCAAAGAGATGCGCCCACTCGCCAGCAAACTTGCCGATGAAGCGGATCTGACAAGGTATCATCCGGCCTATGACTTAGAAAACGAACGGGTGGAGCGGCCGGTTTACGACACTGAGAATCTGATCCCACCGATTCGTGGCCATACTTTCGCTCCAGATGTTGATTCGTCAGACCTTATTAATGAGGAAATGTACTTCCGTGCACTTTCCAAGATTGATTGGTGCGTTCCTGATTTCCAGCCACTACCCGAAGATGAAGAAGCTCCGGAACAAGCCGACCCCCAGCCTTCGCAGCGTGAAGAGGAGTCATAAACCGTCCGGTTTAATTTGTAGTTGCTAAACACTTTGCCAAAAAACTTTAATCTATTCGGGCCTGCATGTGCCTTGTAATAGGATAGTCAAAACATTGTCTTTCTCCCATGTGGATGTCACAACTTGACTTGGTGTCTGCCAACTTAATCTTTGTTTTGTCATGGTTGATCCGTTTATGTTATCTGTGCCTGCATAAACGATGCTAAAAGATGTCCTGGCGGTTTACTACCGGACCTACTATACTGCTCCAATAGATATATATCAAAGGAATGTCTGTTTTATATCAAAGATACTTCATACCTTTGATTAAGTGTACCTGCTGTCTTTAATCCGGTAGGCAGGATTGAGAGCATAGATGCTAATGAGGCTCTTGGCTCTCTTGGCGTTTGCCTGATGACTGATCCGTGTTATGATGAACGCCGGTTTAACTCATGCTGGTGTTCATGCCCCAGACTTTTAATTTTGCAGATATATGCTCAACTTTGAAGTTGCCCAATCCTGGATCAATAGACTTGGTTAACAACAAAAACTAGTAAAATCACAGAAACAAAGCTTTTTGGCAAATAAGACCATGCAGTCGAGGCTTTTTGCGAGCTGCCAGGCTCCGGGCTTTTTGTGAGCGGCCTTTAAATTCTAGGCATTTTTTTAAGAGCGGCCTTTAAGCTCTTGGCTTTTTGCGAGCTGCCAGGCTCCATATTTGATGCATTAAGGACACCGGTTTAAGAGGTTTCTGATTCGAATACGATCAGTAAACCGGACCAAAGGGGTTAAGCTAGGATTAGAATACGATCATGTAGCCCCCAGTGGCTTTGAGAGGTTTTTTTAACGACCCTGATTCGAATACGTTCAAAGTCGGATCAAAAAGGGGTTGAGCTATGATTCGAATACGATCAAGAAGCCCCCTAGTGAATTTGGCTATGCTCTCTTTGGTTCGAATACGACCTATGTTTGAACAGGAAGCCCCCAAGTGACCATAGAAGTAGGGTACCTATATTGGAATTGTGCTTTGCGGCAAACCTTCCTTGGTCCCTTAATAAATAATTGTCCTGCATATCAAAATAGACAGATCAAAGCATCTTGTTTCCTTGATGAAAATGATATATATCAAGAGAAATAAACTTTAGATGGATCTCACCTGAGTGAATTCCCATATGATACTTCTATTTGAAAAGATGGCTGATCCCCCGGTTTACCGGGGGTGCCGGTTTATTTGTTAATCATCATAATATGTACATGATACATAAAGCGGAGCCAATGGCTTAAGTGTAGTAAGGTCGCAGAAGAGTGATGTTCCACGGCCTCTTCTTCTCTTCCTCTGCTGTACGTGAGTCTTTATGCTCTCGAACGTCCACCACGTAGTATGAACCGTTGTGTAGGTTCTTGCTGACCACAAAGGGTCCTTCCCAAGGTGGGGATAACTTGTGCATATTTGTCTGGTCTTGGATGAGCCGGAGCACCAGGTCCCCCTCCTGGAACGTCCTGGTCCTAACCTGGCGGCTGTGATATCGGCGCAGGTCTTGTTGATAAATTGCTGATCGTGTTGCTGCTGTGTCTCGTTCCTCATCTAGCCGGTCTAAGTTGTCTTGTCTCGCTTGCCCATTGGCCGCTTCAACATAGGCTGCCACCCGTGGTGAGTCGTGCCGGACGTCACTAGGGAGAACTGCTTCAGCGCCATATACCATGAAGAAAGGCATATAACCTGTAGACCTGTTAGGTGTAGTGTTGATGCTCCAGAGGACAGAAGGTAACTCCTCAACCCAGCAACCTGGTGTTCTTTGCAAAGGAGTCATAAGCCAGGGCTTGATGCCTCGCAAGATCTCTTGGTTGGCCCTTTCAGCTTGACCATTGGATTGAGGGTGAGCTACTGAAGATACATCCAGGCGAATATGTTCCCTTTGGCAAAACTCTTCCATCTCTCCTTTAGATAGGTTGGTGCCATTATCAGTAATGATGCTGTGTCGAAAGCCAAACCGGAAAATTACCTTTTTGATGAATTTAACCGTTGTTGCCGCATCACACTTACTGACAGGCTCTGCCTCAATCCACTTTGTAAAATTGTCCACTGCTACCAACAGGTGGGTTTTCATATCTTGGGATCGTTTAAAAGGCCCAACCATATCAAGCCCCCAAGTTGCAAACGGCCAAGTGATTGGAATCATCCGTAGCTCCTGCGCCGGAATATGAGCACGTTTTGAAAATTTCTGACAAGCATCACATCTCCGGACTAGATCCTCCGCATCAGCATGAGCCGTTAACCAGTAGAACCCATGACGAAAGGCCTTGTCTACCAATGACTTCGAACCGGCGTGATGACCACAGTCTCCTTCGTGTATCTCTCAAAGAATATCACAGCCTTCTTTCGATGATACACATCGCTGAAATGCCCCAGAAATGCTGCGATGATGAAGTTCTCCGTTGACAATGGTCATAGATTTGGATCGCCGGATTATCTGCGTAGCCTCAACCTCATCATCTGGCAATTCCCCTCGGCTCAAGTATGCCAAGTAAGGGAGTGTCCAATCCGGAATAACATGAAGTGCTGCAACTAGCTGTGCTTCTGGTTTAGGAATAGCCAAATCCTCCTCCGATGGTATCTGTACCGATGGACTGTGTAACTCATCCAAGAAGGTATTTGGTGGAACCGGTTTAAGCTGAGAGCCCAGCCGGCTTAACGCATCGGCTGCTTCATTTTTCCGCCCGTCTATGTGATCCACCTGATATCCTTTGAAATATCCTGCAATCGTTTCAACTTCTCGTCTGTAAGCTGCCATGAGCGGATCTTTAGAGTCCCACTTGCCAGACACCTGTTGCACTACTAGATCTGAATCACCAAAGCACTTGACCCGGCTCAAGTTCATCTCCTTAGCCATCCGTAGGCCGTGAAGGAGAGCTTCGTACTCAGCAGCATTGTTAGTGTAAGGGAACATTAGTCGGAGGACATAACAAAACTTGTCACCTCGTGGGGAAGTTAACACGACTCTAGCCCCCGAGCCTTCTAACTGCCTTGAACCGTCAAAGTGGATAGTCCAGTATGTATGATCCGGCTTCTCCTCTGGTGCTTGCAATTCTGTCCAATCATTGATGAAATCTACCAGTGCTTGGGATTTGATAGCAGTACGGGGTACATATTTCAATCTGTGTGGGCTAAGCTCAATGGCCCACTTTGCCACTCTGCCAGTGGCTTCTCTATTTTGGATTATATCCCCCAACGGAGCTGAGCTAACAACAGTGATTGGGTGGCCCTGGAAGTAGTGCTTCAGCTTCCGGTTTGCCATGAACACGCCGTACACCAACTTCTGCCAGTGCGGATACCTTTGGTTTGACTCAATGAGAACCTCACTGACGTAGTAAACCAGGCGCTGAACCGGATATTCCTTGCCTGCTTCCTTGCGTTCCACCACAATTGCCACGCTAACTGCACGGGCATTAGCAGCCACGTATAATAGCAGCGGTTCGTTGTCAACAGGAGCAGCAAGAACTGGCGGTTCCGCTAATTGCCGCTTCAAATCCTCGAACGCAGCGTTTGCAACATCGCTCCATATGAAATGATCTGTCTTTTTCAACATCTGATAAAGCGGGATCGCCTTTTCTCCCAAACGGCCGATGAATCGGCTCAATGCTGTAAGCCGGCCTGCTATGCGCTGGACATCATTGATACAAGCCGGTTTAGTGAAGGATGTTATCGCCTTGATCTTCTCCGGATTAGCCTCTATTTCTCTGTTTGATACTAAGAATCCAAGGAGCTTGCCTGCCGGAACACCAAAAACGCACTTCTCCAGATTAAGCATCATCTTATAAACCCGAAGGTTGTCAAAGGTTTCCTTTAGGTCCTCTATTAGTGTCTCCTCCTTCCTTGATTTCACCACAATGTCATCAACATAAGCATGTACATTCTTTCCAATCTGCCCTTTAAGACAGTTCTGTATGCAACGCTGATAAGTTGCTTGGGCACTCTTGAGCCCAAAAGGCATGGATACATAACAGAAGGCCCAAAGAGGAGTTATGAAAGCTGTCTTCTCCTGTTCCTTAACTGCCATCTTGATCTGATGATAACCTGAATATGCGTCCAAAAAAATTAACCGCTCGCATCCTGCCGTAGCATCAATAATTTGATCAATACGGGGGAGAGCAAAAGGATCAGTTGGGCAAGCCTTATTTAAGTCTGTGTAATCAACACACATCCTCCAGGTGCCATTTTTCTTTAGAACCAGCACCGGATTAGCCAGCCACTCTGGATGAAACACCTCAACTATGAATCCTGCGGCCAAAAGCCTAGCCACTTCTTCTCCTATAGCCTTGCGCCTCTCCTCATTGAAGCGGCGCAAATACTGTTTGACCGGTTTAAACTTCGGATCAATATTAAGACTGTGCTCAGCGAGTTCCCTCGGTATCCCTGGCATGTCAGAAGGTTTCCATGCAAAGATATCCCGGTTCTCACGGATGAACTCGATGAGCGTGCTTTCCTATTTGGGGTCTAGGTTAGCGCTGATAGTGAACTGTTTGGAAGAATCGCCTGGAACAAAGCCAATCTGCTTGGTTTCCTCCGCCGATTTAAACTTCAATGCCGGATCATGCTCTGTAGTTGGCTTTTTCAATGGGGACATATCCGCCGGATCAACGTTGTCTTTGTAGAACTTTAACTCCTCCGTAGCACACACTGCCTCCGCATAGGCTGCGTCTCCTTCCTCACATTCCAATGCGATCTTGCGACTTCCGTGAACCGTGATGGTTCCCTTGTGACCCGGCATTTTGAGCTGCAGATAAACATAACACGGTCTAGCCATGAACTTAGCGTAAACGGTCTTCCAAACAGGGCATGATATGGGCTCCTGATCTTTATGACCTCAAAGGTCACTATTTCTGACCTAGAATCCTGCTCATCCCCGAAGGTGACTTCCAGATCAATTTTCCCAACTGGGTAAGCCGATTTACCTGGCACCACTCCATGGAATACTGTGTTGGACTGTCTCAACTTCTTATCCGTCAACACCATACGCCTGAAAGTCTCATAGTATAAGATGTTGATACTGCTGTCGCCATCCATGAGTATCTTTGTAAACTTGTAGCCGCCCACCTGTGGTGCCACCACTAGGGCCAACTGACCCGGATTATCAACCCGTGGCGGGTGATCCTCTCTGCTCCACACAATAGGTTGTTCCGACCAACATAGAAAACGTGGCGTCGCCGGTTCAACTGCGTGTACTGCCCGCTTCAGAACCTTTTGATCTCGTTTGCACAAACTCGTGGTGAAAACATGATACTATCCACTGCTTAGCTCTTTCGGATTACTCTCATACCCAGATTACTACTGCCGCTGGCGCTGCTGATTGCCTTGGTTGTTGTAACCACCCTGACCATGCTGCTGGTTGCCTTGGTTGTGGTAACCACCCTGACCATGCTGCTGGTTATGTTGATGCTGACCGTGATATCCTGATCCGGAACCATTACCCTGGTAACCCGGACCCTGAAAACCGGAACCCGAGCCGCCGCCGAGGGGTCCGTGGTTATATCTGGCTTGTTTCATGGCCTCTACCATGATCCGGCAGTCCTTCCATAAATGCTTAGATGGGTGTCCCTCCGTACTGTGTTTAGGGCAAGGCTCGTTCAACTGTTGATCTAGATTGAAAAACTGTCCTTCGCCACGTTGAGGTGGTTTACCTTTGCGGCGCTGCCCGTTTCCCTGAACGTTGGTATTGGCCACAAAATCAGAACCGCCCTCTGCTTTTCGCTTACCATTGTAACCCGTTCCTACCAGATTAGCCAGTGCCGGTTTACCAGCCTTGTTCGCCTTTCCGGACTTGTCTCCGTCCGCATCTGGGTACTTGGTGCTATCAGAATCCCCATATTTCACCAGAGCGCTCATGAGCGTGCCCATGTCAATGCAATCGCGTTTGAGCCATCCTAACTTCAGTTTCAGAGACTCAAACCGTCAATTGTTTTCCAATGTCACTATCGCCGTACTAGGGTTGATACTATTGGAAGTGTGCAGGATTTCTGATACTCGCCGCACCCAGCTGCTCGTGGGTTCCTGATCTCCTTGAACACATGCTGCTAAGTCCACCACCGACATTGGCTGCTTGCACGTGTCTTTGAAATTTCTGATAAACTGGCGACGCAACTCACCCCATGATCCGATGGAGTTAGGCGGTAGGCCCTTTAACCATGTCCGGGCTGTACCCTCCAGCATCATGGTGAAGTACTTGGCGCATGCCGCTTCATCCACATCAAGCATCTCCACAGCCATCTCATAACTTTCAACCCATGCCTCTGGAGCCAGATCCACTGTGTAGTTGGGTACCTTGCGCGGGCCTTTGAAGTCCTTTGGTAGTTTCACGCTTCGTAAAGCGGGGATGAGACACTATACTCCAAAGGAACTTGCTGTGACTCCCGTTTCTGCTGTGGCTGGGTGAACCGGCGTTGTTTGACGGGTATCCTCGCGGGCAGTATGTCTGGCCCGGTTTATCGCCTCTTGGGCGTGCGCTTCTGCTCCCGCCGGATTATCTTGCCTGTGACGATGACGTTTCCGCTCGCTACTAGACACAGCCGGTTCATCCCAGTGCCTAGAATAACTCCGGCTTTGGCGGGGGGTTGAATGAATCCTTTCCCTGCTATAAGAATGCGCCTGCTGCTGCGTCAGCGCCGTATCCAGTAATTCCTTAGCCCGGCGTGCTTCCGCCGCCACGAGGGATGTCCCCTCAATGGGTAAAGCGGCCAGCCGTGAAGCCGCAAGCCGTGAAGCGGCGGCGACAATGTTGTCCAACGGGTTAGAATAATGGCCGGGGGGTGGGGACGCGCGGCGTTGGCACTATTTGGCGGTTTCGCTCTGCGGCCGGCGGCTGAACCGGCGCGCCAGTCCCCGGGGCTCCTCCCCGGTTTACCTCAGGATAATTGCTGGCTCCCACTCCTGGTGTGCCAAAGAGATTCATTGCCTCGTAAACCGGCGGTAGACGAGTTTGCTGTCTTCTGTACATTACCTCATGTGCAGAAGTCTGATCCACCCTGAGCCGGAAAGCTTGGGAGTCTAGTTCCGCTTGCCTCGTAGCCATCCTGACTTTCTCCGCGTCTAGATCCCGTTTAGCCTGCTCAATCCGGCCCTTCAGCTGAAGGATCTCCGCATCATGTTGCGCCTTGTTGGCAGGGGCCACTTCTACTGTTGCAAGTGCGGTCAATTCTCCAACCAAGGTGGATAGGGCATCAGAGGGCGACGGGATCAGGTGATCTGGCCATGAAAACAGCCACCCGGTTTGGCAGATTGATGGCTTCTCGCCCCTCGTTGGTTACCCCAAGTGGAAGGTTTGAGATGCAGTGTAGCGGAAGTTTTCCCTTGGCAAAGATACCAAGGATCGATTTCCCTGAGACTCCCAGTTTCAACAAGAAGGTGTCAACTGCTAACGGCGCCAGATATTAGCAATCAACGTGGACCTGCACACAGATACAAATAACTTTGCTCCCAACGAGTACAGAGAGGTTGTCAATCCCTCCGGCCTTGTCGTTTACAAAGGATAAAACGCAAGTGATAATAGTGATAGGTAATGCTGCAAATAGTAAGTAAAAGCGTAAAGTAAATAGCGGATGTGATCAGTGATGGTAATATGGACCGGGGTCCCATGATGTTCACTAGTGATGTCTCTCTCCCAAAAGACGATAAAACAGCTATGTGAGGTAAACGAATTACAGCTGGGCAATTGACAGGATTATGTGCGCAAACCAATGCTAACTATGTTGCAAGAAAGGTAGAGGTTCAAAGCATGGGCGGTACGCCAAGGCAAGTAGACCGAAATCCATCTGCATCTACTACTAATTATCCACCTTGAGATATCTATCCAGAACATCTCGCTGGTATTAAGTTGCGAGTCCCACCCAAAGTGTAAACTCAAAGCAAAAGACAACTGCATTAAAAGAACTTTGCGTAAAGTAAACAATCCTTGCACCCGCGGGCACAAGCACCGTTGTTTTCCCCCTTGTGGCAACAGCACATCCCCTAGACTCATGTTTCTGTCACTCAAGCTAGTCATCGAGGGGCATGAACCCACAATCAAGCATAACGTTCCCTCTTGGAGTCACTACCTACTACTTGGCCAAAGCAATAAATAACAATGGAGAACATGCAAGAATTACTTACGAACATAAATATAAAAGAGGTAGATCAAATATATTACTCAAACACAATCTGAACATAATCTCACAATCCATCGGATTTAGCAAACTCAACATAGCAACAACATAAGGATTACATATGTGCCTCGATCATGTAGGGCAGCTCACGAGGACTAATTAGTGAAGCACAAGAAGGGGAGGAGAACATCACATAGCTACTGGTCATGGACCCATGGTCCAAGGGAGACTACTCACAACTCATCCGAGAGGCGTCCATGGTGGTGGAGAGGCTCCCGGTGGTGATCCTCCCCTCCGGCAGGGTGCCGGGAAGAGTTCTCCTGGCGCTCCCGATCTTGGAAGCGCGGCGGCGACGGAACAGAGATGAGATCGCGAAAAAGGGTTCCCGTCTCGAGGGGTTCGGGACACGATATAAATATATGCCAAAGGGGGGCATCAGCGGAGGCCTGGGGGGCCCAGGCGCCCCCCCCCCCCTCGGCGCGGCCAGGAGGGGGGCTGCGCCACCAGGGCGCCTGGAGCCCTGGTGGCCCCCTCCGGCCCTACTTCGGCTGCCGGGAAGCTTCTGGAACGCTGATTTTTTATATAATTTTTCAGGGATTTTTCTGGCAGTTCTCGTAATGGGAAAACCTGAAATACAAAAATAGCAGAAAACAGAAACTGACACTGGGGTGCACTGAATTAATAGGTTAGTCCAAATATGATCAAAAGTGTATGGAAGTGTATAAATATCATAGCAATATCACCCAAAAGAGGCATGGAGCAAGCAGAAATTATAGATACGTTTTGGACGTATCACCCAAAAGAGGCATTGTCGTTTACAAAGAACGGAAAGTTTTACAACATGATACTGAAACATCAAATAGATTTTTAATGAGCATGGTGTGCAAATATGATAAAGTGATATCTCGCTTGCCCCCTTTAGTGAGGCAAAACATAAATGCAGGGGCACCTCCAAGGTTTAAGTGATGACTAGATACAATAATTTCAGAATAAACGATATCACAATCATGTAAAAGACAATGCTACTTTGGGACAATGCACATTACACTCAGAATGACAATCATGCTCTCAGTAGTTGGTGCTTTAAAAGAAGGTGGAGACTCTCGAGCCATGGCTTTTGTTGGCAAGGTTGAAAACCCGTAGTCGGAAACAAAGACAAAACATGTACCAGAGCTCTTGGTTTTAAAAATAGAGGTAATAATTTTTTTTATTATGCATGTTCCGTCAACGAATGCTAGCAGACAACTCAATCACTTCTTGAGATGGACAAGTTTCGAGGAACGGCTCCCGAATAATGACGATCACATCCTCTTAATCTCCTTTGTTTATCACTGCCAAAGTTTTCTGATTTCTCATGAACAAAGCGTGAAGGAGGGTTTGTTTGTTATATTAATTTTGAGCCGGGCGCACTCAATGCCAGTTCCTTCTCGTGTTATGGGTTTGCACATTAGACATGCAATCCCGGGGTGAAGCTTGTCCAACTTAAAAAGATCATGAATTAACTACTACTTCCTCATGAACTTAAAACAGAGGCACAAAACAGAAATGCATTTTTTTTGAATAATTTCGAGATGGTACATGAAAGTCTTCGTTAGGAATGGCAGGTAAATACCATGTAGGAAGGTATGGTGGACTCATATGGCATAACTGGTTTAAAAGAATTTGGATGCACAAGCAGTCAGTCCGCTTAGTACAGGTGGAGGTTAGCAAAAGACTGGGAGCGACCAACTAAGAGAGCAATGACGGTCATAATCATGCAGAGCGACAAAGCAACATTGAATCAGGCATGGTAGTTATATCGCTACTCAGAAACAAAAGATCATCAAGGCTTGACAGACTTTCTTTACAGTCTTAAATATGCATGAGCATACGCCAAGTCAATCAAAATAAATTCTTGAAGGAAGATATTACTAAACCATACCACATCATAGGCAAACAAATCATGTTGGTATTCCAATAACATATTGGAAACCCCCCAGCTATTTGAGACTAACCATAAGAAAACATGAACTACTAAGCACCATTATGCACGTAGCATTTTTATCATAGACATATCAACCATGCAACAGAAGCAATCTCTCTTAATAAGATAAGCATGATAAATAAAGAGAGTTCAAGCAACCAACTAAACAAAAGCTCTTTAAAAAGATAAGCATGAAAACTAAAAGCTAAACATGATAGTAGCTATTGAAAGACAAAGAACACACATAGCAAAGATAGACATGAAAATTATATGTTATGTTCTAGGTAGAAGTGGAGCGTGTTTCTCTCCCACACAAAGAAAGCTGAGTTCCGACTCGTTATGAAAAGCTAAAGAAAACTAAAAAGGAAACTAAAAGCAAGACGCTCCAAGCATAGCACATAACACATGAAGTGATAAAAATATAGTGGAACGAAAGACGAACTGATAATGTTGATGGAGAAGGGGATGCACGGGGGCATCCCCAAGCTTAGACGCTTGAGTCTCCTTGAATATTTCTTGGGGGTGTACGGGGGCATCCCCAAGCTTGAGCGTTTGACACTCCTGAATCTTTTTATCATCTTCCCTCGCACACTTGAAAACTCCCTTCATACATAACTCATCATAATCTGATTAGCGAGGTTAGTACCCATAATAAAATAATTGTTCCTTGCTGGAAATAAGGATACTCTTGAAGGTCTACTGTTTCTCAAGATTTCCAAAAGGTTTTTTGCAAAGAAAAAGCAAGCTCAAGGTTTGCAAAATGAAGGAAAGGCAAAACAGGACAGAATCTGTGAAAAACAGAACAACAGGTAGTAAATGATTTTTTCGTGGCACTTCTGCAACTCTAATAAAAAAACTCAGAAAAAACGCACGAAAGACAATTATATAGAGCACGCTGTCGAAAAAATTCAGACCAAAAAGATGATCTGGTGATTTTATACGAATTTTTCTATCCAAGGACAGAATCTGTTTCCTGGACAGCACGTCACAACTTTTGAACTTTCTTGCAATCAGAGGCTACACTTGGCACAAAGTTGAAAAGCAAAGATACAATGATGATGCTATTGTAGTAACAACATCAAGACACAACAAAAGCAAAATAAAAATTTTATTCATGTGGGCTGCCTCCCAAAAGCGCTTTCTTTTATGCCTTTAAGCTAGGCATAATGCATAGAGATCAAGTTTTATCAAGAGTAAAAGAATAGCTAGCCCGTATAACGGACTCAAAAGGTAACTTAATCTTCTTTCGAGGGAAGTGTTCCATCCCTTTCTTGAGAGGAAATTGGAATTTTATATTCCCCTCTTTCATGTCAATGATAGCACCAACGGTGCGTAGGAAAGGACGTCCCAAAATAATTGGACAAGAAGGTTCACATTCAATGTCCATAATCGTAAAATCAACGGGAACATAATTGTCATTGACAATGTTAAGAACATCGTCGATCCTCCCCAAAGGTTTCTTTATGGAAGAATCAACAAGACGAACACCAAAAGAACAAGAATCAAAAGGTTTCAATTTAAACATATCATATATTCTTTTGGGCATAACGGAGGTACTAGCTCCAACATCACATAAAGCATAGCAAGAGAAGTTATTCAACTTAATTTTAATCATAGGATCCCAACCATCTTCTAGCTTTCTAGGTATGGAGGCTTCTACTCTAAGTTTCTCCTCCCTAGCTTTGATGAGAGCATTAGTGATATGCTCTGTGAAGGCAAGGTTAAGCGTGCTAGTGCGGGGATCTCTAGACATCTTGTGAAGGAAATCAATAACTTCGGTAAGAGTGCAATTATCAAAATCAAGGTCACTACTATCAAGTAAGGTGGTAGTGGTGTCCTTTAGGTTCACTTGTTTGGTAGTTTCTATAGTCATAGCATCACCATTAATAGGTCCAATGGGACCAGGAGTGCATTGGGTGCTAAGAGTTTGGATATCCTCAACAACTTGGATAGTAGCAACAGTGTGGTGGGTAGGAAAGTTCTTAATTCTATCTTCTTCCTCCCTTTCTCTAGCCCATCTCTCTTTAAGTTTAGCCAACATCCTAATGTTTTCATTAATTTGCACTTGAATAGCATTCATAGGAGTGACCTTCCTCTCCTCAAGAGGAGAAGTTCTAATTTTAAGCAATTCTACCTCATTGGCTAAATTGTCTACCTTCAAAGAGAGATCATCTAGTTTGTTTAGTTTTTCTCCTACACTCTTATTAAAGGCTTTTTGAGTAGTGATGAAATCTTTAAGCATAATCTCTAGTTCAGTAGTGGAGTTCTTGGTGATAGGATAAGCATTGTTGTTCCCATAAGAATTAGAGGGGAACAGTCTATGATTGCTACCAAAATTACTCCTATAAGCATTGTTATTAAAATTGTTTCTAGAGATAAAGTTCACATCTACTTGTTCTTGAGAAATCAAAGAATTTAAAGGAACATCACGAGGATCAACAGAAGATTGCTTCGAAAGTAGAGACACGATCAAGTCAACTTTTTCATTTAGGGAGGAAATCTCCTCGACAGAGTTTACCTTCCTACCTATTGGAGCGCGTTCGGTGTGCCATTGGGAATAGTTGGTCATCATCTCATCGAGAAGTTTTGTGGCAGCACCAAGTGTAGTTGACATAAAGGTTCCTCCCGCGGCCGAATCTAACAAGTTTCGCGAGGTAAAGTTCAAGCATGCATAAAAAGTTTGGATAACCATCCAAGTAGTCAAACCATGAGTAGGGAAGTTCTTGACAAGAGATTTCATACGTTCCCAAGCTTGGGCAACGTGTTCATTATCCAATTGTTTAAAATTCATTATGTTACTTCTTAGTTGGATAATTTTAGCAGGTGGATAGTACTTTCCAATAAAAGCATCTTTGCACTTGTCCCATGAATCTATGCTATTTCTAGGCAAAGACTGAAACCAAATTTTAGCTCCTCCTCTCAAGGAGAAAGGAAAAAGCTTAAGCTTAACAATGTTACCATCTATTTCTTGGTACTTTTGCATATCACAGAGTTCAACAAAATTGTTTAAGTGTAAAGCAGCATCATCTCCAGCACCGGAGAATTGATCTTTCATAACTAAGTTCAGTAAAGCAGGTTTAATTTCATACGAAGGTGCTGAAGTGGCAGGTGTAGTGATAGGTGTGCAGATAAAGTCATCGTTGTTGTGACTAGTGAAGTCACACAACTTGGTGTTCTCGGTTGAACCCATAGCAGCAAGCAAGCAAGATAACTATTTTTGTGATTTTCGATAAAAGATACTTAAAACAAAACTGAAAGGTAAACTAACAAGACTAAAAAGCAAAGGTAAAAGATAGCGTGCAACTCCCCTATCTTGAAGAGTGGAGTCCCCGGCAACGGCGCCAGAAAACTTTGCTTGATGGCTTCTCGCCCCTCGTTGGTTACCCCAAGTGGAAGGTTTGAGATGCAGTGTAGCGGAAGTTTTCCCTTGGCAAAGATACCAAGGATCGATTTCCCTGAGACTCCCAGTTTCAACAAGAAGGTGTCAACTACTAACGACGCCAGATATTAGCAATCAACATGGACCTGCACATAGATACAAATAACTTTGCTCCCAACGAGTACAGAGAGGTTGTCAATCCCTCCGGCCTTGTCGTTTACAAAGGATAAAACGCAAGTGATAATAGTGATAGGTAATGCTGCAAATAGTAAGTAAAAGCGTAAAGTAAATAGCGGATGTGATCAGTGATGGTAATATGGACCGGGGTCCCATGATGTTCACTAGTGATGTCTCTCTCCCAAAAGACGATAAAACAACTATGTGAGGTAAACGAATTACAGCTGGGCAATTGATAGGATTATGTGCGCAAACCAATGCTAAATATGTTGCAAGAAAGGTAGAGGTTCAAAGCATGGGCAGTACGCCAAGAAAAGTAGACCGAAATCCATCTGCATCTACTACTAATCATCCACCTTGAGATATCTATCCAGAACATCTCGCTGGTATTAAGTTGCGAGTCCCACCCAAAGTGTAAACTCAAAGCAACAGACAACTGCATTAAAAGAACTTTGCGTAAAGTAAACAATCCTTGCACCCGCGGGCACAAGCACCGTTGTTTTCCCCCTTGTGGCAACAGCACATCCCCTAGACTCATGTTTCTGTCACTCAAGCTAGTCATCGAGGGGCATGAACCCACAATCAAGCATAACGTTCCCTCTTGGAGTCACTACCTACTACTTGGCCAAAGCAATAAATAACAACGGAGAACATGCAAGAATAACTGACGAACATAAATATAAAAGAGGTAGATCAAATATATTACTCAAACATAATCTCACAATCCATCGGATCCCAGCAAACTCAACATAGCAACAGCATAAGGATTACATATGTGCCTCGATCATGTAGGGCAGCTCACGAGGACTAATTAGTGAAGCACAAGAAGGGGAGGAGAACATCACATAGCTACTGGTCATGGACCCATGGTCCAAGGGAGACTACTCACAACTCATCCGGGAGGCGTCCATGGTGGTGGAGAGGCTCCCGGTGGTGATCCTCCCCTCCGGCAGGGTGCCGGGAAGAGTTCTCCTGGCGCTCCCGATCTTGGAAGCGCGGCGGCGGCGGAAAAGAGATGAGATCGCGAAAAAGGGTTCCCGTCTCGAGGGTTTCGGGACACGATATAAATATATGCCAAAGGGGGGCATCTGCGGAGGCCTGGGGGGCCCAGGTGCCCCCCCCCCGGCGCGGCCAGGAGGGGGGCTGCGCCACCAGGGCGCCTGGAGCCCTGGTGGCCCCCCTTCGGCCCTACTTCGGCTGCCGGGAAGCTTCTGGAACGCTGATTTTTTATATAATTTTTCCGGGATTTTTCTGACAGTTCTCGTAATGGGAAAACCTGAAATACAAAAACAGTAGAAAACAGAAACTGGAACTGGGGTGCACTGAGTTAATAGGTTAGTCCAAATATGATCAAAAGTGTATGGAAGTGTATAAATATCATAGCAATATCACCCAAAAGAGGCATGGAGCAAGCAGAAATTATAGATACGTTTTGGACGTATCACAGATCAAAGGGGTCCGGAATACTATCACCATCGGACACACCCTCGGATCGGCCGTCCTGCAACAGATACAAAGATTTGGTCTCTCCGGATGAAGATTCATCATCACAGTAGACAACTGTCTCGCCACCAGAATCCGATCTGTCCTCGGCTTGGACTCCATGTATTGCTCCAACGAAAACACGCTTTACGACGGGCTGAATCCGGGCCGATCTCGCACGCTGAGCCGGCTCGACAATGTTGGTGAAGATGTCCGGCTCAGGTCCCGGTTCGCCAATGTTATCGATGAAGACGTTGATGCCGTCGAAGGGGACCCGGTACCCGTATTCGATTGAATCGGCCTCGGGGCCCCAGCCTGCGTCGTCGATGTAGATCCGGCCACGGCGACTCTTGGTCATCCGGCCAACCACGTAGCCCTTGAGTCCTTTAAAGCTGCCCTTCAAGAACTCGAAACCATCGTGCGATAGCCCCACGGTGGGCGCCAACTGTCGTGGAATTAGCACGGCAGATGTCCGATTCAGAGGACTTAGGTGTGAGGCCATCGCTCGGGTTAGCTTGAAGAGGTTAAAAGCACACAAAGGACACAGAGGATTTATACTAGTTCGGCCCCTTCGATGAAGTTAAAAGCCTACGTGTAGTTTGCTGTGGTATTGCTTGGGCGTCGATGAACAGGGAGCGAATCGCTTGTCTGTGTTTCGCGCTGTTGTTTCTTGTCCCTAAACCGTCGTCGGGTCATTCCTTTATATAGGAGGCAACACCCGGTCCGGTTTATAGAGTCCCGAGGCCGGCTCATAAACATGTCCGCCTCGGTCTCTACTCTTTCTATCTTACATCCCAAGTTACATGATATGACGGTTTACAAACTGTGGGCCTTTACACATGGGCCCTAAATCTCTATGGGCTGTAACCTTTTGTACATATTCTACAGGGTTTGTGATAATGCAACTATGTCAGTGTAATCCGGATCTTCCTGGCCGGTTTATACCTGCTAGTAATATCCCTGACAACTGTCCTCCCGGGTCATTACCCTTTTTTCCCTTTCCCGATCTGTCTGCTTCAGACTCGGGGTCCTTTTTACTATCAGAGTCGACATACTTGACGAGAGCCGCCATGAGCTCCCCTACATCATTACAATGGTGCTTAAGCCGGCCTAGCTTCAGCTTGAGCGGAGGGAAACGGCAATTTTTCTCCAACATGAGTATCGCCGATTCTGCGCTGATCTTATCTGAGGAGTGCATGATGGTCGAAACCCGGCGCACCCAACTAGTTGTTGACTTGCCCTCGTTTTGAACACAAGAGTCCAGATCTACGATCGACATGGGCTGCGTACATGTGTCCTTGAAATGCTTGATGAACCTGGTTTTCAACTCTGCCCATGACCAGATGGAATTGACGGGTAATCCTTTTAACCATTTGCGAGCCGTGCCTTCCAGCATCATGGTAAAGTACTTAGCACATGCAACTTCACTAACATCTAACATCTCCATCGCCATCTCGTAGCTCTCTACCCAGGCCTCCGGGGGCTGATCTGCTGTGTAGTTCGGCACCTTGCGAGGACCCTTAAAATCCTTAGGAAACCGCTCGTTCCTTATGGCCGCCGTCAGACATGGCACACCCCACACCCGGGAAGTTCTACCTGTTTCCACTGATGTCACCGAGTAATGAGGCGCAGGCTGATGATCGACTGCCTGAACCGGCACATCCTGTCCCCTGGCCTCATGCCGCGCCGGGTTATATCCACGAGGCGAGTTACAATGTTGTTCCACGCTTGAAACCTCTGGCAAGTCCACGTGTTTGCTGTAACTAGCACTTGGACGGGGGGTTGAGTGAACCCGATCTCGACTATAAGAATAAGCCTGCTGTTGCTACAGTGCTGTCTGAAATAGCTCCTGAGCTCTCCGGGTTTCCACTGCCACCGGAGTTTCACCCTCAACTGGCAAAGCCGCCAGCCTTGATGCTGCTGCTATCATGTTATCCAGAGGGTTGGAGTAGTGACCCGCCGGTGCCGGAGGATAGCGAGGGGGCGGGCGGTTCTGATCTGCATATAGAGATCCGGATGTACGCTAGTGAACCGGACCGCCGGTCCTGGGTGCCTCTGCCGTCCGGTTTAATACTGGTGGACCACTGCCCCCTGCCCCGTCTGTAAAAAGATTCCTGGGCTCATAGACAAAGGGGAGTCGACTCTGTTGTTTCCTCCTTATCAGGGCTTCATTAGCGGCGTTCTGCCCTACCGAGAGCCGGAAAGCCTCCGCTTGAATCCGCTGGGATCGGGCATCTAGAACAGCCCGTTCTTTGGGCATCCTGGTGTTCTCGGCCGCCATGTCCTCCCTAACTTGGGTTATCTCTTGCCGCAATTTATCCACCATCATCTTATGCTGATCCTGATTTTCTGGAGTAACCTCTGTTCCCATCAGAGTCGCCAGATTCTCCAATAAATCCGATAAAGCTTGAGCCGGTGATTGCGCTGAACCGTCTGCGCCGGGTGTTATGGTCCCAACGACGGTTGACCTGAGGGCTGGCTGGGTGCCGGCCATGAAGATTTCCACCCTATTCGGTGGTTCACTGACGTCTGGATTACTGTTGCCATCAGACGAGCCCCCAAGCCGTCCGCTCTGCATCCGATACATGGAGTTAGTCTCACCTGTAGATGACTCACCATCAGAAAGAACAGTTGTTTCTTCATAAGATCCGGCGCCTCTAGCGCCCTGGATGTATCTGACGAAAGCACGCTTCCTCGCCGGCCGAACCCGGGCGGGTCGCGCAGCTGAGCCGGCTTGACGATGTCGGTGCAGATGTCCGGCTCAGGGCCCGGTTCGCCGATCTTGCCGATGAAGACGTGGATTCCTCCAAAGGGGACCCAGTACCTGTACTCAATTGAGACGGCCTCGGGGCCCCAGCCTTCGTCATCGATGTAAAGCTTGCCGCAACGACTCTTAGTCATCCGGCCCACAGCGTATCCCTTAAGCCCCTCGAAGTTGCCCTTCAAGAACTCAAAACCGCTAGCCGCAGGCCCCACGGTGGGCGCCAACTGTCATGGAAGTGTCACGGCAGATGTCCTAAGGTAAGGACTTGATTGTGGAGACATAGTGAAAGGTTAGCTTAAAGGGGTTAAGAACAAAACATAGGACACAGAAAGTTTATACTGGTTCGGCCCCTACGGTGAGGGTAAAACCTACTCCAGTTTAGGATGGGATTGCTGGGGTGTCGATTGCTAGGTCGCAGATGCGCTTGCCTAGCTCTCGATCTCTTCTTTCTTGCCCTAAGCCGCTACCGGGTCGTCCCCTTATATACACGGGTTGACGCCCTGCGGCCTAAGAAGTCCCGGCCGGCTCATACAATCGTGTCCGGCTCGGTGACTCATCTTACATGCCTTACATCACAAGTTACATATATGGCGGTTTAATACTTACAGGCCTTAAGCCGCCGCGGGCCTTGGGCTCTTATCTGAACCGCCGCCTTAATAGGCTTCTGGGCTGGTCTGATAAACCGTTGTCGGGTAACCCGGCCCCTCCTAGGCGGGTTATATGAAATACTTATATCCCCAACAAAGCCCGCCACGGCTGCATGCTCGTGCTTCCATACCACCCCGTACACGTACTCCCTGCCCACCCAATACACGCGGCTGTGCATGCCGCGCACAGTTGCCCTCCTCGCCACCACCGCTGCTAGCCCTCAACATTGAAGAGGAGGAGTAGCTCATCCGGAGAAGTGCTCGAGGACTCTAAGGCGGAGTACAAACGCAACCAGTGGGAAGGCTTGGACATGCAGCTCGCCTTGTCGGCCGCACGCGACATAGACGTCCCGAAGCCAGATGACAGGGTGGTTTTGGAGCCGCTAGCCGTGGCCCGGGACCCGCGATGGTGGGGCAGTCGTGGATGTACAAGTCGACGCTACCATGCGCGCCGAAGTTTGTGTCGGCCCCACCCGTGCCCTGGGAGGCTGGTATGCGTGGTTACCGTCACCGCCACGTGCACCGGTAGTGCAGGCACTGCCTGCCCACATGTGGCGGCCACCTCCGTTCATCGACCTCACCACAGACAGCAGCGGTGATGACGGCTAGGATGATGGCCACGCCTAGTACTAGATCTAGGGTTTAGTAGTTTTTTATGCCTTTTAAATGTTTTTTAATATTTAATTTTAATGTAATGTCGTGGATGTGGACTTTTAGTATGCATGGTTTTATTTGAATTTGCAAAATGCAGCCCTCTGCGTTGGGCGCAACTATGGGTCGGCCGAAACGCAAACAAACGTTCGTGTCGGCCTGACCGACCCAAACTGACCAAAACTGGACAAAAGGAGCGTCCCTTTTCGTTGGCCGGTTGGAGTTGGCCTTAGAGGCATAGCCTTCGGTGACACAACACGCGGCGATGGAAGACGGCGAAGGGGAGAGGGGGCAGACAGCCTAGCCGATTTATTTATTTTGAAAAAACTTACAATCTATTCATCAACTGTCACGACTGTACCAAGAACAAGAAAGAACAATCATTCACATTAAGCAGGTTTGGAAGCAAAAACGGATGGCACCAAGAGTTCAAACTTTTGCCTGGAGGTTGCTTTGGAAAGCTCTTCCAACAGGTTTGAGAGCTAGTCGATTTTCGTCTGATATTTCTAAACAGTGTTGTCGTTGTGATCTTGAGGAGGATGAGATGCATCTCTTTTTTCGTTATGCTTTTGCGAGAGCATCTTGGTTTGCTCATCCTTGGTACCTCATAAGTGATCTTCTAAATGAGAATCATCTTTCTATGCAAAGTGTTATTCATGCTCTGCTCAGTATGAATCACCCCTATGCATCTATATCTAACATTTTCAATTTTCTTAGGTGCATATGGAAATCTAGAAATGATTGCTTATTTGCTAGAAAATTTTCTCTTCCTCGTCAAGTACACACTGCTGCTTCAGCTTTGGCCGAACACAATAATTACTTACATAATTCAGTCCATGATGATAAGCAAACTGATCAGCTTCTTACCTCCCATAACATAAGTACCTTACCTCAATAGGGTTGCATTGTTAGGACGGATCTTCTCATTTCAGGAGCTAAAATTTATTCTGATGCCGCTTTCAATTGTTCGAAGATTCCAGGACTTCTACATGAAACAATAGCTACTGGAGTTGGAGTGTTTCTCTATTTTTTTGCAGGATCAAGCTAAGGTCAATGTGCAAATTCAAGCTTCCACCAAAAACACAAGCATGCCTCTTCAAGCTGAAGCCCTTGCTTTTCTTCTTGCAACTCAAGTTGCTCACATGCTTCACATTTATAGGCCTATTTTCCTCACGGATTGTCTCTCCTTGACAAAAGCGGCAACAGAAAGAAGTGTTTTGGCTGATTCTACCCCTTGGTCCATCAAAAAATATCTTGCTGGATTTTTCTCTCTTACTAAAGATCTCCAAGCACAGGTGTTTCATTTGTCAAGAGAGATCAATGGCATAGCTCACAATGTGGCTCATCGGGTTCTTAGATGTTCTATAGAACGTGACATTAGTTGTTTTGCTTCAGCTCATACAAATAGGACTTGCCCTGCCTTGTAGTTTCCCTCCTTTCCAATATCAATTTCCAGGGCTATAAAAATGTTGGCGCTTTGTGAGCCTTTCTCTGTTAAAAATAAAATAAAAATGGATTCACCAACAGGAGAAAAAAAACAATTATAGTTAGTGGGCAAAACAGTCGAACCATTCCCAGTTCCGTTCCGATCTGGTTGAGCCGAACCATTCCCCATCCCCATCCGCATCCGCACCCAAACCCACCCAACGGCCACCATGGAAGCACCGCCGCCGCCGCCGCCGCCGGCGCTCCCGGAGGACGTCGTCGAAGAGATCCTCCTCCGCCTCCCGCCCGACGACCCAGGTTGCCTCTTCCGCGCCTCCCTCGTCTGCAAGGCCTGGTGGAGCGCCGTCACCCATCCCCACTTCCGCCGCCGCTACATCGGGCACCACCGCCACCGGGCACCCCCCGTGCTCGGCTTCCTCCACGACTGGGAAGACGAGCGCATCCCCGACTTCGTCCCCACCACCGCCTCGCCCTTCTCCCTCGCCGCTCCAGATCGCCGGTTCTGGCGCCCCCTAGACTGCCGCCACGGCCGCGCCCTCTTCCTCTCCCACCACGGCCAGGAAACTCAGGAACTCCTCCTGTGGGAGCCAATCACGGGCGCCCGTCAGGGCATACCGGTGCCCTCGGCGTTCAGGTGCCAGAGGCCGACCGCGGCCGTGTTCTGCGCAGCGGACGGGTGCGACCACCGCGACTGTGCGGGAGGCCCCTTCGGCGTGGTCTTCGTCTTCTACGTTGAGGGCGGCGAAGTCGACGAGGACTGGCACGTTGTCACATCTGCGTGCTTGTACTCGTCAGAGAATGGCACGTGGGGCCAGCTGAACTCGAGGCAATACGAGTTCATCATGTACTTTATGCATCATTCCAGCGTGCTGGTTGGGAGGTCTCTGCTCTACTTCCTGTCCGACGATGGGATGATCCTGGAGTACAATTTGGACAGTGGTGAACAGGCTGTGTTCAACACACCACCTGACCATTACGGCAGTGGCCACGAACGATTTAACCTCATGCTGGCTGAGGACGGTGGACTGGGGGTTGCCGAAGGCATTGATTTTCAGCTCATATTGTGGAAAAGAGAGGCGAGTGATGGCACTGATGCACGATGGGTGCTGAGCCGGATAGTCGATGTGGACGGTTCATTCGATCCAGGCACACTTGCAGTGTTGGGCTTTGCGGAGGGAGCAAATGCTATTTTCGTGAATACTGTTGATAGTCTCTCCATGATCGAGCTGCAGTCGGAGCAGGCGAAATGGAAGTGCGATAATCATGGCCTCTGTAATTTGATTCCAGTTGTCAGCTTCTACACTCCACATTCTAGGCTCCAAGTGCCAGGGGGTGAACACCACGGCCCAGCGCTGCGGCTGAACCTACTGAGGAGGGGTGGTCAGCAAGGGGCATGGGAGGAGAAATCACTAGAATGGGCGCAGGTGCTGTTTGATAAGGGGTGCAAGGCTATCAATGAGAAGGACTTGGCCAACGCGGCTGACTGCTTCAAACATGCTCTCGAGATCAGGTTTGGGTTCTACTCCCAAACTCCACTTGTTCTCCTAACTAGACATGCTGCTGTAGCGTAACATATGGATAGTTTGTGGGAAAGAAAACTTCCAGTTAGTTCATTGTTCTTTTCATGTGTCCATAGTGGCTCTGAGCCTTTTGACATTTGTAGCTACCTTAGTAGGAGTCTTTGTTGTTATGTTTGGAACTTCTTTAGGTCTAGTTTAAGGTGTTTATGGGTTTTTTGTTTCGATTGCAAACACATGTTGTGAGTTTCCTGTCGATGCGTTGAACTCGCTCTTCCCTTTTCCCTTCCTGGATCTTTTTTCCGTACTGATGTATTTCCGTTATGTTTATTAGGGAAAGGGGCAGAGCCCGGTTAAAAAAAAACTACCTTAGTAGTAGGATTTAAGATGCTCTAGGACAATGTGGTTACCGAGGGTGGTGTTTTGGTTTCATGTATTTGATAGTGAGCACAATGGTGTGGATGTTGGTGTTTTGAGGGGTTAGTGAGTCCAGTTAGTCAATATGACCTGATAATAACACCTTGGAGTAGGGCCTAGCATATTTTATTGTGATGTCTGTAATGCGATGAGAATTAAATCAAAGTCCAGTGCTTGAGGGATAGGTGTTGTCCTATTTGATCGCTGTGCAGTTCATTTATGTGGTTCCTCTTCCTCAGATTTGTACTTCATAATCTATGGAAAGGCACTAGTAACTATAAAAGACAGTCGACAGAACATAGTTAACGCCTTGTGTCATTAAAATGGTTTTGTTCTACTTCAGATTACATGTTTATGTTATAACCTTGACGATGATGCATCGGCAAATTTACGCATTGTCCTTGTCACGTAGGGTTCGACATTATGGAGGCCTTGCTCCTGAGTGTGCTAGCACATTTTACAATTATGGAGGTGCCTTGTTATGCAAAGCTCGGGAAGCGACCAATCCTTCAGGTAGTGGTTCAAAGCGTGCACCAAATGAAGAATCAATCACACCCACAACCAGCAAAGATGATGCTGGGAGCTCAGAGGCCTCTGGTAGCAGTGTTGAGCATGCTCCACCTTCAAGGGAAGGTGATTATGAAGAAGGTATGCTTTATCATTTATATCACTTTAACCACTATAGGTTGAAATATATCACTGTATTTTGCATTGTTCTTCAGGTTTATGGAATGGTCTCTTGGAGAAAACTGCAGGATTAGTTGACCCCACAACTTTAACATGGCACTGCTACTGCCATTATTATCCTTTTTCATCTATATATACCTAATAAACTGGTTGCAATAAGTTGTCATCGTCTGTTCATGCCTAAAGAAGAGTATATATACCTAATAAACTTCTAATCCGTAATTTGCCCATGCTAATGCAAAGTACTAATAGTTTGGGACTTTAAATGTTCTTACTGCAAGGGTGATAGTTGGATCACAGTATACTAAGTAAGTTGGATCTTCTACGCATTTGTATGCATCTCATTGCTGTTTGTTCCTTCTTGAGCTGTGTGCATCCTCGATTCAGAGGCCAAGAATAATAAAACTCTTCCATTTTCTAAGAAAAAAATAAATGTTTTTCTTCTTTCAATGGTAAATGCTGATAGAGTTGTTGGTTAGGGGCAGACTTGCATGGCAAAGATCAGAAGGATGGGAACATGACAGGCGATGGAGATGATTCTGATTTGGATTTGGCCTGGAAAATGTTGAATACTGCAAGGGTGATAGTTGCCAAGAGTCCAGATATGACAATGGAGAAGGTTAATATATTGAATGCTCTAGCTGAAACCTCCATGAGAAGAGGTAATCTCAGCTATCTCAGTTACTATGTGTTAGGTTGGTGAATGGTCATTCAAGGCCTCACATTTGATTTTCACTTTTGTAGAGGACAGAGACAGATCAATTGATTGCTACTTCGAAGCTTTAGAGATCTTGGAACATTTGGTTAGGCCTGACCATTTTCGAATTTTCCAGCAGTATCCTCCTTGTGGTGATAATAGTGTCAATCACTCTGACGTATAAATCAGCATATTAGGTATGGTTTCAAATAATTTGAGTTAACCCAAATCTTGCACGGGTGCCTTCACCTGCTGAAATCCACATGTATGTGTGCATTTGGGGACGAACTATGATCACTAGAGAAAAATGCCAGGTAGATAATGCTGGTCTATTGTAATACTTTTGTCTTTGAGTTTGATTCATCTATTGTTTATTACCTTAATTCAGTTCTAGAAATGTCCACATATGTTTGGCCTTGGAGTTAGCATCCAAGGTTGGGGATGCAATCCCATATTGTGCAAAGGCTATTTCAGTAGGCAAGTGGCGTATGCATAATCTGATAAATGCCAGGGAAGCTTTGTTGTCTGATAAAGGACGCTCAGGGAAGTCGACTCTAGAAGATGAGATATCTTACGTTGCTGGAGTGTTGCGTCGACTCCAGAAGAAGGTGAACAGACTGGATTTTATTCATGTTACCAATTTGGTTCTGCTCATGAATCCAGTAGTGCTCTATGAACGAACAAGACCTTTTTCCTTGCTTGTGAGGAACAATAATAACATCTCACTTAATTGTTTTGGTTCAGCTTGAAGAACTGCAGCAAGCAATGTCAACCCCAAGCGACATTATGAAGAGGGTGGTCTCACAGGCAAGTCATGAGATTGTTGGCAGAGACATGAAACGAGCTAATGACAAGCCGATCTCCAACGAACCTTCTCCAAAAAGACTTGCAGCAGATGATTCACCATCCGTGAATGAAATTTGATAGCAGCTAGATAGAAATTCTGAAACTGCCGAGATATCCATGGGACTCTAACAATGTTCATGTTCCCTCAGTATTTGACCTGGTCACTAGGTGTTCTTGACATTAGCACATAACAACTGATCACTGATGGATCATCAGTGGCTCTCTGCAGTGCGATACCCATCCTTTGTTTCTAGCTGTTTTGCAGTGATACCTTCACCATCCATCACCTTCCATTGTACTATCTGACTGTAATTTTTGCCGTGCTCCGATAAATCTTCCATTGTTTGCTCCTTGCTGATGGCAGTCGTATTTGTGAAACCATTTTGGACGTTACGTGTAAACTGTAGTACTCCCTTTGTAAACTACTCCCTCCGTTCCGATTTACTCGTCGTGGTTTGAATTCAAATTTGAACTAAAACCACGATGAGTAAATCGGAACGGAGGGAGTAGTATAGATTGTTTAGGTTATATTAGTTTACAGAGGGAGTACTCCCTCCCTCTGAAAATACTTGTCATCAAAATGGACAAAAAAAGATGTATCTAGAACTAAAATACATCTAGATACATCCTCTTTTTATTAATTTTGATGACAAGTATTTCCGGACGGAGGGAGTACTTCTTAAGCAAAACTCATATTAATTTATTATGTTTTGCCTTACTTAGTTAAATTGATCAGCTAGCATTATATGCCCCTTAGAGGTAGTTTTTGCAAGTCAGACATCACTTGAGAAACATTTATATATGATCTACGTGTTGCATCAGTTGCAGTAAAACATTTGGATTTTCTACTACTTGAAGAATTTTCTGTTCTTGTTAATTCTGAGAGGCAAGGCTAGTAGTGACGATTAGTATTTTCTGTCCGAATGGAAATTAACATGTACTCCCTCTGTAAACTAATATAAGAGCGTTTAGATCACTATTTTAGTATTCTAAACGTTCTTATATTAGTTTACGGAGGGAGTACATATCTTTTTTTAACATAAACAATTACTCCCTCCATCTCATAATATAAGATCTATAAGATCGTTTCTCAATCTTTTTGCTGTCAAAAAATAGAAGATCGTTTTTCAAGCTATAGGAGTAGTTACTATAAAAAGGGAATATCCTTTGCACGCCAGCTTCTTGGATCACAAAACTAGAATGTAGCAAATAGATCTATAACAATGATCAACCGTTTACAGATTAACCATTACACATTACATTGTTGCAAGCAAATGCAGCTCAGATCTCCTTGTTCATTCTTCACCACGGCACCTCCCTCGCATACTTGCTCATGTATGTTGATGATATTATTATCACCCCCAATTCCCACCTCACCTTCAACACCATCATTTACTCCCTCAAGGAGTTCTCCATGCCGGATCTTGGTGATCTCCACCACTTCCTTGGCATTAATGTCACTCCCGAATCAGAGACCTCTCAAAACAGGAATTAGGTTGCTACCAACATGCCAGAACAAACTCTCATGACATTAATTAGTTCCTACGCACTTCACTGTAAATTGAGTGTTTAAATTCAAAAAATTCAAAAAATGGTATTTTTTGCTCGGTATGGCGATTTACCGAGGGGCACGGAAATACGCGGTAACCACGCGAAATCTTACAATTTCGACCGATAACCAAAACCTTGCTCGACGGTAGGCTAGGCTCGCACCAGTTGAATCTACCTTGCACGCTAAGAAGGATATCAAAGATTCCCTGCATAAAAAAAGGAAGGAAAATAAAGAAAAGGAAAAATTGAAACGCCGCCGGGAGATATGCACTTGCACGCTAGGAAGGAAAGAGAGCAACGTGGTCCCGCAGCACGGGCATATCGGCTACGACAAACAAGGAAACGGAAACCAGTAATACTAGACTAGAGGGAGCAGCCAAGTTTTGTCCGACTAGAGGAGGCCGAGCCCTACCCGAATCTACTCCCTTGCCAAGATCAAGATGAACACGACACGCGTACTTACGACCCCGGCCGAGTCTAGCCCAGACACCGCCCCGGTAAATCCCCCGGGCAGTTCCCCACTATCAATGGAAAAAGTCCATTTTAAATCCTAAACTTGTGTAGGTTCGGCGAAACGAATCCTCAAATCAAAATTCCGGTCGATTGCACCCTGAACTATGTAATCTCGGTCTAAATTAAACATTCGCATCATTTGCTTTATCGAACCGGCAATTAGTTTCAAATTTTCTTTTTTCATTTTGAGATTTTAAATTGCGTTGATTTTTATGCATGGACAATTTGTTGGATTTTATATTGATATACATTTATTTTTAAAATCAGTTTGAATAGTAACAACGGGGCTGTGGCCCGTCTAGCCAGGTTTTTTTTTAATGTTTACCACATCATGAGCCCAGTTGTGTTTTTTTCTTGCTGAAAATGGTTTGCCCAGTTCTATTTTTTCTAAAGAAATACCCAAACGAGGTCTACTTGCTTTATCAGCCCTGCTGGGCTGCAAAACTTTCAAGATGAGGAGAGTTTCATTCGGTTTGCCCAAAAATGGGCTGTACATTTTTAAAACACATCAAACCGGGAATTAGTTTCAATTTTTTTTCATTACAAGATTTTAAATTTCATTGATTTTTATGCGTGGACAATTATTTAGATTTTATATTTATATAAATTATTTTTCAAAATAGTTTGAATGTGAATCGATATTTCGGGATTAAAAACAGTTCGGACCGCACCGAAATATGCAAAATTTCGTATAATTTTTTAATCATGGCCACAATATGGGCTGTAATACTAACAAAAAGAATATGGGCTCCAAAAAAGACCTTAAGAATTAGCAAATGGGCTGTAAATTATTAGAAATAATGGCAGATGAGTTGTATGATGTTTTCCACAAATTTGAGGCTTTCCTAATGGCAGATGAGTCGTGCTTCTTCAATCTCTGCTCTTCCCGCTCTAGCCGCTCAAACAAGCGCCGGCGGGACTGTCTGCTCCCTCCTCCCCGCGTCCGGCTGTGCTGCCGCGCAGGCCTCACCGCCCTACCATACTCCCATCGCTGGCCTAGCCATCCCTCTACTCACCCACACCTGCTATTATTCTCCGGCAATGGCAGACGAACCAGTAAACCCTCGTACAGTCGTACTCCCCTCCGCGTGGGAAACAACTGTCGAGTCTTCCATGCCTCCGTGCCGTTCCCTTCCTATGCCTCGTCGTCGTCCATCGCGCTGGTGCTCTCGGCGCAGCCTGGTCAACGTGGTCAACGACCGACATGCATCTGAAGTGGACTGTACGTGGAGAGGCTGGCAGCTGGGTCCACGGCCGCACGCAAGGAAATGTCTCCTTATTACGCGCAAAATAATGATTCCTCCACCAGACATCTGGGACCCACCGAAAGGGCCTCTGTATTTCGCGAAAAAAATGTTACCGCCGCTGACAGCTTGGACCCGACAGCTATATCTCCGCACGCAAGGAAGTGCCTCCTTATTACGCACAAAAAAATGAATACTCCCTGTGCTAGCTGGGACCCAGTATAGTGGCAGGCTGACTTGTGGGCCTACTAAGTTGACGGGGACGGAGGGCTTTGTCAAATTAGTCAATATACACGATTCTAGCTACAGTGACCGTACGATGTCCATCCAACGGCCGTAGTGCTTCTTCAACCTGTGGTCTTCTTGCTCCAGCCGCCCAAACCAGCGCCGGTCGTGCCTCGTGCTCCAGCCTCCCGTGGCCGGCTGCGATGCGGCGGAGGCCTCACAGCCCCCTACTACTCGCACCGCTGGTCAGGCCATCCCTCTACTCACCCACACCCCCTGTTATTCTGCGGCGGCGGCAGCCTCACACCGTAGCGAACCAGTGAACCCTCATACTCCTCTATGCGTGGGCATCCACCGCCGCGTCTTCCCCGGCTCTACGTCGTCTCCTTCCTAGGCCTCGCCGTCATCCACCGCCCTGGTGCTCTCGGCGCGGCATGGTCAACGTGGTCAAGGAACGGCTTCCATCGGACGTGGACTGTACGCGGAGAGACTGACAGCCGGGTCCACGGCCGCAGCAAGGAAGTGCCTCCTTATTACGCTCAAAATAATTAGTCGTCCACCAGACATCGGGGATCCACCGGACGGGTCACAGTATTTCGCGAAAAAAACGTTTCCCCCTGACTGCTGGGACCCACCAGCTACATCTTCGCACACAAGGAAGTGTGTCCAGACAAAAAAAACCGATTCGCCCCCTGACTGCTGGAACCTACCAGCTACATCTTCAGAGGCAAGGAAGTGCCTAACAGTCGGGACCCACTTGGTTGAAGCGTACGTAGCGTTGTCATTCTGGTCGCGAACGTGTATGTACATACTGGTCGATGTAGAGGCGCACACATGTCGTAGTAGAGGCGCACACGTAGCATGTACACGTACGTACATCGACAAGTGTGCAAGAAAGAAAATACGGCCACGTACGTACATATGGGTAGGGTCTCGAACGCCTACTCGCGCATACGTACGGCCAGTGCTCGTGTACATGGCTGGGTCCGAACGGAGAAACAGCGTCGTCTTGGTGTTCATGGGGAGCCAACCGGCTGGGTCAGAACGGAATGTGTCCTCGTGTTCATCGGGAGGGCTTGGACGGAACATCCGATGGAAACGAGGCCTGGCGTACCGCAGAACGGAGGAAACGGCCTTGTGTTCGACCGGCCATGGTCGAAACGGGATCCTGTTCATCTGGAGGGGTCTGGCGTACCGCAAAACGGAGGAAACGGACCTCCTACTGTCGAAACGGGGGTCATGTTGATCGGGAGGGGTATGGCGTACCGCAAAACGAAGGAAACAGACTTGTGTTGGAGCGCTACGGTCGAAACGGGGGTCCTGTTCATCGGGAGGGGTATGGCGTACCGCAAAACGGGACTCCACGGGACACTGTTCATCTCCACCACCGATCCCCTCCAACCTCCACGGGCTACTGTTCATCCACCGTCGACCTCCTCCTGCCTCCACCGTCGACTGTTCATCCACGGGCTCCTGTTCATCCAGCCTCCACCGCGCGCTACTCCACCGGCTACTGTTCAACCAACCCTCTCCACGGGCTCCCGTTCAACCACCCCTCCACGGGCTACTGTTCATCCAGCCCTCCACCGTCTACTGTTCATCCTGCCCTCCACGGGATGTTCCTGTTCATGCAGCCCTCCACGGGGTCCTATTCATCCAACCCCAACCGACTCAATCGATCGGGGTCCTATTCATCTAGAGGCAACACCACGGGGTCATGTTCAT
>LR738715.1:35396003-35500464 GCA_902687465.1 Secale cereale | reverse complement strand
CGGGGGGGGGGGGGGGGGGCGCCGCCAGGGCGCCTGGAGCCCTGGTGGCCCCCCCCGGCTGTCCTTCGGCCGCAAGGTAGTTTCTGGAACGCTGATTTTTTATATAATTTTTCTGGATTTTTCCTGGCAGTTCTCGTAACGTGAAAACCTGAAATACAAAAACAGCCGAAAACAGAAACTGGCACCGGGGTGCACTGGATTAGTAGGTTAGTCCAAATATGATCAAAAGTGTATGAAAGTGTATAAATATCATAGCAATATCACCAAAAAGTGGCATGGAGCAAGCAGAAATTATAGATACGTTTTGGACGTATCAACATCCCCAAGCTTAATTCCTGCTCGTCCTCGAGTAGGTAAATGATAACAAGCATAATTTCTGTGGTGACATGCTATTAACCATATAGGACTTTTTACAGTCATATGACAAAAGCTTACTGAGACAATGATTCTATAGTAATTAAGTTGCCTCATGAGAAAATCACAAATGACTGAAAGTTTTACAACATGAAACTGAAACATCAAGAAGATTTGTAATGAACATGATGTGCAAATATGATAAAGTGATATCTAGCTTGCCCCCTTTAGTGAAGCAAAACATAAATGCAGGGGCACCTTCAAGGTTTAAGTGATGACTAGATACAATGATTTCAAAATAAACGATATCACAATCATGCAAAAGACAATGCTACTTTGGGACAATGCACATTACACTCAGAATGACAATCATGCTCTCAGTAGTTGGTGCTTTTTAAAAGAAGGTGGAGACTCAACATAAAAGTAAAAGAATGGTTATGTGTTAGAGATTTTTATTTTGAAAACATAGAAGCAATTTTGTCAACGGTAGTAGTACTTCATATGTGTCATGCATAAGACATCCTATAAGTTGCAAGCCTCATGCATCGAATACCAATAGTGCTCGCACCTTGTCCTAATTAGCTCGGATTTCCATGGGTTATCATTGCATTACATATGTTTCAACCAAGTGTCACAAAGGTGTACCTCTATGCCACCTGTACAAAGGTCCAAGGAGATAAATCACATTTGATTTCTCGTTTTTGATAGATCTCAACTTGAGGACATCCATACCGGGACAACATAGAAAATAGATGATGGACTCCTCTTTAATGCATAAGCATATTCTCATAAGAGATTGAGGATTAATGTCCAAGCTAAAACTTCCACCATGATACATGGCTTTGGTTGGCGGCCCAATGTTCTTCTCTAACAATATGCATACTCATTCAACCCATGGCAAATCACCCTTACTTCAGACAAGACGAACATGCATAGTACCTCACATGATATTCAACAAAAGTGTGACAGTTGATGGCGTCCCCAGAAACATGGTTACCGCTCAGCAAGCAACTTATAAGAAATAAGATACATAGGCAACATATTCTTTACCACAATAGTTTTTAAGCTACTTTCCCATGAGCTATGTATTGCATAGTTAGTCTGCTTAGTACATGTGGAGGTTAGCAAAAGACTGGGAGCGACCAACTAAGAGAGCAATGACGGTCATAATCATGCAGAGCGACAAAGCAATATTGAATCAGGCATGGAAGTTATATCGCTACTCAGAAATAAAAGATCATCAAGGCTTGACAGACTTTCTTTACAGTCTTAAATATGCGTGAGCATACGCCAAGTCAATCAAAATAAATTCTCAAAGGAAGATATTACTAAACCATACCACATCATCGGCAAACAAATCAAGTTGGTACTCCAATAACACATTGGGAATCCCCCAGCTATTTGAGACTAACCATAAGAAAACCTGAACTACTAAGCGCCATTATGCACGTAGCATCTTTATCATAGACATATTAACCAATGCAACGGAAGCAAACTCTCTTAATAAGATAAGCATGATAATTAAAGAGAGTTCAAGCAACCAACTAAACAAAAGCTCTTTGAAAAGATAAGCATGAATACTAAGAGCAGAGCATGATAGTAGCTATTAAAAGACAAAGAACACACACAGCAAAGATAGACATGAAAATTCTATGTTATGTTCTAGGTAGAAGTGGAGCGTGTTTCTATCCCACATAAAGAAAGCTGAGTTCCGACTCATTATGAAAAACTAAAAAGAAAACTAAAAGCAAGACGCTCCAAGCATAGCACATAACACATGAAGTGATAAAAATATAGCGAAACGAAAGACGAACTGATAATGTTGATGGAGAAGGGGATGCACGGGGGCATCCCCAAGCTTAGACGCTTGAGTATCTTTGAATATTTCTTGGGGGTGCACGGGGGCATCCCCAAGCTTGAGCGCTTGACACTCCTGAATCTTTTTATCATCTTCCCTCGCACACTTGAAAACTCCCTTCATACATAACTCATCATAATCTGATTAGCGAGGTTAGTACCCTTAATAAAATAATTGTACCTTGCTGGAAATAAAGATATTCTTGAAGTTCTACTGTTTCTCAAGATTGCCAAAAGGTTTTTGCAAAGAAAAAGCCAGCTCTTGGTTTGCAAAATGAAGGAAAAGCAAAACAGGACAGAATCTGTGAAAAACAGAGCAGCAGGTAGTAATTGATTTGTTCGGGGCACTTCTGCAACTGAAATAAAAAAACTCAGAACAGATTCACGAAAGACAATTATATAGAGAACGCTGTCGAAAAAATTCAGACCAAAAAGATGATCTGGTGATTTTATACGATTTTTTCTATCCAAGGACAGAATCTGTTTCCTGGACAGCACCTCACAACTTTTGAACTTTCTAGCAATCAGAGGCTATACTTGGCACAAATATGAAAAGAAAAGATACAATGATGATGCTAGTGTAGTAAACAACATCAAGACACAACAAAAGCAAAATATAAAAATTTATTCATGTGGGCTGCCTCCCAAAAGCGCTTTCTTTTATGCCTTTAAGCTAGGCATAATGCATAGAGATCAAGTTTTATCAAGAGTAAAAGAATAGCTAGCCCGTACAACGGACTCAAAAGGTAACTTGATCTTCTTTCGAGGGAAGTGTTCCATCCCTTTCTTGAGAGGAAACTGAAATTTTATATTACCCTCTTTCATGTCAATGATAGCACCAACGGTGCGCAAAACAAACGTCCCAAAATAATTGGACATGAAGGATCACATTCAATATCCATAATAGTAAAATCAACGGGAACATAATTATCATTAACAACGATAAGAATATCGTCGATCCTCCCCAAAGGTTTCTTTATGGAAGAATCAACGAGACGAACACCAAAAGAACAAGAATCATAAGGTTTCAATTTAAGCATATCATATAGTCTTTTGGTCATAACAGAGGTACTAGCTCCAACATCACATAATGCATAGCAAGAGAAGTCTTCAATTTAATTTTTATCATAGGATCCCAACCATCTTCTAGCTTTCTAGGTATGGAGGCTTCTACTCTAAGTATCTCCTCCCTAGCTTTGATGAGAGCATTAGTGATATGCTCCGTGAAGGCAAGGTTAAGCGTGCTAGTGCGGGGATCTCTAGACATCTTGTGAAGGAAATCAGTAACTTCGGTAAGAGTGCAATTATCAAAATCAAGATCAGGAGCATCAAGTAAAGTGGTAGTAGTGTCCTTTAGGTTAACTTGTTTGGTAGTTTCTATAGTCATAGCATCACCATTAATAGGTCCATTGGGACCAGGAGTACATTGGGTGCTAAGAGTTTGGATATCCTCAACAACTTTGATAGTAGCAACAGTGTGGTGGGTAGGAAGGCTCTTAATTCTATCTTCTTCCTCCCTTTCTCTAGCCCATCTTTCTTTAAGTTTAGCCATCATCCTAATGTTTTCATTAATTTGCACTTGAATAGCATTTATAGGAGTGACTTCCCTCTCCTCAAGAGGAGAAGTTTTAATTTTTAGCAATTTTACCTCATTGGCTAAATGGTCTACCTTAAAAGAAAGATCATCTAGTTTATGTAGTTTTTCTTCTACACTCTTATTAAAGGCTTTTTGGGTAGTGATGAAATCTTTAAGCATAATCTCTAGTTTAGTAGTGGAGTTCTTGGTGATAGGATAAGCATTGTTGTTCCCATAAGAATTAGAGGGGAACGGTCTAGGATTGCTACCAAAGTTACTCCTATAAGCATTGTTGTTAAAATTGTTTCTAGAGATAAAGTTCACATCTACTTGTTCTTGAGCAATCAAAGAATTTAAAGGAACATCGCGAGGATCAACAGAAGATTGCTTCGAAAGTAGAGACATGATCAAGTCAACTTTTTCATTTAGGGAGGAAATCTCCTCGACAGAGTTTACCTTCCTACCTGTTGGAGCGCGTTCGGTGTGCCATTGGGAATAGTTGGTCATCATCTCATCGAGAAGCTTCGTGGCAGCACCAAGTGTAGTTGACATAAAAGTTCCTCCCGCGGCCGAATCTAACAAGTTCCGCGAGGTAAAGTTCAAGCCTGCATTAAAATTTTGGATAACCATCCAAGTAGTCAAACCATGAGTAGGGCAGTTGTTGATAAGAGACTTCATATGTTCCCAAGCTTGGGCAACGTGTTCATTATCCAATTGTTTAAAATTCATTATGTTACTTCTAAGTTGGATAATTTTAGCAGGTGGATAGTATTTTCCGATAAAAGCATCTTTGCACTTGTCCCATGAATCTGTGCTATTTCTAGGCAAAGACTGAAACCAAATTTTAGCTCCTCCTCTCAAGGAGAAAGGAAAAAGCTTAAGCTTAACAATATTACCATCTATTTCTTGGTACTTTTGCATATCACAAAGTTCAACAAAGTTGTTCAAGTGTAAAACAACATCATCTCCAGCACCGGAGAATTGATCTTTCATGACTAAGTTCAGTAAAGCAGGTTTAATTTCATATGAAGGTGCTGAAGTGGCAGGTGTAGTGATAGGTGTGCTGATAAAGTCATCGTTGTTGTGACTAGTGAAGTCACACAACTTGGTGTTCTCGGTGGAACCCATAGTAGCAAGCAAGCAAGATAACTATTTTTGTGATTTTTGATAAAAGGTACTAAAGCAAAAACTGAAAGGTAAACTAACAAGACTAAAAAGCAAAGGTAAAAGATAGCATGCAACTCCCCTATCCTGAAGAGTGGAGTCCCCGGCAACGGCGCCAGAAAAACTCCTTGATGGGCCTCTAACCCCTCGTTGGTTACCCCAAGTGGAAGGTGTAAGATGCAGTGTTGTGGAAGTTTTTCCCTTAGCAAAGATGCCAAGGATCGAATCCCCAGAGACTCCTAGGTTCAACAAGTAGGTGTCAACTGCTAACGGCGCCAGATTAGCAATCAACGTGGACCTGCACACAGATACAAATAACTTTGCTCCCAACGAGTACAGAGAGGTTGTCAATCCCTCCGGCCTTGTAGTTCACAAAGGATTAAACGCAAATGATAGTAGTGATAGATAATGTTTGCAATAGTAAGTAAAAGCGAAAAGTAAATAGCGGATGTGATCAATGATGGTAATATGGACCGGAGTCTCATGATGTTCACTAGTGATGTCTCTCTCCCAAAAGACGATAAAACAGCTATGTGAGGTAAACGAATTACAGCTGGGCAATTGACAGGACCACGAACGCAAACCGATGCTGACTACATTGCAAGAAAGGTTGAGGTTCAAAGCATGGGCGGTACGCCAAAGTAAGTAGACCGAAATCCATCAATATCTACTACTAATCATCCACCTTGAGATATCTATCCAGAACATCTCGCTGGTATTAAGTTGCGAGCCCCACCCATAGTGTAAACTCAAAGCAACAGACAACTGCATTAAAAGAACTTTGCGTAAAGTAAACAATCCTTGCACCCACGGGCACAAGCACCGTTGTTTTCCCCCTTGTGGCAACAGCACATCCCCTAGACTCATGTTTCTGTCACTCAAGCTAGTCATCGAGGGGCATGAACCCACAATCGAGCATAACGTTCCCTCTTGGAGTCACTACGTATTACTTGGCCAAAGCAATAAATAACAACAGAGAACATGTAAGAATTACTTATGAACATAAATATAAAAGAGGTAGATCAAATATATTACTCAAGAACAATCTGAACATAATCTCATAATCCATCGGATCCCAGCAAACTCATCATAGCAACATCATAAGGATTACATATGTGCCTCGATCATGTAGGGCAGCTCACGAGGACTAATTGGTGAAGCACAAGAACGGGAGGAGAACATCACATAGCTACTGGTCATGGACACATGGTCCAAGGGAGACTACTCACAACTCATCCAGGAGGCGTCCATGGTGGTGGAGAGGCTCCCGATGGTGATCCTCCCCTCCGGCAGGGTGCCGGGAAGAGTTCTCGTGGTGCTCCCGATCTTGGAAGCGACGGCGGCGGCGGAACAGAGATGAGATAGCGAAAAAGAGTTTCCGTGCCAAGGGTTTCGAAGGACGCTCTAAATATATGCCGAAGGGGGGCACCAGACGGGGCTCGGGGGGCCCAGGCGCCCCCCCCGGCGCGGCCCAGGGGGGGGGGGGGGGGCGCCGCCAGGGCGCCTGGAGCCCTGGTGCCCCCCCGGCTGTCCTTCGGCCGCAAGGTAGGTTCTGGAACGCTGATTTTTTATATAATTTTCTGGATTTTTCCTGGCAGTTCTCGTAACGTGAAAACCTGAAATACAAAAACAACCGAAAACAGAAACTGGCACCGGGGTGCACTGGATTAGTAGGTTAGTACGAATATGATCAAAAGTGTATACATATCATAGCAATATCACCCAAAAGTGGCATGGAGCAAGCAGAAATTATAGATACATTTTGGACGTATCAGGATACTTCCCTCCGAGAGGGGGAAATCGTCACCGCCGTCATCACCAACTACTCTCCCATCTTGGGGAGGGTTATCTTCATCAACATCTTCACCAGCACCATCTCCTCTCAAACCCTAGTTCATCTCTTGTATCCAATCTTTGTACCCAAACCTCAGATTGGTACTTGTGGGTTGCTAGTAGTGTTGATTACTCCTTGTAGTTGATGCTAGTTGGTTTATTTGGTGGAAGATCATATGTTCAGATCCATTATGCATATTAATACCCCTCTTATCATGAACAATATTATGTATTGTGAGTAGTTACTTTTGTTCCCGAGGACATGGGAGAAGTCTTCCTATAAGTAGTCATGTGAATTTGGTATTCGTTCGATATTTTGATGAGATGTATGTTGTCTCTCCTCTAGTGGTGTCATGTGAACGTCGACTACATGACACTTCACCATTATTTGGGCCTAGAGGAAGGCATTGGGAAGTAATAAGTAGATGATGGGTTGCTAGAGTGACAGAAGCTTAAACCCTAGTTTATGCGTTGCTTCGTAAGGGGCTGATTTGGATCCACTTGTTTCATGCTATGGTTAGGTTTACCTTAATACTTATTTTGTAGTTGCGGATGCTTGCATTAGAGGTTAATCATAAGTGGGAGGCTTGTCCAAGTAAGTACAACACCCAACCACCGGTCCACCCACATAGCCAATTATCAAAGTACCGAATGCGAATCAGATGATCGTGATGAAAACTAGCTTGACGATAATTCCCATGTGTCCTCGGGAGCGTTTTCCTCCATATAAGAGTTTTTCCAGGTTTGTCCTTTGCTACAAAAAGGATTGGGCCATCTTGCTGCACCTTTTACCTTTTGTCACTTATTATCAATTACCTTATCACAAAACTATCTGTTACCTATAATTTCAGTGCTTGCAGAAAATACCTTACTGAAAACTGATATCATTTCCTTCTGCTCCTCGTTGGGTTCGACACTCTTACTTATCGAAAGGACTACGATAGATCCCATACACTTGTGGGTCATCACATCACCCTTTCCTCTTCGAGGGAATACAACGCAAGCTCGAGAAGTAGCAGCCAGAAGACACAAGATGGGCTGAAGAAGTACCAGAGGGGAGCTCCGAGGGGAGCACAACCCACTGATACGTCTCCAACGTATCTATAATTTTTGCTTGTTCCATGCTATTATTTATGAAGTCTTGGATGTTTAATGGGCTTTATCATTCACTTTTATATCATTTTTGGGACTAACCTACTAACCCAAAGGCCCAGTGCAGATTGCTATTTTTTTTGCCTATTTCAGGGTTTTGCAGAAAAAAATATCAAACGGAGTCCAAACGGAATGAAACCTTCGCGAGAGATATATTTGGAGAAAATCACGCCAGAGGAACTTGAGAACCACGTCAGGGGAGCCTCGAGTGGCCCTCGAGGGTGGGGGAGGCGCCCCCCTTCCCAGGGCGCGCCCCCTGCCTCGAGACCCACTCGAGCGTCCCCCGGTGCCCTCCTTCTTCCTATATAAGTCCACGTACCCCAGAAACTCCGTACGCAGAGAGAAAACCCTACTTCCACCGCCGTAGCTTCTGTTCGCGTGGAGATCCCATCTTGGAGCCTGTTCCGGAGCTCCACCGGAGGGAGATCCATCACGGAGGCCTTCATCATCATCATCATTGCCCTCACCATGAGTTGTGAGTAGTTTACCTCAGACCTTCGGGTCCATAGCTAGTATCTAGATGGCTTCTTCTCTCTCTCTGGATCTCAATACAAAGTTCTCCTCGGTCTTCGAGGAGACCTATTCGATGTAATCTCTTTTTGCGGTGTGCTTGTCGAGATCCGATGAATTGTGAGTTTATTATCAAGGTTATCTATGAAAGATATTTGGTTCTTCTCTGAACTTTTTATGTGTGCTCTTAATATCCTTGCAAGTCTCTTCGAATTATTGGTTTGGTTTGGCCTACTAGATATATAGTTCTTGCAATGGGAGAAGTGCTTGGCTTTGGGTTCAATCTTGCGGTGTCCTTTCCCAGTGATAGTAGGGCAGCAAGGCACGTATTGTATTTTTGCCATCGAGGATAAAAAGATGGGGTTTACATCATATTGCTTGAGTTTGTCCCTCTACATCATGTCATCTTGCTTAAGGCGTTACTCTGTTCGTATGAACTCAATACACTAGATGCATGCTGGATATCGGTCGGTGTGTGGAGTAATAGAAGTAGATGCAGGTGTCAGGGCATATTTAGCCCAATGGTGTTTTGGTGATTGATGACAATGCGTTTGCGGACTAATGATGTGTTCTAAGCTCTTTCAGATATATCTCACCTAGGCACAAGACGATTAGATGCCCCTCGGAATCTATGGAAGACGGTGTTTCCTTTTCCTTATTTTTCGGTGGATCTGAGTAATAGGAAAGCCATACTATTAAGAGGGGATCCGCTTTGGTAAGGTTTGGGTGGAATCAACACGTACACTTTCTTACCGCACCCACCATACCTTCCCGCCTCAATGGAGTCTTTGTTTCCCATCTTCTCTGGTTTTCCTGGCCCCAGCGATAGTACCGCGGGCCTTAGCGGTAGTACCGCCTGAGTGCCTCAAGCGGTAGTACCGCCCCACTAAGAGGTAGTACCGCTTGGTGCACTCTGCGGTAGTACCGCTGCTGCTCCGTGTTACCACCGCCTCGACTTGCGAGCGCTTTTTCGTGTCGGGTTTTGCGGTGCTAGGAGCGGTAGTAGGGGTGGTAGTACCGCTCCCAGCGGTAGTACCGCCCTGCAACCGCGGTAGTACCGCTCTGGGTTCCAGCCCCCCTGGCGCGGCAGTACCGCTTGAAGGGAAACGGTAGTACCGCTGTATAAGCGGTAGTACCGCTCTCTTCGGGGCTGAGTGGGGGGATAACGGTTGGATTGTTCCCCCCACTATATAAAGGCATCTTCTTCCTCCTTGTTGACCTACATCTTCCCCCACATACTCCATTGTTGCTCCAAGCTCCATTTTCGCCCGATCTCTCTCCCTAGCCAATCAAACTTGTTGATTTGCTCGGGATTGCTTGAGAAGGCATCGATCTACACTTCCACCAAGAGATATTTGATTCCCCCCACTAATCCCTAGCGGATCTTGTTACTCTTGGGTGTTTGAGCACCCTAGACGGTTGAGGTCACCTAGAAGCCATATTCCATTGTGGTGAAGCTTCGTGGTATCGTTGGGAGCCTCCAATTTAGTTGTGGAGATAGCCCTTACCTTGTTTGTAAAGGTTCGGTTGCCGCCTTCAAGGGCACCACTAGTGGAATCACGACACCTTGCATCGTGTGAGGGCGTGAGGAGAATATGGTGGCCCTAGTGGCTTCTTGGGGAGCATTGTGCCTCCACACCGCTCCAACGGAGACGTACTTCCCCTCAAAGGGAAGGAACTTCGGCAACACATCCTCGTATTCACCGGTTCAACTTGTGGTTATTTCTTTCCTTTACTTGTGCAAGCTTTACTTGTTTATCTCTTATAGCTTGCTTGTGAGGTTGTTATCTTTACTTCCTACTAGTTGTCATCTTAGTAGCATATCTAGACAACTTACTTTAACGCTTAATTTAAAGTGGTTAAGAAAAGCTAAAAATTGTTAGTTGCCTATTCACCCCCCCTCTAGTCAACCATATCGATCCTTTCAATTGGTATCAGAGCCTCATCTCTTTTTAAGGACTTTACCGTTCAAAGAGTATGGGTGACAATGTAGTCGAGACGGAGGGACACTCCGGTGGAACTCCGTCCTTGCCTACGTCCGATGGGGGAGACTCGGTCTCTCGTGAGGAGTTCAATGTGGCTATGACCACATTGAAAGAATCACTAGCGACCGAGGTCAAAGGCATGTTTAAAGATTTGCTTGAGGGGCTTAAATTATCCACCACACCGTTGGAAGTGGTTCGTCCCGCTACCAACGTGTCGGAGGCTAATCCCGACAAGGGAGAAGCTAGTACTGAACAAGCCCCAACTACTAAGAATGGGAGTGGGATCTTTGCCCACTCCGCTCCTCCTACTCACTATGGAGGACCCGTTCCCACACCTCATTTAAATTCCGTTGGGCCTCCTCCCAAGTTTATAAAGAACTCTGATTTTGCTACTTGGGTATTTCGTTTCAAACGTCATATAAATCATTGCTCTACTAATCTTTGGAGAATCATTGAGCAAGGTTTTTATCCACGTGATCCCGACAACATGACTCCGAGAGAAACTACGGATCATCAATTCAACGAGTCCGTTCTTTGCATACTTCAAGATGCTATTCCTCCCAAAGACATTGCACATCTTCGACCCTTCACTGTGGCCAAGGAAGCTTGGGAGCATGTTGGCACTATGTACAAGGGGACTGCTAGCATTCAACGCTCTAACTATGAAGTTGTGCAAGATGAGGCCGATGAGTTTGCTATGATCGAAGAAGAAGATCCTCATGAACTCTATCGGAGATTAACCACTCTTGCGGTCTCTCTTCGAGATCATGGGAGTAAGGACACGGATGACAATTGGATCAAGCGCAAGTTTCTCAAGGCCATGATGCCCTATCATAAGGCCATGTCCTGTGTCATCCATCAAAGACCGGATTTCCACCACTTGTCATCAAATGAAGTGTTGGATGAATTCGTTGCCATGAGGATCTTGGACATGACCGCCGACAATGCGGTCTTAAGAGCTCAACAATCTAAGAAGCCTAACCTCGCCTTGAAGGCCAAGGCTTGTGTGGAAGAAGAAGAGGTGGAGGATGATGATGATAGTAGCCCCGAGGACACCAAATATGCATATCATGAACACATGGCTCTTGCTTCACGACAATTTTGGGGCAACAAGAAGAACACAAGACCCAACTTCAACAAGAACAACTCAAGTGGGAACAAAGGCAAGCAACGAGTGAGGACATGCTTCAACTGTGGAAATGTAAGCCACTTCATTGCGGATTGCCCATATGAGAAAAGAGAAGACTTTGGAGGCAAGCTTATCCGGAAGGACAAGGCAAAGTCTTATCCCAACAAGAACAACTTCAACAAGAAGACTCCTCCTAAAGGGTTGGTGGCCCAAGAAGAATATGTTGAGGATGATGATAATGATGAAGATGATGAGATGGTCACCATGGCCACAATTGCTATTGCTACTACTCCGCACTCATCTCTCTTCAACTCACCGAATGAGAACATCACCGCAAAGTGTCTCATGGCCAAGGCCACCAACAAGGTAACCCCAAACGTCAATACTACTATCACTTCTAATCCTTCATTGACAGATTATATTGATGAGAGTGAGGGAACTAAGGAGGGAGAGAATGAATTTGAGTTGTTCATGAACAAACTCAAGGGCAAACCCAAGAAGCATTTTGTTGCTCTCTTGGAACAGCTCGGTGAGGCCAATGACATGATCGAGGCTCAAGAGGAGACCATTGCTAAAATGGAAGGTCATAGTCGAGACTATGCCGATGAAATATCGGATCTCTCGGAAGAGCGCGGTCTTCGTTTGGCTCTTGAGGAGTCACACAACGATGATCATGCTAAATTAAAGAAAGATCTCGATCATGCTTTAGTTGTCTCTCGCATGCTTAACTCCGAGAAGGCAAAACTTGGGGTTGACCACGATAGACTCAAGGAGGAGTTTTCTACACTTGACAAGGCTCACAAGGCCTTGAAAGGTATGCATGCTTCCCTCAAGGAGTCTCATGATCAACTCCAAGTTTCGCTAACCAAGGAAAAGGCCATATTTCCTCGCATGGTGTTGATTGATAATGCAAATGCTACTAACCCATGTTGCGAGCATGTGCATCTTGTTGAAGAAAATGCCAATTTGAAGAAGCAAATTGAGAAAGGCCTTGTGACATGCATACAAGGTGAGAAGAACCTCAACAACCTTTTGAGCAATCAAAAGGAGATTGTGGCAAAGGAAGGAATTGGGTTTGCTCCTAAGCCCAAGAAGAAGAAGAATGACAAGACCAAGCTACCTCCCCCTCTTCGACAAACTTTTGTGAAAGAGGGTGAGGGCGGCTCTAAGAAGAAGAACGATGCGAAGGGTGGAGGTGTCAAGAAAAACCCCACCATACCATCAAACATGGCCGGCGACTTTAATCCTTCATATGTTCTATGTCGTGCTAGTGATGGTCATGTATTCGCTAAATTTGTTGGTTCTTCCTATGAGTACATTGAATGGTCTATCTGGGTTCCTAAGACCCTTGTTACTAACCTCAAAGGACCCATTACCAAATGGGTACCTAAAACCAAGCATTGATCTCTTGCAGGGGTTTGCTTTCGGTGGGGGGTCATGGTTGCTCGATAGTGGAGCCACAAATCATATGACCGGAAGCAAAGACTTGGTGGTGGACGTGCATCTAGGTTCATCTATGGCCACCAACGTCTAATGGGGTGATGCTTCATCTTCTAAGGTATTGGGGCTTGGCAAGGTTGTTGTTTCTCACGATCTCACGATCGAGAAAGTCATGCTTGTCGAGTCCCTTGCATACAATTTACTTTCTGTTCGCCAACTTGCACTCATGGGCTTTGCTACATTCTTTGATATTGATAATGTGGCCCTCTTGTGGAGCAAGACTCTTAAAGTAGCCTATGTTGGGCATGTCGAGAACAATCTTTATGTGGTTAACTTCTCGAAGCAACCCACTAAGATCGCGACATGCCTAATGGCTAAGGTTGATGTGGGATGGCTTTGGCATCGCCGTTTGGCCCATGTCAATATGGGATCTTTGCAAAGTCTTCTCAAGGGGGACCATGTCCGTGGACTAACAAATGTTAGCTTTGCCAAAATCGTGCTTGCAGGGCTTGCATTGAAGGAAAGTTACATGAGACGGCTCACCCTCCCACGACTATCATCTATTCAAAAAGACCCCTAGAGCTCCTTCACATGGACCTCTTTGGGCCTCCATCTTTTGATAGTCTCGGGGGTAGAAAGTATTGCTTGGTGATTGTGGATGATTATTCAAGATACACCTGGGTATACTTCTTCAAGAAGAAGAGTGAGACCCAACAAACCGTCATCAACTTTGCAAATGAAGCTCAACGACAACATGAAGCAAAGATTTTGATGATCCGAAGTGACAACGGCACCGAGTTCAAGAACTACACCTTGGATGAGTTTCTTAGTGATGAGGGGATCAAGCATCAATATTCAGCACCCTATACCCCTCAACAAAACGGTGTAGCGGAAAGAAAGAACCGGACTTTGATGGATGCGGCAAGGACCATGATGGCGGAATTCAAATCTCCATACAACTTTTGGGCCGAAGCCATCAACACCGCGTGTCATGCATCCAATCGGCTCTATCTCCACAAAGGCTTGAACAAAACTCCGTATGAGATACTTACCGGTAACAAGCCCTATCTCAAGTACTTCCGGGTGTTCGGGTGTAAGTGTTTCATCCTCAAGACAGGTGTTCGTTTGTCTAAATTTGAATCTAGAGCTCATGAGGGCAGATTTGTTTGTTATGCTACAAACTCTCATGCTTACCGTGTCCTCAACAAGTCCAATGGACTCATTGAGGAGACGAGTAATGTAGAGTTTGATGATAATAATGGCTCCCAAGTGGAGCAAAGTGGTACTTGTGATGTAGGTGATGAAATTCCTCCTCAAGCCATAAGAAGAATGGGCGTTGGATATATCCTACCCATTGAGGAACCCCTTGTGGCCGACGGAGAAGGACAATGTTCTACTCAAGTGGAACCATCACCAACCCAAGACCCACACACTTCCGAAGAACAAAGTGAAGGCCCTCAACCGGACGAACAAGGCCAAGTGCAAGATCAATCACAAGATGGTGGGGAGCCACCAAATGATGCACAAGGCCAAGTTCTTTCCTCCGAGCAAGATCAAGGTCAAGAGGAAGCTCAAGATCAAGATCTAGCTCCTGACGTCGCTCAAGATGATCAACTCAGTGCTCCTCAGTAATCTCTTGAAGAGCAATTGGAGCGTCGTGCTGCAAAAGTTGCCTCCAGGCTTGCTTCCAGAGAACATCACATGGAGAATATTCTAGGAAGCATCAAAAGGGGGGTAAGCACTCGTAGACAATTAGCAAACTATTGTGCTCATCAAGCTTTTGTCTCCTGTGTTGAACCTCAGAAGGTATATGAGGCGCTCGAAGACCCTGATTGGCTTAATGCCATGCATGAAGAACTCCATAACTTCGAGCGCAACAAAGTGTGGCGTCTGGTGCCAAGGTCAAAGGAGAACCATAATGTCATTGGAACCAAGTGGATCTTTAAGAACAAGCAAGATGCTCATGGCATTGTCATCCGCAACAAGGCGCGTCTGGTGGCTCAAGGCTACTCCCAAGTCGAGGGTATCGACTACGGTGAAACCTTTGCCCCCGTTGCTCGAATCCATTTGTTTGTTGCTTGCCTATGCTTCCCATCATAACTTTAAATTGCAAAAAATGGATGTGAAAAGTGCATTTCTTAAAGGTCCTATTAATGAGTTGGTGTATGTTAAACAACCCCCGGGGTTTGAGGATCCCAAGCTCCCCAATCACGTGTACCAAGTCGATAAGGCACTCTATGGCCTTAAACAAGCCCCACGTGCGTGGTATGAGCATCTTATCGAGTTGTTACAAGATCGTGGGTTTGAAATTGGGAAAATCGACCCAACTCTTTTTACTAAGAAGGTCAAAGGGGAGTTGTTTGTCTGCCAACTATATGTTGATGATATTATCTTTGGTTCTCCTAACAAAGCTTTCAATGATGAGTTCGCCGCACTCATGACCACACATTTTGAGATGTCCATGATGGGAGAGTTGAAGTACTTCCTTGGGTTTGAGATCAAGCAAAGAAGAGAAGGGATCATCATCAAACAATCCAAGTATACTCAAGACATGCTCAAGAGGTTCAATCTAAGTGATGTCAAGCCGGCTACTACTCCAATGCCAACCAAGTGCCAACTTGACATTGATCCCAATGGTAAAGCGGTGGATAAAAAGGTATATCGCTCTATGATCGGTTCCTTGCTTTACCTTTGTGCATCTAGATCGGATATTATGTTGAGTGTGGGAATCTGTGCACGGTTTCAAGCCTCACCTAAGGAAAGTCACTTTGTGGCTGTCAAGCGAATCTTTCGATATTTGGCTCATACCCCAAACTTTGGCTTATGGTACCCAAGAGGAGCAAACTTCAACCTTGTAGGTTTCTCTGATTCGGATTGGGCGGGAGACAAAGTGGATAGGAAGTCCACTTCTGGAGGGTGCCAATTTCTTGGTTGCTCTCTTGTTAGTTGGTCTTCCAAAAAGCAAAGTTGTGTGTCTCTCTCGTCCACTGAAGCCGAGTACGTGGCTGCTGGCAGTTGTTGTGCTCAACTCTTATGGATGAGGCAAACTTTAAAGGATTATGGTGTCACTTGTGACAAAGTGCCTCTTTGGTGTGACAATGAAAGTGCCATCAAGATTTCTCTCAACCCGGTGCAACACTTCAAGACGAAGCATATAGAGATTCGGTATCACTTCATTCGGGATCATATACGGCAAGGAGAGATCGAGCTTCACTATGTCAACACTCACGATAACCTTGCAGATATCTTCACGAAGCCATTGGATGAAGCAAGATTTCGCGAGTTAAGGCATGAGCTAAATATCATTGATTTGAGCAATGTGGCTTGAGCACGTGCACACCCCACCATACTCTTCATAGTGTCTAATCTAGATGTAGGCATGTACATAGGGGGAGCATTGTTCTCTCTATGAACTCTCTCTCCCCCATTATGCATAAATTGTTCAAGTCTTTCACATTAACCATCTTTGATGGTACTTGTGCTTCAAGGACGAGTTTTGGTCATGGGCCCAAGGTTAAAATCTTCATGGCGCCATACCTCTTGACTCAAACATAGGTGACTTCGGTCACCGCCCTCTCTTGTAGAGGGGTTTCTTGTCTCTTGCTAGTGTGTGTGTGTGTGTGTGTGTGTGTGTGTGTGTGTGTGTGTGTGTGGTGTTTTGTTTTTCTTTGCTTGTGTGTTTCTTTTGAGCTAAGCCTTGAACTTTAGTTGCCGTGGCTTGCTGGGCGGTACTACCGCTGGTGGTGCGCGGTACTACCGCTCACCAGCGCGGTACTACCGCTACGGGGCGGTACGTGGGGGTTATATCGGGGCAAGGGGAGGTTTCTCTCCCCCATACCCATTCACTCACCCCCTCGTTCCTCTCTCTCTCTCTCCAGCAGTTCGTCGCCGCGGGAGGGCTCCGGCGGATCTCCTCCTCCGAGGTGTTCCTCTCCTTTTCCTTCGATGGAGTCGATCCCCACCTAGTCCTCTTGACATAGATGCCGGTATTGCCCCCGTTCCTCTTCTCCTCTTGTCTCTTTTTCAGATCTTGTGTTTTAGGGGCAATAGTGTTTGCATCTTTAGATTTTTGGCTAAATCTAGGCTTGAGTAGGATGGAGAAAGCAACTGGACTGTCTAGATTAGAGTATGGTAGAAATATTTTTGAATTTGACAGGCCGGTAGTGCCGGATCTGACCACGGTAGTAGGAAACTGCTCTTTCCCCGCCTCGAGCGGTACTACCGCTTGGGCGGTACTACCGCTTAACAGATTGCGGTACTATCGCTGCTTACCAAGTTCAAGCATATTTCTTCATTCTTTGATCTTCTTTTGCTGTGTTCGTTGGCTTATGCTTGTTCATTTTGGTTGGTTCACCTATTTTTGTGTTTGGTTCCAGGTGATGAACATCCTGAGCATCAAGCTCGCCATATCAACCCCAATCGTGCAACATCGAAGCACTACCGCACATCTGAGTCTGCTGGAGGTTCCTCAAGTGCTCCACCTCCACCTCAACAGAAGAAGAAGTCCATGGCAAAGCCAAAGGGCAAAACTGTGACCCAAATGAGTGGCAAGGAGTTCTGGGCAAGGCGTCGCCGCAATCCCTATGAGGTTGATCAAGAACCCAATTTGGTCAACCGTCCGTTCTGGAATCGCTTTCAGTTTGCCGTCTACTTTGATGTGCTCAAGGCTAAGAAGAATCTCTTTGTCAGTGTTCACTCCATCGACACGGAATACCTGGAGAAGGATCCTGTGTATTTTGGCGATGCTCTTCAGATGTGCACCCAGCTTAACATTCTCCAGATCATTCAGTTCAACAAGGACTTTGATGTAGATCTTGTGGCTCAATTCTATGCCACTGTCCATCTAGGGATGGATGAGGACAGAACTCTGACATGGATGACCAATGGAAAATTGTTGTCTGTCAAGTGGAAGTCTTTCATGGAGTTACTTGGGGTGGAAGACCAGGGGCTTGAGACTCCGGTTGGCTTTCGTCCTCATCAGAACACTACCTCCACTCACAAGCAAGCTCTCTGGCCCTACAGCACTGTGAATGTCCACCCTGAGACTAAGAAGGTAACATATGAGTTGTCTGCCTATCTAGATATCCTTCACTGCATCTTCCGTGAGACTCTCTTCCCTCGGGTTGGGAATCATGATATGGTTCACTCCTATCTTGTGGACATGCTTCTCTTTTGCCAACATCAGTTAGAGAGGAACATTGGTGAGACCCTGGATATTTCACATGTGATGTGGTCTGAGCTCTTGTCTGCTATTTCTGAACGCAAGTGCATGATCTATGGACCTTTCATCATGCTGCTGATTGAGAAGGCTTGGGATCATGTCTATCCCAACGTGTTGCTTGAAACTAGAGAGTTGGTGTCTCATGAGATCAAGTGTCTGAGGAGGAAGGACAACTAGGGCACTCATGCTCCCAAGTCTGGAGGTTCATCCTCCGCTGCTGCTATGGAGACTGAGGAAGCTGAGGCTGAGGCAGATGATGATGATGACTATGAGCCATCTGGTGCAGAGCCCTTCTGGGCAAAGAAGCTCAAGCGGAAGATGAAGAAGTTGTTTTGCATGGAGTCTCATGGTCAGTACATGACTCATGTGGCAGAGAAGAAGGCCAGGGGACGTCACAAGGAGCTCATGCGTCAGTTGGGTGCGACTGTGGTAAGTGGCTCTGAGGAACAGGTAACCGAGGAGGAAGAGTGGATCCAGCAGCACTGCCCGTGGACAGATTCCGACGCCGGGCAGTTTCAGGTCGACGACGACGAAGCAGATGACCCAGCTGAGATCTGATGTTCGAGACCTTCACCTGCTCTCACCTGGAGCCGTAGCTTAGCTCTCTGCCCTTTTTGTGTCTCGATGCCAAAGGGGGAAAGAGTTTAGGGATTTGTGCCGTTGCCTTTGTGTTCCTGTCGTTTGTGTGCTTTCTTGTCTTGTGCTTTGGTTGGTTTTCGTGAGACCTAAGTTCCCGTCATATGGTGTGAGACATATGCTACCTTACCCTATCTTATTTATGTACCTAGTACTCTCTAGCGTGCATGATTATCTTGCTATTTTCTATGCTCTCATTTATCTTGCTTAGGTTGTTGGTCTCTAAAATATAGGGGGAGGGGATCCTAGTATGTGTGCCGTGCAGTCCAAAGCACTTATCTAGATAGCACACATCTAGGGGGAGCCCGTCTATATTTTAGGGGTGTGGGTTTTGCATTTACTTAATGTCATTATTCCTTTTGTGCAAATCCCGTATTGTCATCAATCCACCAAAAATGGGGAGATTGTAAGGGCATATTTAGCCCAATGGTGTTTTGGTGATTGATGACAATGCGTTTGCGGACTAATCATGTGTTCTAAGCTCTTTCAGATATATCTCACCTAGGCACAAGACGATTAGATGCCCCTCGGAATCTATGGAAGACGGTGTTTCCTTTTGCTTATTTTTTGGTGGATCTTAGTAATAGGAAAGCCGTACTATTAAGAGGGGATCCGCTTTGGTAAGATTTGGGTGAAATCAACACGTACACTTTCTTACCGCACCCACCATACCTTCCCGCCTCAATGGAGTCTTTCTTTCCCATCTTCTCTAGTTTTCCTGGCCCCAACGGTAGTACCGCGGGCCTCAGCAGTAGTACCGCCTGAGTGCCTCAAGCGTTAGTACCGCCCCACTAAGCGGTAGTACCGCTTGGTGCACTCTGCGGTAGTACCGCTGCTGCTCCGTGTTACCACCGCCTCGACTCCCGAGCGCTTTTTCGTGTCGGGTTTTGCGGTGCTAGAAGCGGTAGTAGGGGCGGTAGTACCGCTCCCAGCGGTAGTACCGCCCTGCAACCGCGGTAGTACCACTCTGGGTACCAGCCCCCCTGGTGCGGCAGTACCGCTTGAAGGGGAACGGTAGTACCGCTGTATAAGCGGTAGTACCGCTCGCTCAAGCGGTAGTACCGCTCTCTGCGGGGCTGAGTGGGGGGGATAACGGTTGATGGCTTCTCGCCCCTCGTTGGTTACCCCAAGTGGAAGGTGTGAGATGCAGTGTAGCGGAAGTTTTCCCTTGGCAATACCAAGGATCAATTTCCCTGAGACTCCCAGTTTCAACAAGAAGGTGTCAACTGCTAACGGCGCCAGATATATTAGAAATCAACGTGGACCTGCACACCGATACAAATAACTTTGCTCCCAACGAGTACAGAGAGGTTGTCAATCTCTCCGGACTTGTAGTTTACAAAGGATCAAACGCAAGTGATAGTAGTGATAGATATAATTGCAATAGTAAATAAAAGCGGAAAGTAAATAGCGGATGTGATCAATGATGGTAATATGGACCGGAGTCCCATGATGTTCACTAGTGATGTCTCTCTCCCAAAAGACGATAAAACAGCTATGTGAGGTAAACGAATTACAGCTGGGCAATTGACAGGACCATGTGCGCAAACCAATGCTGACTAAGTTGCAAGAAAGGTAGAGGTTCAAAGCATGGGCGGTACGCCGAGGTAAGTAGACCGAAATCCATCTGCATCTACTACTAATCATCCACCTTGAGATATCTATCCAGAACATCTCGCTGGTATTAAGTTGCGAGTCCCACCCATAGTGTAAACTCAAAGCAACAGACAACTGCATTAAAAGAACTTTGCGTAAAGTAAACAATCCTTGCACCCGCGGGCACAAGCACCGTTGTTTTCCCCCTTGTGGCAACAGCACATCCCCTAGACTCATGTTTCTGTCACTCAAGCTAGTCATCGAGGGGCATGAACCCACAATCAAGCATAACGTTCCCTCTTGGAGTCACTACCTACTACTTGGCCAAAGCAATAAATAACAACGGAGAACATGCAAGAATTACTTACGAACATAAATATAAAAGAGGTAGATCAAATATATTACTCAAACACAATCTGAACATAATCTCATAATCCATCGGATCCCAGCAAACTCATCATAGCAACAGCATAAGGATTACATATGTGCCTCGATCATGTAGGGCAACTCACGAGGACTAATTAGTGAAGCACAAGAACGGGAGGAGAACATCACATAGCTACTGGTCATGGACTCATGGTCCAAGGGAGACTACTCACAACTCATCCGGGATGCGTCCATGGTGGTGGAGAAGCTCCCGGTGGTGATCCTCCCCTCCGGCAGGGTGCCGGGAAGAGTTCTCCAGGTGCTCCCAATCTTGGAAGCGGCGGCGGCGGCGGAACAGAGATGAGATCGCGAAAAAGAGTTCCCCTCTCGAGGGTTTCGGGAGACTGGTATAAATATATGCCAAAGGGGGGCATCAGCAGAGCCTCGGGGGGCCCAGGCGCCCCCCCGGCGCGGCCCAGGGGGGCGCGCCACCAGGGCGCCTGGGGCCCTGGTGGCCCCCCTCCGACTGTGCTTCGGGTGCCTGGTAGCTTCTGGAACGCTGATTTTTTATATAATTTTTTCGGGATTTTTCTGGCAGTTCTCGCAATGGGAAAACGTGAAATACAAAAACAGCCGAAAAGAGAAACTGGCACTGGGGTGCACTGAGTTAATAGGTTAGTCCAAATATGATCAAAAGTGTATGGAAGTGTATAAATATCATAGCAATATCACCCAAAAGAGGCATGGAGCAAGCAGAAATTATAGATACGTTTTGGACGTATCAACATCCCCAAGCTTAATTCCTGCTCGTCCTCGAGTAGGTAAATGATAACAAGAATAATTTCTGTGGTGACATGCTATTAACCATATAGGACTTTTTCATAGTCACATGACAAAAGCTTACTGAGACAATGAATCTATAGTAATTAAGTTGCCTCATGAGAAAATCACAAAGAACTGAAAGTTTTACAATATGATACTGAAACATCAAATAGATTTGCAATGAGCATGGTGTGCAAATATGATAAAGTTATATCTAGCTTGCCCCCTTTAGTGAAGCAAAACATAAATGCAGGGGCACCTCCAAGGTTTAAGTGATGACTAGATACAATGATTTCAAAATAAACGATATCACAATCATGCAAAAGACAATGCTACTTTGGGACAATGCACATTACACTCAGAATGACAATCATGCTCTCAGTAGTTGGTGCTTTTAAAAGAAGGTGGAGACTCTCGAACCGTGGCTTTTGTTGGCAAGGTTGAAAACCCGTAGTCGGAAACAAAGACAAAACATGTACCAGAGCTCTTGGTTTTAAAACAGAGGTAATAATTATTTTATTTAATTTAGATCATGCATGTTTCGTCAACGAATGCTAGCAGACAACTCAATCACTTCTTGAGATGGACAAGTTTTGAGGAACGGCTCCCGAATGAGGACGATCACATCCTCTTAATCTCCTTTGTTTATCACAGCCAAAGTTTTCTGATTTCTCATGAACAAAGCGTGAAGGAGGGTTTGTTTGTTATATTATCTTTTTGAGCCGGGCGCACTCAATGCCAGTTCCTTCTCGTATTATGGGTTTGCACATTATACATGCAATCCCGGGGTGAAGCTTGTCCAACTTAAAAAGATCATGAATTAACTACTACTTCCTCATGAACTTACAACAGAGGCACAAAATAGGAATGCTTTTCTTTGAATAATTTCGAGATGGTACATGCAAGTCTCCGTTAGGAATGGCAGGTAAATACCATGTAGGAAGGTATGGTGGACTCATATGGCATAACTGGTTTAAAAGAATGTGGATGCACAAGCAGTCAGTCCGCTTAGTACATGCGAAGGTTAGCAAAAGACTGGGAGCGACCAACTAAGAGAGCAATGACGGTCATAATCATGCAGAGCGACAAAGCAACATTGAATCAGGCATGGAAGTTATATCGCTACTCAGAAACAAAAGATCATCAAGGCTTGACAGACTTTCTTTACAGTCTTAAATATGTGTGAGCATACGCCAAGTCAATCAAAATAATTTCTTGAAGGAAGATATTACTAAACCATACCACATCATAGGCAAACAAATCATGTTGGTACTCCAATAACACATTGGGAACCCCCCATCTATTTGAGACTAACCATAAGAAAACATAAACTATTAAGCGCCATTATGCACGTAGCATCTTTATCATAGACATATCAACCAATGCAACGGAAGCAAACTCTCTTAATAAGATAAGCATGATAACTAAAGAGAGTTCAAGCAACCAACTAAACGAAAGCTCTTTAAAAAGATAAGCATGAAAATTAAGAGCTAAGCATGATAGTAGCTATTAAAAGACAAAGAACACACACAACAAGGATAGACATGAAAATTCTATGTTATGTTCTAGGTAGAAGTGGAGCGTGTTTCTCTCCCACATAAAGAAAGCTGAGTTCGGACTCGTTATGAAAAGCTAAGGAAAACTAAAAAGGAAAACTAAAAGCAAGACGCTCCAAGCATAGCACATAACACATGAAGTGATTAAAATATAGTGGAACGAACGACGAACTGATAATGTTGATGGAGAAGGGGATGCACGGGGGCATCCCCAAGCTTAGACGCTTGAGTCTCCTTGAATATTTCTTGGGGATGCACGGGGGCATCCCCAAGCTTGAGCGTTTGACACTCCTGAATCTTTTTATCATCTTCCCTCGCACACTTGAAAACTCCCTTCATACATAACTCATCATAATCTGATTAGCGAGGTTAGTACCCATAATAAAATAATTGTTCCTTGCTGGAAATAAAGATATTCTTGAAGGTCTACTGTTTCTCAAGATTGCCAAAAGGTTTTTGCAAAGAAAAAAACAAGCTCTAGGTTTGCAAAATGAAGGAAAGGCAAAACAGGACAGAATCTGTGAAAAACAGAACAACAGGTAGTAAATGATGTTTTCGGGGTACTTCTGCAACTCTAATAAAAAAACTCAAAACAGACGCACGAAAACAATTATATAGAGCATGCTGTAGAAAAAATTCAGACCAAAAAGATGATCTGGTGATTTTATACGAATTTTTATATCCAAGGACAGAATCTGTTTCCTGGACAGCACGTCACAACTTTTGAACTTTCTTGCAATCAGAGGCTACACTTGGCACAAAGTTGAAAAGTAAAGATACAATGATGATGCTACTGTAGTAACAACATCAAGACACAACAAAAGCAAAATAAAATTTTATTCATGTGGGCTGCCTCCCAAAAGCGCTTTCTTTTATGTCTTTAAGCTAGGCATACGACTTTAATGATGCTCTCGTAGGAATAAGAGTTGAAGAACAAAAGAGAGCGTGAAGGAGCAAATACCAAACACATTTAAGCCTAACATGCTTCCTATGCATAGGAATATTGCAATAGAATAATTCATTGAAGCACAAAGCAATAAGCATAGGAAGACAAAACAAGTGCAGTGTCGGTGTACTAAGGTAGGGGTACCTCAGTACCCCAACTTGTGCACGGGCAGTAGCAGCTCCCCGCGGCAGGGCCTACCACGCGCTTGCCGAAGACCTTCCTGCTCTATATAAAACCATTCAAAAACAAAGTATACAAGACAAAAGATCAAGACCCCGGCAAGTGGAGCTTGCCGGGAAGGCCGTTCCAGGCTCAAGATTACCTCACCCACGCAAGGCCCTGGTAAGAGGAGTTTGCCAGGAAGACTAGAAGATTATATTACAGAAGACATGCCTCGGCGCTATATGCGCCCCGGCAGGGCCCGGGGAGCGACAAGCTTCAGAGCCCGACAAGCTCCCGGGCCCGGCAAGGTCAAGGCCCCGGCAAGGAACTTGCCGGGGAGAGTTGTGCTGTGTGCCCGCGCTCCAGCTCATCGAACCACGCGTCGCACTGGGGCCATTCCAGGGACGCGTGGCGGATGGCTGTGCAGCCTGGGGGACACGGTGGCACTCCGCGGTGGTAAAGCCATCGCCGTGGAAAACGGAGACGCAAGGGCGGGCGCTTTTGGGGTCGACGGCGACGGGCATTGAATGCTCTTGTCCCCCACTGTCAAAGTAGGTAGCGACCACTGTTCATACACTGTAGCTCCACTACTCCCGCACTGTTACAACTACCACCACTTTTACATTTTTACCCTTTCTCCTACGTTGACACCTGTCGGTGACCCCTTGCACTATAAAAGGAGGCCCATGCACAACGTGGAAGGGGTTCGGAACCTAGATCGCTCATACGCTCGGTGTAGCTAGTTCTTCAAGCTCCCGAGCTCTCCAACTCAATACAAACTAAGCAGGAGTAGGGTTTTACGCGTCCATCGCGGCCCGAACCTGGGTAAACTGCCCGCGTGATCTCCACGATCTGCTCTTCGTGCTCCCTCCGCCCTCTTACCGCACAAGCAAGGGGCTCCGGTCCCATAGGTGCTCGTGGTGGACAGTTTCCCCCGACATCTTTGGCGCGCCAGGTAGGGGGCGTCGAGGTTGTGCGAATCTGATCCGGCGTTCGCGCGGGCGCATTCTTCATCAACTTCTCCAGTTTCTTCAGCAACTGCGCCATGGCCCCGAAGAAGAAGGCTTCGGAGCTCGCAGGCCCGTCTGCGTCTCATCCGCCGCCACCAGAGCCAACGGTGGGCGGGGGAGACGCCGTCGGAAGGGTGGTCGCCGGCGAGGACACTCGCGGCGCCACCAAATCCAAGGACAGGGCGGACGACCGAGCCTCGGTCTCCGTGGACGCGCCGCGTCCATCTCAGCAAACGACAACCCAGCAGCGCCATGCCACAGGAGGTGGCATCCGCTTGCTGGGCCAAGGGCAAACCGGAGGCTCGCGGGATGCTCCGGATCACCGTCCGGGCACAAGCAAAGCGCGGACGCCGGGGCGGGACCCTGCTCCTTCTAACGCTGTTAGGAGTCCGAGCATATCCCGCTCCTCGCACCGCTCGCCCCCGCTCCCCTCCACTCCAGCAGAAGCGCTCGCAAGGGCGCAACTGCTCCTCGACTTCCCTCCAGCGGCAGACAAGGCCGAAGACTGGAGGGCCACCATCCAGAGCCTGATCGCCTTCGCCAACAACGACTCTCCACAGCAGCCGGCGACTTCGCGGCCGCGACAAGTCGAGAAGACGAAGGCCGACGGCGACAAGACCGCCGGGGGTGCAACCACCGTGCACTCCCCGCCGCGGAAGCAGAAGACGCCGCCCCGCCGGAACAACGCCGACGACGGCTCCACGGCGTCGTCGGATCCGCGGGCTCGTCGGGACCAGCGCCAGGTCCTTGACGACCGGCGACAAGAAGACGCTCGAACAACGATCGAGCGCCGCCGAGAAGCTCGGCGACAATCAGACCAGAGGGCTGGGAACGCTGTCGACGCGCGCGCGCCCGGTGAACCAGGCGACTTGCCGTACGCGGCAGGTTGCCCTGCGTTTACCCGTGAGCTGCGGCGCGTCCAGTGGCCCAGCATGAAGAACTTCAAGCCCGACGTACCGGAGAAGTACGACGGCAAGACGCACCCCTCGGAATTCCTCAGCATTTACACCATCGCGGTGCAGACTGCCGGGGGGCGCGACGAGAAGATTTTGGCGAACTACTTCCCGCTCGTGCTTAAGCCGAACGTTCGTTCGTGGCTTATGCACTTGCCGGAAGGCTCCATTTCTTCTTGGGCAGATCTTTGCCACCAGTTTGTTGGCGCCTTCACGGGCGGCCACAAACCCCACGGCCAGGAGAGCGATCTCCACATTCTGGCCCAGAAGGAAGGAGAATCACTGCGCAAGTACATCCAACGCTTCAGTCGAGTGCAGCACAACATCCCCGACGTCCACCCTGCCGCGGTTATTAGCGCGTTCCACCAGAACGTGCGTAACCGCCGCATGCGTGAGGAGATGGCCATGACCAAGATACGGGATGTCAGCGAGCTTTACGCTCTAGCTGATAAGTGCACGCGCGCAGAAGAGGGGAGGAGACTCCCCGGGGAGGATGCTGGCGCAGGAGGAAGCGACAGCGACGACGCCGCCCCGGCAAAGAAGAGCCGGCGGCGGAACAACAGGAGGAAGAACAAGAAGGAAGAGCTTGCCGTCGAGAAGCCCGGCAAGGAGGCTCCCGCCAAGCAAACACAGGCTGGCGGCTCCGGCAAGGAGCCTGCCCCCGTGGCGGCAGCCGACAAGCAGGACGGCTCCGACAAGCAATACTGCAAGATCCACCGCACCAAGGGCCACGACCTCTCCAACTGCAAACGCGTCGAGTACCTCGTCGAGCAGCAGAAAGCTGAGTACGAGAGGCGCGACAAGGAGAAGGCCCAAGGTGGCGGAGGAGAACCAAGCAAGAAGCGGCCATTCAATGGCCGGGGAGGACGCCGCGGCAAGGCAAAGCAGCGGCAAGGTGATCGACCTCCCCGGGGCCGCGACAAGGACGAAGAAGACGACGACGAAGACATGGAGGATGAGGATAACAGCGAACAGGAGTTCCAGAAGGCCACGGAGGTCCTGTGCGTCGACGGTGGCGCCTCTCTGCACACCTCCCACCGCCAACTCAAGCAGTGGGTGCGGGAGGTGAATGCAGCAGAGCCGCCCGTGGAGTCGCGCAGGCTCCTCAAATGGTCCAGCACGCCCATCATTTTTGATCTTGAGGATCACCCTGACCGCACCACTGCGGTCGGGTGCTTGCCGATGCTGGTCTCACCCACCATCCGCAACCTCAAGGTCACCAAAATGTTGGTTGACGGCGGGGCCGGGCTGAACTTGATCTCCTCTGCTGTGATCAAGAAACTCCAAATCCCAGACGGCGAGCTCGAAGAGACCGGTTCTTTCCAAGGATTCAACCCGGGAAGGAGCAAGCCCAAGGGGAAGATAACTCTGCCAGTGACCTTTGGCGGGGAGCTCAACTTCAGGACTGAGCGCATCACATTCGACGTCGCCGATATCCCATTGCCATACAATGGGATACTCGGCCGTCCCGCCCTCGCCAAGTTCATGGCGGCTTCCCACTACGCCTACAACATACTCAAGATGCCGGGGCCGATAAGCATCATCACTGTCCATGGCGACAAGAAAGATGCGCTTGTCTGCGCCGACAAGATCTATCGGGATGCAGCAGCTGCGGCAGAGAAGGACACACTTGCCGCTGAAGCTCCCGGGGGGAAGAAGACCAAGACCAAGTCCGGCAAGTGCTCTGGGCCCACTCCGGCAACCGCACCTCTTCGGAGTGCTGCGCTACCGTCGAGGACGTTCCATCGAGCTCCACCGGCAAGTGTAGAAAGGGGATGGCCGCTCCTCCGGCAACCAAGAAGGTGTCCGCCAAGGAGGACGACACTGGTGGTACCTTCACCATCAGTGCCACACTTGATAGCAAATAGGAAAGCGCGCTCGTTGCCTTCCTGCGGGCGAATGTCGATGTGTTTGCCTGGCAACCATCTGACATCCCCGGTGTTCCCAGGAAGGTAATTGAGCACAAGCTTGCTGTTTGTCCTCATGCGCGGCCCGTCAAGCAGAAGGTGAGGAAGCAAGCCGTGGAGCGCCAAGAATTCATTGCTGAGGAAATCAAGAAGCTAGAAGCAGCAGGCCTAGTTAGAGGTGTGATCCATCCGACGTGGTTAGCAAACCCAGTCGTCGTACGCAAGGCCAATGGGAAGTGGAGACTATGTATAGACTTCACCGATGTGAATAAAGCATGTCCCAAGGATCCATTCCCTTTGCCGCGCATCGACCAGATCGTTGACTCCACTGCCGGATGTGAGCTACTCTCTTTTCTTGATGCGTACTCAGGCTACCACCAGATCTTTATGGCCAAAGAAGATGAAGAGAAGACTGCATTTATCACTCCATGCGGCACTTATTGCTTCATACGCATGCCATTTGGACTGAAGAATGCAGGATCAACATTTGCAAGAGTAGTGCACACTGCTTTCGAGCCACAGATCCACAGAAATGTAGAGGCTTACATGGATGACATCGTGGTGAAGAGCAAGAGCAAGGATACCCTGGTCCAAGATTTGGAAGAGACATTTCAGAACCTGCGCAAGATACAGCTCAAATTGAACCCCGAGAAGTGCGTCTTTGGAGTCCCCTCCGGCAAGCTTCTCGGGTTCTTCGTGTCACAGAGGGGGATTGAAGCTAACCCCGACAAGATTAAAGCCATTAAGCAGATCGAGGCCCCGAAGCGCGTCAAGGATGTCAGAAGGCTTGCAGGTTGTGTGGCTGCCCTCAGTAGGTTCATTTCGAAATCTGCAGAACGCGCCCTACCTTTCTTCAAAATCCTGAAGAAGGCAGGTCCCATGAAGTGGACTCCGGAAGCGGAGGCAGCACTGCAAGATTTGAAACGGTACCTGTGCTCCACTCCAATACTTGTCGCACCTAGACCACAGGAAAAGTTGTTGCTATACCTAGCGGCAACCAACCAGGTGGTTAGTGCTGCGTTAGTAGCGGAGAGGGAGGCCGACGAGGAATCTGCACCACCGGCAAGCGAATCCAGCGACAAGCAGGGGGCTTCTCCGACAAGCTCTGGCCCGGACAAGGACAACCCTGCGCAGGAACGGGAAGAAGTGCGGAAGAAAATGGTGCAGCGCCCGGTGTATTTTGTGAGTTCCCTCTTGCAGGGGGCTAGATCAAGATACTCCGGGGTGCAAAAGTTGCTTTTCGGCCTCCTCATGGCCTCGAGAAAGCTGTGCCATTACTTCCAGGCACATGAGATAACAGTGGTCACTCGCTTTCCGCTGAAGAGGATATTGCACAATCGAGAAGCAACAGGCAGGATCGTTGAGTGGGCACTGGAACTGTCGAGCTTTGGACTTAAGTTTGAAAGTACCTCAACCATACAAAGCCGAGCTTTGGCAGAATTCATAGCTGAGTGGACCCCGACGCCCGATGAAGAAGTCCAAGAAACAAGTGCACCCGTGCAAGAAGCGACAAGTGAATGGGTAATGTATTTTGATGGTGCCTTCTCGTTGCAAGGCGCCGGCGCTGGCGTGGTGCTCATCGCGCCCACCGGAGAGCACCTCAAGTATGTTATCCAGATGCACTTCCCAAGAGAGCAAGCGACAAACAACACTGCTGAATATGAAGGTTTGCTCGCCGGCCTCAGGATTGCGGCCGAACTTGGGATCAGAAAGCTGATTGTACGGGGAGATTCTCAGTTGGTGGTCCGACAAGTTAATAAGAGTTTCCAGAGCCCTTTGATGGAAGCTTATGTAGATGAAGTGAGGAAGCTTGAAGAGCACTTTGAAGGTCTGCAAATGGAGCACGTCCCGAGAGCTCAGAATGAAATTGCAGATGGCCTTTCAAAGTGTGCTTCGATGAAGTTACCTGTGGAACCAGGGACCTTCTTGCTCAAGCTAACTCAACCATCCGTTACACCATCAACTGGACATTCCAAGAAAAGAAAGTTGGTCTCCGGCAACTACTTGCCGGCGGATCTTCCTGAAACCGCCGCCAAGGTCCCCAAGATCAACGACCAGAACGCTGAGGAACAGTCTGCTCCTGCAGATCCGAAATTCTGTGCAGTTGAAGCAAGTGTTCCCGACAAGCCTCGCCCCGGCGAGCTTGCCGGGGGACCATCAGCTCTGGCAGAGCCAGAGGTTCTTGCCGTAGAAGCTGAGGTCCCCGCGGCGGCCCTCATGCCTTTAGTCCTTGCCGTTGAGCCCCGGGCTCCGGCATGGGCGCAGCAGATCGTCCGTATTCTGCAAACTAGAGAACTTCCCGACGACCCAGAAGAAATAGAGAAGATAACCAGGCAGTCAAGTATGTACCAGTTCGTGGATAACGAGCTGTACAGAAGAAGGCTCAATGGTGTCAGGTTGAAGTGCATCTCCAGGGAAGATGGACAGAAGCTGTTGGCAGAAATACACGGAGGCATATGCGGCCACCACATTGGCGCAAGGGCGCTTGCCGGAAAAGCTTTCCGGCAAGGGTTCTTCTGGCAAGAAGCCCTCCAAGATGCAACTGCACTAGTAACCAAGTGTGAAGCGTGCCAGTTCCATGCAAAGCAGATTTATCAGCCAGCTCAAGCTCTCCAAACAATTCCTTTGTCCTGGCCCTTCTCGGTCTGGGGGCTCGATATCCTCGGCCCCTTCCCCCGAGCTGTCGGGGGCTTTGAGTACTTGTACGTTGCAATCGACAAGTTCACAAAGTGGCCAGAAGTGGAACCAGTGAGAAAGGTGACAGCACAGTCAGCGGTCAGGTTCTTCAGGTCGATTGTTTGCCGTTTCGGAACCCCTAACAGGATCATCACCGACAACGGTACACAATTTACTAGTCGCACCTTCATGCAGTACGTCCAAGACCTTGGCGCCAAGGTCTGTTTCGCTTCTGTTGCTCACCCGAGGAGCAACGGTCAAGCGGAGAGGGCTAATGCTGAAGTGCTGCGCGGACTCAAGACAAGGACCTTTGACAGGCAGCGCAAGTGCGGAAGAAACTGGATAGAGGAGCTACCGGCGGCTCTTTGGTCAATCAGAACGACACCAAGTCGAGCCACCGGACAGACACCCTTTGCTCTAGTCTATGGAGCAGAAGCAGTTCTCCCCACGGAACTCGTATACGGATCTCCTCGAGTGCTCGCTTATGATGAGCTCGAGCAAGAGCAACTGCGGCAAGATGATGCATTGCTCCTCGAGGAGGAACGTCTCCAGGCTGCTGTACGAGCTGCTCGATACCAGCAAGCCTTGCGTCGCTACCATAGCCGCAAGGTCAAGGCCAGGAGTCTCGAGGAAGGCGACCTTGTTCTTCGGCGTGTTCAGTCCGCCAAGAATTCCAACAAGTTGACGCCGAAGTGGGAAGGCCCTTATCGGGTGAGACAAGTCACAAGGCCCGGCGCTGTCCGCCTTGAGACCGAAGAAGGCTTACCGGTGAGCAACTCCTGGAACATAGAGCATCTTCGCAAGTTTCACCCATAAGGCGCGGTTGCCGTGATCCGTTCCGGCAACCACCTTTTGTACAAGCTTTGCCGCTGTTGCATGTAACCCTTTGTACAAAGCCGGGCGCAGACCCCGTGCATCAGTAAAGTTTTTGTGTTTTGCGCTATTTGCCTTTTACATGCTTTTCTTCGCTATTTGCATGTGTTATTTGGCATCTTGCGCAACGTACATATCCGGTAAGCATTAGCACGCCGAAAGGCCATATACTTGTTTCCCTTTTCTTTTTCCTTGCCTCTTATGCAGAAGGAATGTTTCTCGCGCACAAGTTTGCCGGGGGGGAAGGAGATGGAAGAGGAACCAAGTGTTGTTCAAGAAAGAGAAGCCTTACCGAGAAGCAAGCAATATACGAAAGCTAAGTTATTAGAATTCGAGCAGTTCAAATTTTTAATTTTTAGTTGTCTTCCTTGAACAATCACACTTTGTATGGAAAACCTGTGCGCGGAGGAACCTACCCGTAGCTAGCCGCACCCTTGTCTTGTTTTCGAGTACGCTCAACGATTTAAGTGAGCTGCCACAAGTGTCGCGCCCTTACTTCGTTTTCGAGTTCGCTCAGCAAGCTAAGTGCGTTGTGACTAGCTGCGGCAAGGTTGCTTGCCGGTAAGGCCTTGGCCAGCAGGCTGCTCAGAGTCCAGCACTCAGCGCTCGCGGCAAAGGACCCTTGCCGGCAAGCTCCCTGGAAGCGTAGGGTGAAAAACATACAAAGTAGATGACCAAGACAAGGAAGATAACATTGCACTGATTGATCAAAATAAGATATATATCTTACAGAGGATAACTTGTCGCAATGATTAACGAGTTCATAACACCCTATGCAGCAACGAAAAGAGATAAAGAAAATGGAGGCCTAATCTACGCGGTCGCCCTCAATCCTGGAGATCTTGTTCACTTTGGCGATGATGTGGGCGACCTGCGCCTTCAGCGCCTCCGTGTTCGCGTCGGCCGGCAGGCTGCGGAGAACGTTGGTGAGATTTATGCCGGGATTGCGGTATACAATCTTCGTCAGGACGCGCTCCAAGGTTCCCGCGCAGAGCTGGCGCGACTCCTCGGCCAGTTGCGCGGGGAGTTTCTTCCGAAGATCTGCAAGAGCCGGCGCGATCCCTCTGAAGAAGAGGCTGAGCTTGGCGCTGTGAGGGAGGTTTGGATCCGGAGAGTAGATGAGATGCTCAACCTTCAGCGCCAGCAGCTCCTGGTCGATGTTGGATGCAGAAGACACCAAGTCGTCGGTCCACACCTCGACGGTCCGGCGGAAGTTCTCGGCCGCAGTGTTGGCGCTCTCCACCAAGCCTCGCTCCCTGCGGAGCTCTTCCTTCAGCTTGGTTTCCCGGTCCCGGACGGCGTCGAGCGAGTCCTTCAACGTGGAAACCTTCAGCTCTAGATCCTCAATGGAGTCCTTGGCGGCCTTCAGCTCGTCGCCCTACTTGGAGAGGCGCACCTGGAGTTCGGAGTTGGTGTGGGCGTCCTTCTCGCGCTCTGTATTGAGCGCGGTGACCCGCTCCACGCTCGCCTTCAGCGACTCCTCCAGTTGCGCAACCTTGGCCGCGAGCTCCTCCTTGGCGGTCTCCGCGGCAGCCGCGGCGGCTTTCGCCTCCTTCAGTTCTCCGCCAAGGGCCCGCTCCTGAGCGGCAAGGTCTTCCTCGTGGGAGTCGAGGTTGACCTTCCGTTGGGCGAGCTCTCCTTCTCGCCGGGACAGCTCCTCCCTGGCGAGTCGCTGCTGCTCTTCGGCTTCGGCCTTCTCCAGGAGCCACTCCTGGTACTCCCCGGCGAGCCTCTCGCGCTCCTCCGCCACGTCACGGAGGGCAGCCTGGTTGGCGGCGCGGAGCTCCGCCGCGCGCTTCTCCATCTCGACGGCGGCCTTGGCAGCAAGAGCCTCCCGAGACGCCAGCTTCGCCTGCCTGGCCCGGTAAAGGGCCAGGAGCTGATGAAGCAACTTCTCCTCCTCGGGCCCTTCACTTCCGCCGGGCGCCTCGACGATCTTCAGACCCGCGGAGGCGAGGACCTCTCCATCAAAGGCCTCGCCCTCCGCGGGGGCTCGCGATGAAGAACCCCACGGCACCTGGATGTAAACCCCATTAGGGGCCTCAAGATAATAGGCCGACGGCTCCTTCTCGGTGGAGGGGTCGGCGGCCGGCGCAGCGCTCGACGCTCCTGCCGCCTCCGGGCCGGCAGTGTGGCCGCCGTCCCCCTCCCCGGCCGCCGCGTCTGCGGCCGGAGCGGTCTCCTCCGCAGCCGGCTCGGCGGCCCCCGCCGTGTCCTCAGTGGCGGGGGCGTTGCTGTCGTCGCCCTGCGCGCCCTCCTCCTCGACGACGATGACTTCCGTCTCCATCTGCTCGGGGGGAGGAGGATCTAGAAGAAGAAGAAAAAGTGAGAGAAGTTCAAGCAAATATCCAAAAAGAGACGAATCCAAGAAGACAAAGTTACAGAACTTACCTTGACGGACGTCGTCAGCGGCGGGCTCCCTCGCCGGGGAGCTCTGCCTTGGTGGAGTGGCTGCCCTCGCCGGGCTACTCGCCCTCGGCGGAGTACCCGCCCTTGGCGGAGTGCTCTCCCTTGTCGGAGAGCTCGCCCTCGGCGGGGACGGCGGGGCCTGCGGCTCCTCGGGAGCGACCTCCGGACGCTCCTGCGGTTGTGGCTCCACCTCTGCGCAAGACAAGAACATCAAGATATTAGCACAAGACAATATTCTCAAGCGCGCCCGACGAGTGGAAGTATGGAACCCAGACTTACGCTGGGGGCTGCGCTGGGGGCTGCTCCTCGGAGCAGCGCTCGGGTCCGGCAGGCTCGTCTCCGGCGCGTCCCCTGTCGCCGCGACGGGCGAGTCCTCCGCGACCTCGACCACGGGCACCTTGGCCTTCTTCGCCACTCGCTGGGCCAAGGTCCTGAAATCAAAGCAAAAAGCAAGATCAGAATCAACCAAAAATCAAGACAAAGTTAAAGAAGATGCGAAGCCTCAAGTTCTTACTCCTGTTCCTCGTCGTCGTCGTCGTCACTCAAGGCGGAGAAGTCAAACGCCACCTGAGACGCGTCCGCGCAGGGAGCAGGAGGCGAAGACTCCCTCGGGCGCTTGGCGGTCCCCGGGGCTGGGGGCTGCGAAGACCCGGCCCCTGTGGTAGCCGAGGCCCGGGGAGCGGGCAGAGCTGCCGCTCCGCTCTGCGAAGACCCTCCTCCGCTTGGCGCTGCCGTGCGGGGCGCCTCCGCCGTGGCCTGTGTGCGGGTCGCCCCCGCCGTGGCGTGTGTGCGGGTCGCCCCCGCCGTGGTTGGTGCGCCGGGCGCCCCCGTCGCAGCTTGGCTCCCCCGGGTAGCTCGCGCCGCCCGGCGAGCTGGTTGTTGCCGGGGCGCCTGCGCCCTCGTCCCTGTCGCCGTCTTGCGGAGACGCTTCAGCGGAGAGCGCCTAGGGCTTGCCCGAGGCGGGGAGGTCTCCGATGACGAGGAGAGGTCGTCGGCGTAGAGCCCCAGGGATCCGTCGGAGTCTTCGTCGGCCCCGACGTCCTCCTCCTCCTCCTCCTCCTCAGCAGGCTTGCTGGGCCCAGCGCCCTCCACTGTGGCCGCTCTCCCTCCGGCGCCTCCGCTCCCTCCGGCGCCTCCGCTCCCTGCGGCGCCTCTGTTTCCTCCGGCGGCGCTGCCTCTCGCCGCGGCCTCGGTCAGGATTCCGGGGATCCCGGAGTGCCTCAAGGAAGGGACCCCGGCGAGCTCGTCGGGAGGAAGCTTCAGCAGCCTGCGGATCTCCGCCTCCTCTGCTTGGCAGGACGCTTCCGCAGCCTCTGCCTCCTCGGGCGTAAAGCCAAATTCTCCTGCCGCTGCGGCTGCAGCGGCCTCTTCAACCCTAGAAGCTATATACGCTATCTCTTGGTCGGTGGTGTCCCGTGTGAGCTCCCTGATCTCGTCCTTGTTCTTCGCCACCTCCACCAGGTTGTCGAAGAAGCTCATGATGACGTCTGGCTTGGGCGGAATCCATGTGCGGTCGATGCCATGCGAGTCGCACGCGGGCATCATGGCGCGAAGGGCGTCCCGGGCCGTGCTGTTGCAGAGGGGCACCACTCCCCGGGGAGCCCTGAACCACTCTGGGTGGGCCGGGTCATGCTTAAATAGTTCCCGGACCATCCCCTTCAGCTCCAGCGACGTGAAGTTGAAGTTTAGCCCGGGGCGCAGCCTCATTATGTCCGCCGCGTTGCCGTACTCCCAGGCTGGCCTCTTCCTATCTTGAAGAGGGGCGATGCGGCGGCGGAGGAAATCTGTGCCTACTTCTCCGACAGACAACTTTGCTACCCGGAGACGAAGAATTCTGATGAGGGCGACGTTGAGCTTGCCGTCGTCCGAATCCAACTCACTCCAGTCCCTGCCGCGCACGATGGCTGTTGTGCGCGGCGCGGTGAAAGGTTGCGGCTCGTCCTCGACTATCCAGCACCAGTCTTCACGCCACTCCTCCCACTTGCCGTGGAGCTCCCCCGGCAAGTAGGACTCCTTCTTATTCAGGCGGAAGACCCAAGAAATCCCCCCGGAGAGGGGAGCGCCGGCTTCTACTCTAGGGGTGAAGAAGTGCCTAAACAGCGCTACGTTTGGGTATATCCCAATATAGTTTTCGCACATATGTGCGAAAACCGCCATCGTGAGGATGGCGTTGGGAGTGAAGTCTAGAAGATGGAGGCCGTAGGTGTGCATTATATCACAGAAAAAGTCGGAAAAAGGGGGACAGAGGCCGCAGTGGAAGAAAGCTGCGAAGAAGAAGTACCCGCCGGGGTAGTTGTCCTTGGCGGCGGCCGGATAGGCTCGGGTGCGGGGATGCGCCTTGGTCTTCTTGGCCCAGAACAAGTAGTACTTGTTCCAGAGCTCCCGCACGCTGAGCCTCGGCGAGAAGACGACGTTCCGCTTCCGCAACAAGGTGAGCCTCGCCGCTTGCTCCGATTTCTCCTTCTTGGTCTTCTCCGCCTTCGCCTTCTCGGTCTTCGGGGCCATGGCGGAGGCGGCGAGGGAAGGGGGACGAAGAATCCGGCGGCGCCGCAGATGCGGAAAACGGCGGAGGAGGTGTGGAGGCGGAGCGCAAAGGGGATCTCTGGAGATGGAAGAAGAAGCAATGAAGGCGTAGGAGGGGAACCGCTCCTGCTTCCTCTGCTTTTATGGGGAAGTGGGGGGCGTTTCGCTCTTTCCATTAAAAGAACGAGGTCACGTCCCATCCCACGACGCCGCAATCGACGCGTGCCGTTACGGAGGGATGCGGCGGATGCGGAAGTGGATTCGGCGTGCCGTGGGCCGCGTGTGCCCGTGCACTGTTTTGGGCCTGGCCCAACAGCGCTCGGCACCGTGTGTGGCCCAGGCCCGGGGGCTCCTGTCGGTGTACTAAGGTAGGGGTACCTCAGTACCCCAACTTGTGCACGGGCAGTAGCAGCTCCCCGCGGCAGGGCCTACCACGCGCTTGCCGAAGACCTTCCTGCTCTATATAAAACCATTCAAAAACAAAGTATACAAGACAAAAGATCAAGACCCCGGCAAGTGGAGCTTGTCGGGAAGGCCGTTCCCGGCTCAAGATTACCTCACCCACGCAAGGCCCTGGTAAGAGGAGTTTGCCAGGAAGACTAGAAGATTATATTACAGAAGACATGCCTCGGCGCTATATGCGCCCCGGCAGGGCCCGGGGAGCGACAAGCTTTAGAGCCCGACAAGCTCCCGGGCCCGGCAAGGTCAAGGCCCTGGCAAGGAACTTGCCGGGGAGAGTTGTGCTGTGTGCCCGCGCTCCAGCTCATCGAACCACGCGTCGCACTGGGGCCATTCCAGGGACGCGTGGCGGATGGCTGTGCAGCCTGGGGGACACGGTGGCACTCCGCGGTGGTAAAGCCATCGCCGTGGCAAACGGAGACGCAAGGGCGGGCGCTTTTGGGGTCGACGGCGACGGGCATTGAATGCTCTTGTCCCCCACTGTCAAAGTAGGTAGCGACCACTGTTCATACACTGTAGCTCCACTATTCCCGCACTGTTACAACTACCACCACTTTTACATTTTTACCCTTTCTCCTACGTTGACACCTGTCGGTGACCCCTTGCACTATAAAAGGAGGCCCATGCACAACGTGGAAGGGGTTCGGAACCTAGATCGCTCATACGCTCGGTGTAGCTAGTTCTTCAAGCTCCCGAGCTCTCCAACTCAATACAAACTAAGCAGGAGTAGGGTTTTACGCGTCCATCGCGGCCCGAACCTGGGTAAACTGCCCGCGTGATCTCCACGATCTGCTCTTCGTGCTCCCTCCGCCCTCTTACCGCACAAGCAAGGGGCTCCGGTCCCATAGGTGGTCGTGGTGGACAGTTTCCCCCGACATGCAGCTTCAAAACCTTCAACATAAAGAGAGGAAACTTCTTATTATTAAGATATTTAGAACCATGTCTCCCTCTCTCATTATAAATTTCAGTGGCATCATGGATAAACTCAACAAAATAACTATCACATAAGGCATTATTTCCATGATCCAAAAGCATAAAAGTGTCATTACTCTTCATATAAGCAAAATCTTTCTTATTAGGAATAGTGAGAGTAAGACTATCATAACCATCATCATATTTAGGAGGCATATCATAATCATAATAAATTTTATCCTCAATAGTAGGTGGACTAAAAAGCTCACATTTATCATTGTAATCATCATATATAGGAAGCAAAGTATTATCAAAGTAAATTTTCTCTTCAAAAGTTGGGGGACTAAAAATATCATGTTCATCAAACGTGTCATCCCCAAGCTTAGAGCTTTCCATGTCATTAGCAATATTGATATTCAAAGAAAGCATACTAATAACATCACCACCATCATGATTGTTATGAAAATAATAAAGTTCCATAGGTTTTTTAACTTTCTCTTCAAACACATCATGTCCCAAGGCGGTAGAGCTTATAAAGCTCTCTCATATTTTTGTTGTTTTCCATTAAGTAAAACTAGTGAAAAGACATAAAGAAAACTGAAAGGTAAACTAACAAGACTAAAAAGCAAAGATAAAAGATAGCGTGCAACTCCCCTATCCTGAAGAGTGGAGTCCCCGGCAACGGCGCCAGAAAACTTTGCTTGATGGCTTCTCACCCCTCGTTGGTTACCCAAGTGGAAGGTGTGAGATGCAGTGTAGCGGAAGTTTTCCCTTGGCAATACCAAGGATCGATTTCCCTGAGACTCCCAGTTTCAACAAGAAGGTGTCAACTGCTAACGGCGCCAGATATATTAGCAATCAACGTGGACCTGCACACAGATACAAATAACTTTGCTCCCAACGAGTACAGAGAGGTTGTCAATCTCTCCGGCCTTGTAGTTTACAAAGGATCAAACGCAAGTGATAGTAGTGATAGATATAATTGCAATAGTAAATAAAAGCGGAAAGTAAATAGCGGATGTGATCAATGATGGTAATATGGACCGGAGTCCCATGATGTTCACTAGTGATGTCTCTCTCCCAAAAGACGATAAAACAGCTATGTGAGGTAAACGAATTACAGCTGGGCAATTGACAGGACCATGTGCGCAAACCAATGCTGACTAAGTTGCAAGAAAGGTAGAGGTTCAAAGCATGGGCGGTACACCGAGGTAAGTAGACCGAAATCCATCTGCATCTACTACTAATCATCCACCTTGAGATATCTATCCAGAACATCTAGCTGGTATTAAGTTGCGAGTCCCACCCATAGTGTAAACTCAAAGCAGCAGACAACTGCATTAAAAGAACTTTGCGTAAAGTAAACAATTCTTGCACCCGCGGGCACAAGAACCATTGTTTTCCCCCTTGTGGCAACAGCACATCCCCTAGACTCATGTTTCTGTCACTCAAGCTAGTCATCGAGGGGCATGAACTCACAATCAAGCATAACGTTCCCTCTTGGAGTCACTACCTACTACTTGGCCAAAGCAATAAATAACAACGGAGAACATGCAAGAATTACTTACGAACATAAATATAAAAGAGGTAGATCAAATATATTACTCAAACACAATCTGAACATAATCTCATAATCCATCGGATCCCAACAAACTCATCATAGCAACAGCATAAGGATTACATATGTGCCTCGATCATGTAGGGCAGCTCACGAGGACTAATTAGTGAAGCACAAGAACGGGAGGAGAACATCACATAGCTACTGGTCATGGACTCATGGTCCAAGGGAGACTACTCACAACTCATCCGGGAGGCGTCCATGGTGGTGGAGAAGCTCCCGGTGGTGATCCTCCCCTCCGGCAGGGTGCCGGGAAGAGTTCTCCTGGTGCTCCTGATCTTGGAAGCGGCGGCGGCGGCGGAACAGAGATGAGATCGCGAAAAAGAGTTCCCCTCTCGAGGGTATCGGGAGACGGTATGAATATATGCCAAAGGGGGGCATCAGCGGAGCCTCGGGGGGCCGAGGCGCCCCCCCGGCACGGCCCGGGGGGGGGGGGCGCCACCAGGGCGCCTGGGGCCCTGGTGGCCCCCCTCCGGCTGTGCTTCGGGTGCCTGGTAGCTTCTGGAACGCTGATTTTATATATAATTTTTCCGGCATTTTTCTGGCAGTTCTCGTAATGGGAAAACCTGAAATACAAAAACAGCCGAAAATAGAAACTGGCACTGGGGTGCACTGAGTTAATAGGTTAGTCCAAATATGATCAAAAGTGTATGGAAGTGTATAAATATCATAGCAATATCACCCAAAAGAGGCATGGAGCAAGCAGAAATTATAGATACGTTTTGGACGTATCAACGGTTGGATTGTTCCCCCCACTATATAAAGGCATCTTCTTCCTCCTTGTTGACCTACCTCTTCCCCCACATACTCCATTGTTGCTCCAAGCTCCATTTTCGCCCGATCTCTCTCCCTAGCCAATCAAACTTGTTGATTTGCTCGGGATTGCTTGAGAAGGCATCGATCTACACTTCCACCAAGAGATATTTGATTCCCCCCACTAATCCCTAGCGGATCTTGTTACTCTTGGGTGTTTGAGCACCCTAGACGGTTGAGGTCACCTCGAAGCCATATTCCATTGTGGTGAAGCTTCGTGGTATCGTTGGGAGCCTCCAATTTAGTTGTGGAGATAGCCCCAACCTGGTTTGTAAAGGTTCGGTTGCCGCCTTCAAGGGCACCACTAGTGGAATCACGACACCTTGCATCGTGTGAGGGCGTGAGGAGAATACGGTGGCCCTAGTGGCTTCTTGGGGATCATTGTGCCTCCACACCGCTCCAACGGAGACGTACTTCCCCTCAAAGGGAAGGAACTTCGGCAACACATCCTCGTCTTCACCGGTTCCACTTGTGGTTATTTCTTTCCTTTACTTGTGCAAGCTTTACTTGTTTATCTCTTATAGCTTGCTTGTGAGGTTGTTGTCTTTACTTCCTACTAGTTGTCATCTTAGTAGCATATCTAGACAACTTACTTTGACGCTTAATTTAAAGTGGTTAAGAAAAGCTAAAAATTGTTAGTTGCCAATTCACCCCCCCTCTAGTCAACCATATCGATCCTTTCAGCAGGCGGGAGTCAGTCTACTTGTCTCGGACGTGATGCCTATATACAATGATCATGCCTAGATAGTCTCATAATTATTCGCTTTTCTATCAATTGCTCGACAGTAATTTGTTTACCCGGCGTAGAATATCGCTATCATGAGATAAGCCACTAGAGAAAACTATGGCCCCCGGGTCTATTCCCAACATATCAATCTACATGTACTTTACTTTTACCGCTTTTATTTGTTGTTTCATTAAACTAAAAATACCAAAAATATCAACTATCATCTCTATTAGATCTCACTCTCGTAAGTGACCGTAAAGGGATTGACAACCCCTTATCGTGTTGGCTGTGAAGTTCTTATTTGTTTGTGTAGGTGCGAGGGACTCGTGCGTGGTCTCCTACTGGATTGATACCTTGGTTCTCAAAAAACGAGGGAAATACTTACGCTACTGTGCTGCATCTCCCTGTCCTCTTCGAGGGAATACAACGCAAGCTCAAGAGGTAGCAAGAAGAATTTCTGGCGCCGTTGCCGGGGAGGCTTACGCAAAAGTCATATACCAAGTACCTATCACAAACCCTTATCCTTCGCATTACATTTTTTGCCTCTCGTTTTCCTCTCCCCCACTTCACCCTTGTCATTTTATTTGCCCTTCTTCTATTGTGTGTTTATCGTTCGCTTGCTTCTTGTTTGCTTGTGTTGCTATGTGCCCTCAATTAGCTTGCATCTTCGCTTGCTAAAGTATGGATCCTCATCCACTTGCTAATCTCTTTAATAGATCCAATTATGTTGAACCTATTGCTAGCGAGCTGCGTGCACAAGATTATCTTTATGAGGTTTTGCTTGAAATTTATGAGTCTGAAAATTGTGATGAAGTATTGAAAGAAAATTATAAAGTGATTCACGATAGCTCCTTAAGTAAAAAGCATGATTGCAATGATATTACTATAAATTCTATTGATGTCAATTGTGCTAATGTTATGCAAAACCCTAAGCTTGGGGATGCTTGTTTTGCTATGGTTACTACTTGTTGCAATGATCATGATTGGGGTGATTCTTCTTATGATCTTGAAAATTTATTTAACCCCCATGATGAATATGAGATTGATAATGTTTTCAATAATATTTAAAGTGGGTTTGGAAGAGTGTCAACTTTAGATCCCACATATTTGGAGAATATTCAATCTTATGGAATTTTTGATAAAAGTGGGTTTGGAGAGGTCATGACTTCAGTTAATGTTGATCCCACTATTCTGGAAGAGTGTCAACTTTGCATGCATATGGATCGTGTTGAGAATATGTTATGTGATAGCTATATTGTTGAATTTTATTATGATCCTACATGCAATTATTATGAGAGAGGAAAATATGGTTGTAGAAATTTTCATGTTACTAAATTACCTCTCGTTATGTTGAGATTGCTATTGTTTCTTTCTTCTTCCTTGCATATGCTAGATATTGCTTGTCTTCATTTGTTTTCCTATAAAATGCCTATTCATAGGAAGTATGCTAGACTTAGATGTGTTGGTCACATGTTTTATGATGCTCTCTTTGTGCTTCAATTCTTGTCTTTCATGTGAGCATCATTGAATTCTCAAGCCTATCTTAATGGCTATAAAGAAAGAGCTTGTTGGGAAGCAACCCATTTTTTTGTTTTTGTTGCTGTTAGGGAATACATATTTCATATAGCCTCTGATTAGATGTGGTTTCATGTTTTGTTTAGTGTTTGTGCCAAGTAGAACCTTTGGGAAGACTTGTGTGAAGTTTATATGATCTTGCTGTGAAAAAACAGAATCGTTAGCGCTGCCTAAACTAGTCGTGCGATTTTACTGGAGCGTGATTTTTAGTTGATTATTTTTGCAGATGATTGGTAGACAAATTTCGCAAATTCACCAATTTAGTTTAAATTTTTTGGAGTTCCAGAAGTAGGCGAACCCTGCAGATTACTATAGACTGTTCTGTCTTTGACAGATTCTGTTTTTCGTGTGTTGTTTGCTTATTCCAATGCATCTATGAGTAGTATTGAAGGATATGAACCATAGAGAAGTTGGAGTATAGTAGGTTTAACACCAATATAAACAAAGAATGAATTCATTTATGTACCTTTGAGTGGTGGTTTGCTTTCTTTTACTAACGGAGCTCATGAGAATTTTTGTCTAAGTTTTGTGTTGTGAAGTTTTCAAGTTTTGAGTATTGCTTTGATGGACTATGGAACAAGGAGTAGCAAAGGCCCAAGCTTGGGGATGCCCATGGCACCCCAAGTAAATTCAAGATAATCAAAAGCCTAAGCTTGGGGATGCCCCGGGAAGGCATCCCCTCTTTCGTCTTCATCCATCGGTAACTATACTTGGAGCTATATTTTTATTCGCAACATGATATGTGTTTTGCTTGAAGCGTCTTGTATAATTTGAGTATTTGCTTGTTAGTTTGCCACAATAATCCTTGCTGGACATACCTATTTGAGAGAGTTAATTATGTCCTAGAAATTATTAGAAAACTCTATGTGCTTCACTTATATCTTTTGAGTTGAATAGTTTTTGCTCTAGTGCTTCACTTGTATCTTTTAGAGCACGGTGGTGGTTATATTTTGCAGAAATTGTTGAACTCTCATGCTTCACTTATATCTATTTGAGAGTTAATTAAAACAGCATGGTAATTGAAAGAACATGCGGTGCCCCCATGTTTGGTTTTGGTAATTGATGACAATCTCTATGGACTAATGGTTGCCTTGAGTTATATTTGAAGGGTTTGTCCATAGGCTTTTGTTGGAGTCCATTTGTTGGTTTCAAGGAGAGTTTGTGATGACCAAGGTGATATTAAGGAATTATCCAAAGATTGATCTTGTGGGTGTTGAGCTTATTGCAAGCATGTCTTGAAGAAGAAGATGAGTGTGTGATCATTCATGTTTACCTTCAAGACATCATCCAAATGAAGAGAGTTGGAAAGATTCAAGGTTGATCAAGACTAAGTCAAAGAATGAATCAAGGTGATCAACACACAAAGTGTAGAAGATGTACCAAGAGGGATCAAGCAATCCCATGGTATGGTAAGCATTGTCAATCACGCTTTGTGTACTAACCCATGGTCTTCGTGAGAGTTCTCTGTGGGGTTAGGTTGCGGTGTGCAAGTTCAAGTGGAGCATCAAGAAATGATCAAGTGCTTTAAGCTTGCCTTCCATTGTTGTGACAATGGACTTGTGAAGATGTGCCGAAGAGTGGCTCACCCATAGTGGAGTATGGGGGAGCAATATACTAGTCTTCATCAAGCCAACGCAATCAAGAAAGATGGTCCAACTTGAGGGAGTCAAGATCATCATCATCCAACTCAAGTGGACTATGTGCAAGGCAAAGGTTTTCCCTTGATAGGTTTTCTATTTTACCGGTCTCATGGTGGTAGTTGGGAGACCGGGTTATAGGATCGATTGTCGTACTATCAAGGGGGGCTCTCAATGAGTAGCTTGATCGTATCGTTCGTAGAGAGCTCAAACCATTACATGCTTGCATCATCCTTCTTGGTTCTTGTTTGGTTCTTCTCCTTGTGAGATTTGGAGCTTATGGTCATCTTGATGACAAGCTCGAGTTCATCGAAAACGGAGTTCACATGCATCTTCTATGATGTTTTTGATGTTGGAGGATTTGCCGGTTCATCTCTGATGTTTTGATGCTTCAAGTCTTCCCCTATCCAACAAGCTTGGGTTTGCTCAATTCGGAGCTCATTTGCAGAAGTTATGGCAGTTTTGGTTTTATTGTTGCTCCTGCGGTAGTACCGCTGGGCCAGAGCGGTAGTACCGCTTATAGCCACAAGTGGTAGTACCGCTGGTTCACAGCGGTAGTACCACCCGTGGCTATATGCGGTGGTACCGCTCCGGTTCCGCGCTAGTGCCGCCTCGATTCGAGACCGACGCTTCTCGTGTCGGGTTGGGCGGCAGTAGGAGCGGCAGTAGGTGCGGTAGTACCGCTTATAAGCGGTAGTACCGCCCTACCACCGCTTCTAGTACCGCTCTGGGGCTCTTTCTCTTTGTTATTCTCTCGTTGGCGCTGTGTGAGGTCCTAGCGGTAGTACCACTGGGCCGAGTGGTAGTACCGCCCGCTGCGGGCTGGTTGGTGGGGATAACGTTTGGATTCTCCCCCCACCTATAAAAGGGGGGTCTTCTTCCCCATTGAGCCTCATCCTTTGAGCTTGTGTTCTTCCCCCATTGTTGACCTTCTTCGAGCTTGCTATCTCTCAATCCCTCCATGGATTCTTGCTAGTTTTGGGGGGGAAAGAGAGAGGAGATCTAGATCCACATTTCCACCAATCACTTTCTCCTCTTTGTGTAGGGAACCCTTTGGATCTAGTTCTTGGTGTTCTCCTTCTTGTTCTTCCTCTCTTTTCCCTCCCTAGCATTAGTTGCTTTGGTGGGATTTGAGAGAGAAGGACTTGGGCACTCCGTGTGCCCTTGCCATTGCATTTGGTGCATCGGTTTGAGTTCTCCACGGTGATACGTGGAAGTGAAGTTTGAGAAGCTTATTACTCTTGGGTGTTTTGGCACCCTAGAGCTTGTTCATCTTGGGTGCCTTGGCGCCCTAGACGGTTGGTGTTGTTCGGAGCTCAATCATTGTGGTGTAAAGCTCCGGGCAAGCGTCGGGGTTTCCAATTAGGTTGTGGAGATTGCCCCGAGCAATTTGACGGGTACCGGTGACCGCCCCCAAAGGTTGCCAAAGTGTACGGGTTCGGTGACCGCACCTAAGGGTTGCCATTTGTACGGGTTCGGTGACCGCCCTCAAGGGTCGCTTAGTGGAATCACGACATCTTGCATTGTGCGAGGGCGTGAGGAGATTACGGTGACCCTAGTGGCTTCTTGGGGAGCATTGTGCCTCCACACCGCTCCAAACGGAGATTAGCATCCGCAAGGGTGTGAACTTTGGGATACATCGTCGTCTCCGCGTGCCTCGTTTATCTCTTACCCAAGCCCTTTACTTATGCACTATACTTTGTGATAGCCATATTGTTTCTTGTCATATATCTTGCTATCACCTAGTTGTTTATCTTGCTTAGCATAAGTTGTTGGTGCACATAGGTGAGCCTAGTTGTTGTAGGTTTTCTGCTTGACAAATTAACTGCTAGGTCTATTCCGTGTTTGTTCAAGCCTAAACCGTAATTATTTTAAAGCGCCTATTCACCCCCCCCCCCTCTAGGCGACATCCACGATCTTTCAGTAATGTATTTAGGCTAAAGAAACTAGTCTTCACATGATAGACATCCAATGTCAATGTAGTAAAAAAAATTCACACCTAGTGCATTGAATAGAATGAGATGTTGGATGCTTGATAATTGTTTTGAGATATGAGGATAGTGTTATTAGAGTCATGCTAGTGGAGTTATTATGAAATTGAGAAATACTTGTGTTAAGGTTAGTGATTCCCGTATCATGCACTTATGGTGAACCGCTATGTGACGAAGTTAGAGCATGAGGTATTTGTAGAGTGCCAACCTTTGTGTGGAGGTTGGGGGGGCGCGATGGTTAACTCCTACCAACCTCCCCCCTAGGAGCATGCGTTGATTGCTTTGTTTTGATGACTCATAGATTTTTGCAATAAGTATATGAGTTCTTATGACTAATGTCGAGTCCATGGATTATACGCACTCTCACCCTTCTACCATTGCTAGCCTCTCTTGTACCGCGCAGCTTTCGCCGGTGCCATAAATCACTATATCCTTCCTCAAAACAGCCACCATATTGTTCCTCAAAACAGCCACCAAACCTACCTATCATGGCATTTCCATAGCCATTCCGAGATATATTGCCATGCAACTTTCCACCGTTCCGTTCATATGACACGCATCATATTGTCATATTGCCATGCATGATCATGTAGTTGACATCGTATTTGTGGCAAAGCCACCATGCATAATTTTTATACATGTCACTCTTGTTCCATTGCATATACCGGTACACCACCGAAGGCATTCTTATAGAGTCATACCTTGTTGTTGTAGTATCGAGTTTTAATATCGAGTTGTAATGAAAGTGTGATGATCATCATTATTAGAGCATTGTCCCATGGGAGAAAAGGCTAAATCTATAAAGCCCCTCCGCAAAAAAAAGGCCAAAGAAAAAAGAAAGGCCCAAAAAACGGACAATTGCTACTATCTTTTTCCACACTTGTGCTTCAAAGTAGCACCATGTTCTTCATTGTAGAGAGTCTCATGTTTAGTCACTTTCATATACTAGTGGGAATTTTCATTATAGAACTTGGCTTGTATATTCCAACGATGGGCTTCCTCAAATGCCCTAGGTCTTCGTGAGCAAGCAAGTTGGATGCACACCCACTAGTTTCCTTTGTTGAGATTTCATTCATACTTAGCTCTAGTGCATCCGTTGCATGGCAATCCCTACTCACTCACATCGATATCTATTGATGGGCATCTCCATAGCCCGTTGATACGCCTAGTTGATGTGAGACTATCTCCCTCCTTTTTGTCTTCTCCACAACCACTTCTATTCCACCCATAGTGCTATGTCCATGGCTCACGCTCATGTATTGCGTGAAAGTTGAAAGGTTTGAAAAGATAGGGTATGAAAACAAGTGCTTGGCTGAAATCAGGGTTGTGCATGATATGAGTATTTAGTGTGATAACAAGGGAGCATAACCAACACTATATGATTTTGTAGGGATAACTTTCTTTAGCCATAGTATTTTCAGAAGACATGATTGCTTTGTTAGTATGCTTCAAGTATTGTTATTTCTTATGTCAATATAGACTTTTATCTTGAATCTTTCAGATCTGAACATTCATGCCACAATTAAGAGAATTACATTGAAAAACTATATTGGTTAGCATTCCACATCAAAAATTCTTTCTTTATCATTTACCTACTCGAGGACGACCGGGAATTAAGCTTGGGGATGCTTGATACGTCTCCAACGTATCTATAAATTTTGATTGTTCCATGCTATTATTTATGATGTCTTGGATGTTTAATGGGCTTTATCATTCACTTTTATATCATTTTTGGGACTAACCTACTAACCCAAAGGCCCAGTCCAGATTGCTATTTTTTGCCTATTTTAGGGTTTTGCAGAAAAAGAATATCAAATGGAGTCCAAACAGAATGAAACCTTCGCGAGAGATATATTTGGAGAAAATCACGCCAGAGGAACTTGAGAACCACGTCAGGGGAGCCTCGAGTGGCCCTCGAGGGTGGGGGGCGCGCCCCCCTTCCCAAGGCGCGCCACCCTACCTCGAGGCCCACTCGAGCGTCCCCTGGTGCCCTCCTTCTTCCTATATAAGTCCACGTACCCCAGAAACTATGTACATAGAGAGAAAACCCTAATTCCACCGCCGTAGCTTCTGTTCCCATGGAGATCCCATCTTGGAGCCTGTTCCGGAACTCCATCGGAGGGGGATCCATCATGGAGGCATTCATCATCATCATCATCGCCCTCACCATGAGTTGTGAGTAGTTTACCTCAGACCTTCGGGTCCATAGCTAGTAGGTAGATGGCTTCTTCTCTCTCTCTGGATCTCAATACAAAGTTCTCCTCGGTCTTCGAGGAGATCTATTCGATGTAATCTCTTTTTGTGGTGTGTTTGTCGAGATCCGATGAATTGTGAGTTTATGATCAAGGTTATCTATGAAAGATATTTGGTTCTTCTCTGAACTTTTTATGTGTGCTCATAATATCCTTGCAAGTCTCTTCGAATTATTGGTTTGGTTTGGCCTACTAGATCTATAGTTCTTGCAATGGGATAAGTGCTTGGCTTTGGGTTCAATCTTGCGGTGTCCTTTCCCAGTGACAGTAGGGGCAGCAAGGCACGTATTGTATTGTTGCCATCAAGGATAAAAAGATGGGGTTTATATCATATTGCTTGAGTTTATCCCTCTACATCATGTCATCTTGCTTAAGGCGTTACTCTGTTTGTATGAACTCAATACACTAGATGCATGCTGGATAGCGGTCGATGTGTGGAGTAATAGTAGTAGATGCAGGCAGGAGTCGGTCTACTTGTCTCGGACGTGAGCCTATATACAATGATCATGCCTAGATAGTCTCATAATTATTCTCTTTTCTATCAGTTGCTCGACAGTAATTTGTTTACCCGCCGTAGAATATCGCTATCATGAGAGAAGCCACTAGAGAAAACTGTGTCCTCCGGGTCTATTCTCAACATATCAATCTACATCTACTTTACTTGTACCACTTTTATTTGCTGTTTTATTAAACTAAAAATACCAAAAATATCAAATATCATCTCTATCAGATCTCACTCTCCTAAGTGACTGTAAAGGGATTGACAACCCCTTATCGCGTTGGCTGCGAAGTTCTTATTTGTTTGTGCAGGTGCCAGGGACTCGCTGATACGTCCAAACTGTATCTATAATTTCTGCTTGCTCCATGCCACTATTGGGTGATATTGCTACGATATTCATACACTTCCATACACTTTTGATAATATTTGGAATAACCTACTAATCCAGTGCACCCCGGTGCCAGTTTCTGTTTTCGGCTGTTTTTGTATTTCAGGTTTTCACGTTACGAGAACTGCCAGGAAAAATCCAGAAAAATTATATAAAAAATCAGCGTTCCAGAACCTACCTTGCACCCGAAGGACAGCCGGGGGGGGGGGCACCAGGGCTCCAGGCGCCCTGGCGGCGCCCCCCCTGGGCCGCGCCGGGGGGGGGCGCCTGGGCCCCCCGAGCCCCGTCTGGTGCCCCCCTTCGGCATATATTTAGAGCGTCCTTCGAAACCCTCGGGACGGGAACTCTTTTTCGCGATCTCATCTCTGTTCCGCCGCCGCCGCCGCTTCCAAGATCGGGAGCACCATGAGAACTCTTCCCGGCACCCTGTCGGAGGGGAGGATCACCATCGGGAGCCTCTCCACCACCATGGACGCCTCCCGGATGAGTTATGAGTAGTCTCCCTTGGACCATGAGTCCATGACCAGTAGCTATGTGATGTTCTCCTCCCGTTCTTGTGCTTCACTAATTAGTCCTCGTGAGCTGCCCTACATGATCGAGGCACATATGTAATCCTTATGCTGTTGCTATGATGAGTTTGCTGGGATCCGATGGATTATGAGATTATGTTCAGATTGTTCTTGAGTAATATATTTGATCTACCTATTTTATATTTATGTTCATAAGTAATTCTTGCATGTTCTCCGTTGTTATTTATTGTTTTGGCCAAGTAATACGTAGTGACTCCAAGAGGGAACGCTATGCTCGATTGTGGGTTCATGCCCCTTAATGACTAGCTTGAGTGACAGAAACATGAGTCTAGGGGATGTGTTGTTGCCCCAAGGGGGAAAACAACGGTGCTTGTGCCCGCGGGTGCAAGGATTGTTTACTTTACGCAAAGTTCTTTTAATGCAGTTGTCTGTTGCATTGAGTTTACACTATGGGTGGGACTGGCAACTTAATACCAGCGAGATGTTCTGGATAGATATCTCAAGGTGGATGATTAGTAGTAGATATTGATGGATTTCGGTCTACTTACTTTGGCGTACCGCCCATGCTTTGAACCTCAACCTTTCTTGCAATGTAGTCAGCATTGGTTTGCGTTCGTGGTCCTGTCAATTGCCCAGCTGTAATTCGTTTACCTCACATAGTTGTTTTATCGTCTTTTGGGAGAGAGACATCACTAGTGAACATCATGAGACTCCGATCCATATTACCATCATTGATCACATCCGCTATTTACTTTTCGCTATTATTTACTATTGCAAACATTATCTATCACTACTATCATTTGCGTTTAATCCTTTGTGAACTACAAGGCCGGAGGGATTGACAACCTCTCTGTACTCGTTGGGAGCAAAGTTATTTGTATCTGTGTGCAGGTCCACGTTGATTGCTAATCCGGCACCGTTAGCAGTTGACACCAACTTGTTGAACCTAGGAGTCTCTGGGGATTCGATCCTTGGCATCTTTGCTAAGGGAAAAACTTCCACAACACTGCATCTTACACCTTCCACTTGGGGTAACCAACGAGGGGTTAGAGGCCCATCAAGGAGTTTTTCTGGCGCCGTTGCCGGGGACTCCACTCTTCAGGATAGGGGAGTTGCACGCTATCTTTTACCTTTGCTTTTTAGTCTTGTTAGTTTACCTTTCAGTTTTTGCTTTAGTATCTTTTATCAAAAATCACAAAAACAGTTATCTCGTTCTTTAGTTGTCATTATGTCGGGTCCTTTTGTCTTTGACGAAGCAGAAGTTCTCACCTTTAAACAAAGAGGTGGGAAAAGTTTAAAAGATGCTTGGTATAGAATTAATGATTCACAAAAAAGAGCCACCAAGAAGCAACCTACTACTATCTTGCTTAGAAATTTTTATGTTGGAATTACTTCTTGGAGTAGGTTTATTCTAGATACTGCTATCAATGGGAATTTCCTAGAGGCCCCAGTTTGGGAGTCTCTTAGTATTATTGAAAATCTTGTTGGGAATCTCCTTGTAGTTAGCATTCGAGAGGACATTACCCTAGCTCACATTATGAAAAAACTTGAAAAGATAGAGCTAGAGATGCCAAGCATTAATAAGATAAATGAGTTGGATCGTAAGATCCAAGGGAATTTGAATAGACTTGATAGCTCCATGCATAAAAATTTTAAAATTTTGGAGACCGTCAAATTCCATGACTTGGACTCTTCTAGGATAGACAAGATTGAGGAAATATTTGATACCCTAGGAACTACCTTCTCCTCGATCAAAACCAAAAAGGTAGAAACTCCGGCAAAGAGGGAGCCTAAGTTCGTTCACGTTCCAAAGGCTCCCCGTTCTAAAAGTACTCCATCTATTGCCAAAGGGGTTGAAACTGTAAAGACCTTGGAAGAAACACCTGTCTTTGATAAATTTATAAATGAATCTTCCCTTGACTTTTATCCTTTTGGTCTTCTACCTAGGAGTATCTCTATGAGGCCTTTATTTGAGAGTCCTCTTAATACTAGTTGTATTATTGAAGAGCTTTTTGATGATCTTGATGATGGTTCAATTGATACAACTTGATCTATATGCAGTATGCCTAGCTTAAAGGCATAAAAGAAAGCGCTTTTGGGAGGCAGCCCACATGAATAAATTTTTATATTTTGCTTTAGTTGTGTCTTGATGTTGTTTACTACAGTAGCATCATCATTGTATCTTTGCTTTTCATATTTGTGCCAAGTATAGCCTCTGATTGCTAGAAAGTTCAAAAGTTGTGAGGTGCTGTCCAGGAAACAGATTCTGTCCTTGGATAGAAAAATTCGTATAAAATCACCAGTTCATCTTTTTGGTCTGAATTTTTTCGACAGCGTTCTCTATATAATTGTATTTCGTGCGTCTGTTCTGAGTTTTTTGATTTGAGTTGCAGAAGTGCCCCGAACAAATCAATTACTACCTCTTGTTCTGTTTTTCACAGATTCTGTCCTGTTTTGCCTTTCCTTCATTTTGCAAACCAAGAGCTTGCTTTTTCTTTGCAAAAACCTTTTGGAAATCTTGATAAACAGTAGAACTTCAAGAATATCTTTATTTCCAGCAAGGTACAATTATTTTATTAGGGGTACTAACCTCGCTAATCAGATTATGATGAGTTATGTATGAAGGGAGTTTTCAAGTGTGCGAGGGAAGATGATAAAAAGATTCAGGAGTGTCAAGCGCTCAAGCTTGGGGATGCCCCCGTGCACCCCCAAGAAATATTCAAGGAGACTCAAGCGTCTAAGCTTGGGGATGCCCCCGTGCATCCCCTTCTCCATCAACATTATCAGTTCATCTTTCGTTTCGCTATATTTTTATCACTTCATGTGTTATGTGCTATGCTTGGAGCGTCTTGCTTTTAGTTTTCTTTTTAGTTTTTCATAAGGAGTCGGAACTCAGCGTTCTTTATGTGGGAGAGAAACACGCTCCACTTCTACCTAGAACATAACATAGAATTTTCATGTCTATCTTTGCTGTGTGTGTTCTTTGTCTTTTAATAGCTACTATTATGCTCTGCTCTTAGTATTCATGCTTATCTTTTCAAAGAGCTTTTGTTTAGTTGGTTGGTTGAACTCTCTTTAATTATCATGCTTATCTTATTAAGAGAGTTTGCTTCCGTTGCATTGGTTAATATGTCTATGATAAAGATGCTACGTGCATAATGGCGCTTAGTAGTTCAGGTTTCTTATGGTTAGTCTCAAATAGCTGGGGGATTCCCAATGTGTTATTGGAGTACCAACTTGATTTGTTTGCTGATGATGTGGTATGGTTTAGTAATATCTTCCTTTGAGAATTTATTTTGATTGACTTGGCGTATTCTCACGCATATTTAAGACTGTAAAGAAAGTCTGTCAAGCCTTGATGATCTTTTATTTCTGAGTAGCGATATAACTTCCATGCCTGATTCAATATTGCTTTGTCGCTCTGCATGATTATGACCGTCATTGCTCTCTTAGTTGGTCGCTCCCAGTCTTTTGCTAACCTCCACCTGTACTAAGCAGACTAACTATGCAATACATAGCTCATGGGAAAGTAGCTTAAAAACTATTGTGGTAAAGAATATGTTGCCTATGTATCTTATTTCTTATAAGTTGCTTGCTGAGCGGTAACCATGTTTCTGGGGACGCCATCAACTGTCACACTTTTGTTGAATATCATGTGAGTTGCTATGAATGTTCATCTTGTCTGAAGTAAGGGTGATTTGCCATGGGTTGAATGAGTATGCATATTGTTAGAGAAGAACATTGGGCCGCCAACCAAAGCCATGTATCATGGTGGAAGTTTTAGCTTGGACATTAATCCTCAATCTCTTATGAGAATATGCTTATGCATTAAAGAGGAGTCCATCATCTATTTTCTATGTTGTCCCGGTATGGATGTCCTCAAGTTGAGATCTATCAAAAACGAGAAATCAAATGCGATTTATCTCCTTGGACCTTTGTACAGGTGGCATAGAGGTACCCCTTTGTGACACTTGGTTGAAACATATGTAATGCAATGATAACCCATGGAAATCCGAGCTAATTAGGACAAGGTGCGAGCACTATTGGTATTCGATGCATGAGGCTTGCAACTTATAGGATGTCTTATGCATGACACATATGAAGTACTACTACCGTTGACAAAATTGCTTATATGTTTTTAAAATAAAAATCTCTAGCACATAACCATTCTTTTACTTTTATGTTGAGTCTCCACCTTCTTTTAAAAGCACCAACTACTGAGAGCATGATTGTCATTCTAAGTGTAATGTGCATTGTTCCAAAGTAGCATTGTCTTTTGCATGATTGTGATATCGTTTATTTTGAAATCATTGTATCTAGTCATCACTTAAACCTTGAAGGTGCCCCTGCATTTATGTTTTGCTTCACTAAAGGGGGCAAGCTAGATATCACTTTATCATATTTGCACATCATGTTCATTGCAAATCTTTTTGATGTTTCAGTTTCATGTTGTAAAACTTTCAGTCATTTGAGATTTTCTCATGAGGCAACTTAATTATTATAGAATCATTGTCTCAGTAAGCTTTTGTCATATGACTGTAAAAAGTCCTATATGGTTAATAGCATGTCACCACAGAAATTATGCTTGTTATCATTTACCTACTCGAGGACGAGCAGGAATTAAGCTTGGGGATGTTGATACGTCCAAAACGTATCTATAATTTCTGCTTGCTCCATGCCACTTTTGGGTAATATTGCTATGATATTCATACACTTCCATACACTTTTGATAATATTTGGACTAACCTACTAATCCAGTGCACCCCGGTGCCAGTTTCTGTTTTCGGCTGTTTTTGTATTTCAGGTTTTCACGTTACGAGAACTGCCAGGAAAAATCCAGAAAAATTATATAAAAAATCAGCGTTCCAGAACCTACCTTGCGCCCGAAGGACAGCCGGGGGGGGCCACCAGGGCTCCAGGCACCCTGGCGGCGCGCCCCCCCTGGGCCGCGCCGGGGGGGCGCCTGGGCCCCCCGAGCCCCGTCTGGTGCCCCCCTTCGGCATATATTTAGAGCGTCCTTCGAAACCCTCGGGACGGGAACTCTTTTTCGCGATCTCATCTCTGTTCCGCCGCCGCCGCCGCTTCCAAGATCGGGAGCACCATGAGAACTCTTCCCGGCACCCTGTCGGAGGGGAGGATCACCATCGGGAGCCTCTCCACCACCATGGACGCCTCCCGGATGAGTTGTGAGTAGTCTCCCTTGGACCATGATTCCATGACCAGTAGCTATGTGATGCTCTCCTCCCGTTCTTGTGCTTCACTAATTAGTCCTCGTGAGCTGCCCTACATGATCGAGGCACATATGTAATCCTTATGCTGTTGCTATGATGAGTTTGCTGGGATCCGATGGATTATGAGATTATGTTCAGATTGTTCTTGAGTAATATATTTGATCTACCTCTTTTATATTTATGTTCATAAGTAATTCTTGCATGTTCTCCGTTGTTATTTATTGCTTTGGCCAAGTAATACGTAGTGACTCCAAGAGGGAACGTTATGCTCGATTGTGGGTTCATGCCCCTCGATGACTAGCTTGAGTGACAGAAACATGAGTCTAGGGGATGTGCTGTTGCCACAAGGGGGAAAACAACGGTGCTTCTGCCCGCGGGTGCAAGGATTGTTTACTTTACGCAAAGTTCTTTTAATGCAGTTGTCTGTTGCATTGAGTTTACACTATGGGTGGGACTCGCAACTTAATACCAGCGAGATGTTCTGGATAGATATCTCAAGGTGGATGATTAGTAGTAGATATTGATGGATTTCGGTCTACTTACTTTGGCGTACCGCCCATGCTTTGAACCTCAACCTTTCTTGCAATGTAGTCAGCATTAGTTTGCGTTCGTGGTCCTGTCAATTGCCCAGCTGTAATTCGTTTACCTCACATAGCTGTTTTATCGTCTTTTGGGAGAGAGACATCACTAGCGAACATCATGAGACTCCTGTCCATATTACCATCATTGATCACATCCACTATTTACTTTTCTCTATTATTTACTATTGCAAACATTATCTATCACTACTATCATTTGCGTTTAATCCTTTGTGAACTACAAGGCCGGAGGGATTGACAACCTCTCTGTACTCGTTGGGAGCAAAGTTATTTGTATCTGTGTGCAGGTCCACGTTGATTGCTAATCCGGCACCGTTAGCAGTTGACACCTACTTGTTGAACCTAGGAGTCTCTTGGGATTCGATCCTTGGCATCTTTGCTAAGGGAAAAACTTCCACAACACTGCATCTTACGCCTTCCACTTGGGGTAACCAACAAGGGGTTAGAGGCCCATCAAGGAGTTTTTCTGGCGCCGTTGCCGGGGACTCCACTCTTCAGGATAGGGGAGTTGCACGCTATCTTTTACCTTTGCTTTTTAGTCTTGTTAGTTTACCTTTCAGTTTTTGCTTTAGTATCTTTTATCAAAAATCACAAAAACAGTTATCTCGTTCTTTAGTTGTCATTATGTCGGGTCCTTTTGTCTTTGACGAAGCAGAAGTTCTCACCTTTAAACAAAGAGGTGGGGAAAGTTTAAAAGATGCTTGGTATAGAATTAATGATTCACAAAAAAGAGCCACCAAGAAGCAACCTACTACTATCTTGCTTAGAAATTTTTATGTTGGAATTACTTCTTGGAATAGGTTTATTCTAGATACTGCTATCAATGGGAATTTCCTAGAGGCCCCAGTTGGGAGTCTCTTAGTATTATTGAAAATCTTGTTGGGAATCTCCTTGTAGTTAGCATTCGAGAGGACATCACCCTAGCTCACATTATGAAAAAACTTGAAAAGATAGAGCTAGAGATGCCAAGCATTAATAAGATAAATGAGTTGGATCGTAAGATCCAAGGGAATTTGAATAGACTTGATAGCTCCATGCATAAAAAATTTAAAATTTTGGAGACCGTCAAATTCCATGACTTGGACTCTTCTAGGATAGACAAGATTGAGGAAATATTTGATACCCTAGGAACTACCTTCTCCTCGATCAAAACCAAAAAGGTAGAAACTCCGGCAAAGAGGGAGCCTAAGTTCGTTCACGTTCCAAAGGCTCCCCGTTCTAAAAGTACTCCATCTATTGCCAAAGGGGTTGAAACTGTAAAGACCTTGGAAGAAACACCTGTCTTTGATAAATTTATAAATGAATCTTCCCTTGACTTTTATCCTTTTGGTCTTCTACCTAGGAGTATCTCTATGAGGCCTTTATTTGAGAGTCCTCTTAATACTAGTTGTATTATTGAAGAGCTTTTTGATGATCTTGATGATGGTTCAATTGATACAACTTGATCTATATGCAGTATGCCTAGCTTAAAGGCATAAAAGAAAGCGCTTTTGGGAGGCAGCCCACATGAATAAATTTTTATATTTTGCTTTAGTTGTGTCTTGATGTTGTTTACTACAGTAGCATCATCATTGTATCTTTGCTTTTCATATTTGTGCCAAGTATAGCCTCTGATTGCTAGAAAGTTCAAAAGTTGTGAGGTGCTGTCCAGGAAACAGATTCTGCCCTTGGATAGAAAAATTCGTATAAAATCACCAGATCATCTTTTTGGTCTGAATTTTTTCGACAGCGTTCTCTATATAATTGTATTTCGTGCGTCTGTTCTGAGTTTTTTGATTTGAGTTGCAGAAGTGCCCCGAACAAATCAATTACTACCTCCTGTTCTGTTTTTCACAGATTCTGTCCTGTTTTGCCTTTCCTTCATTTTGCAAACCAAGAGCTTGCTTTTTCTTTGCAAAAACCTTTTGGAAATCTTGAGAAACAGTAGAACTTCAAGAATATCTTTATTTCCAGCAAGGTACAATTATTTTATTGGGGGTACTAACCTCGCTAATCAGATTATGATGAGTTATGTATGAAGGGAGTTTTCAAGTGTGCGAGGGAAGATGATAAAAAGATTCAGGAGTGTCAAGCGCTCAAGCTTGGGGATGCCCCCGTGCACCCCCAAGAAATATTCAAGGAGACTCAAGCGTCTAAGCTTGGGGATGCCCCCGTGCATCCCCTTCTCCATCAACATTATCAGTTCATCTTTCGTTTCGCTATATTTTTATCACTTCATGTGTTATGTGCTATGCTTGGAGCGTCTTGCTTTTAGTTTTCTTTTTAGTTTTTCATAAGGAGTCGGAACTCAGCGTTCTTTATGTGGGAGAGAAACACGCTCCACTTCTACCTAGAACATAACATAGAATTTTCATGTCTATCTTTGCTGTGTGTGTTCTTTGTCTTTTAATAGCTACTATTATGCTCTGCTCTTAGTATTCATGCTTATCTTTTCAAAGAGCTTTTGTTTAGTTGGTTGGTTGAACTCTCTTTAATTATCATGCTTATCTTATTAAGAGAGTTTGCTTCCGTTGCATTGGTTAATATGTCTATGATAAAGATGCTACGTGCATAATGGCGCTTAGTAGTTCAGGTTTCTTATGGTTAGTCTCAAATAGCTGGGGGATTCCCAATGTGTTATTGGAGTACCAACTTGATTTGTTTGCCGATGATGTGGTATGGTTTAGTAATATCTTCCTTTGAGAATTTATTTTGATTGACTTGGCGTATGCTCACGCATATTTAAGACTGTAAAGAAAGTTTGTCAAGCCTTGATGATCTTTTATTTCTGAGTAGCGATATAACTTCCATGCCTGATTCAATATTGCTTTGTCGCTCTGCATGATTATGACCGTCATTGCTCTCTTAGTTGGTCGCTCCCAGTCTTTTGCTAACCTCCACCTGTACTAAGCAGACTAACTATGCAATACATAGCTCATGGGAAAGTAGCTTAAAAAACTATTGTGGTAAAGAATATGTTGCCTATGTATCTTATTTCTTATAAGTTGCTTGCTGAGCGGTAACCATGTTTCTGGGGACGCCATCAACTGTCACACTTTTGTTGAATATCATGTGAGTTGCTATGAATGTTCGTCTTGTCTGAAGTAAGGGTGATTTGCCATGGGTTGAATGAGTATGCATATTGTTAGAGAAGAACATTGGGCCGCCAACCAAAGCCATGTATCATGGTGGAAGTTTTAGCTTGGACATTAATCCTCAATCTCTTGTGAGAATATGCTTATGCATTAAAGAGGAGTCCATCATCTATTTTCTATGTTGTCCCGGTATGGATGTCCTCAAGTTGAGATCTATCAAAAACGAGAAATCAAATGCGATTTATCTCCTTGGACCTTTGTACAGGTGGCATAGAGGTACCCCTTTGTGACACTTGGTTGAAACATATGTAATGCAATGATAACCCATGGAAATCCGAGCTAATTAGGACAAGGTGCGAGCACTATTGGTATTCGATGCATGAGGCTTGCAACTTATAGGATGTCTTATGCATGACACATATGAAGTACTACTATCGTTGACAAAATTGCTTATATGTTTTTAAAATAAAAAGCTCTAGCACATAACCATTCTTTTACTTTTATGTTGAGTCTCCACCTTCTTTTAAAAGCACCAACTACTGAGAGCATGATTGTCATTCTAAGTGTAATGTGCATTGTTCCAAAGTAGCATTGTCTTTTGCATGATTGTGATATCGTTTATTTTGAAATCATTGCATCTAGTCATCACTTAAACCTTGAAGGTGCCCCTGCATTTATGTTTTGCTTCACTAAAGGGGGCAAGCTAGATATCACTTTATCATATTTGCACATCATGTTCATTGCAAATCTTTTTGATGTTTCAGTTTCATGTTGTAAAACTTTCAGTCATTTGAGATTTTCTCATGAGGCAACTTAATTACTATAGAATCATTGTCTCAGTAAGCTTTTGTCATATGACTGTAAAAAGTCCTATATGGTTAATAGCATGTCACCACAGAAATTATGCTTGTTATCATTTACCTACTCGAGGACGAGCAGGAATTAAGCTTGGGGATGTTGATACGTCCAAAACGTATCTATAATTTCTGCTTGCTCCATGCCACTTTTGGGTGATATTGCTATGATATTCATACACTTCCATACACTTTTGATCATATTTGGACTAACCTACTAATCCAGTGCACCCCGCTGCCAGTTTCTGTTTTCGGCTGTTTTTGTATTTCAGGTTTTCACGTTACGAGAACTGCCAGGAAAAATCCAGAAAAATTATATAAAAAATCAGCGTTCCAGAACCTACCTTGCGCCCGAAGGACAGCCGGGGGGGCCACCAGGGCTCCAGGCGCCCTGGCGGCGCGCCCCCCCTGGGCCGCGCCGGGGGGGGGGGGTGGCGCCTGGGCCCCCCGAGCCCCGTCTGGTGCCCCCCTTCGGCATATATTTAGAGCGTCCTTCGAAACCCTCGGGACGGGAACTCTTTTTCGCGATCTCATCTCTGTTCCGTCGCCGCCGCTGCTTCCAAGATCGGGAGCACCAGGAGAACTCTTCTCGGCACCCTGCCGGAGGGGAGGATCACCATCGGGGGCCTCTCCACCACCATGGACGCCTCCCGGATGAGTTGTGAGTAGTCTCCCTTGGACCATGAGTCCATGACCAGTAACTATGTGATGTTCTCCTCCCGTTCTTGTGCTTCACTAATTAGTCCTCGTGAGCTGCCCTACATGATCGAGGCACATATGTAATCCTTATGCTGTTGCTATGATGAGTTTGCTGGGATCCGATGGATTATGAGATTATGTTCAGATTGTTCTTGAGTAATATATTTGATCTACCTCTTTTATATTTATGTTCATAAGTAATTCTTGCATGTTCTCCGTTGTTATTTATTGCTTTGGCCAAGTAATACGTAGTGACTCCAAGAGGGAACGTTATGCTCGATTGTGGGTTCATGCCCCTCGATGACTAGCTTGAGTGACAGAAACATGAGTCTAGGGGATGTGCTGTTGCCACAAGGGGGAAAACAACGGTGCTTGTGCCCGCGGGTGCAAGGATTGTTTACTTTACGCAAAGTTCTTTTAATGCAGTTGTCTGTTGCATTGAGTTTACACTATGGGTGGGACTCGCAACTTAATACCAGCGAGATGTTCTGGATAGATATCTCAAGGTGGATGATTAGTAGTAGATATTGATGGATTTCGGTCTACTTACTTTGGCGTACCGCCCATGCTTTGAACCTCAACCTTTCTTGCAATGTAGTCAGCATTGGTTTGCGTTCGTGGTCCTGTCAATTGGGCAGCTGTAATTCGTTTACCTCACATAGCTGTTTTATCGTCTTTTGGGAGAGAGACATCACTAGTGAACATCATGAGACTCCTGTCCATATTACCATCATTGATCACATCCACTATTTACTTTTCTCTATTATTTACTATTGCAAACATTATCTATCACTACTATCATTTGCGTTTAATCATTTGTGAACTACAAGGCCGGAGGGATTGACAACCTCTCTGTACTCGTTGGGAGCAAAGTTATTTGTATCTGTGTGCATGTCCACGTTGATTGCTAATCCGGCGCCGTTAGCAGTTGACACCTACTTGTTGAACCTAGGAGTCTCTGGGGATTCGATCCTTGGCATCTTTGCTAAGGGAAAAACTTCCACAACACTGCATCTTACGCCTTCCACTTGGGGTAACCAACAAGGGGTTAGAGGCCCATCACTCGCGCGTGGTCTCCTACTGGATTGATACCTTGGTTCTCAAAAAATGAGTGAAATACTTACGCTACTGTGCTGCATCTCCCTTACCTCATCGAGGGAATACAACGCAAGCTCAAGAGATAGCACAGGCGCCTGGGCCCCCTGGCGTGCCCAGATGGCTTGTGCCCACCTCGGTGGCCTCTCGCACCGCCTCTTCGCTCTATAAATACCTCCATACTCAGAAAACCCTAGGGGAGTCGACGAAATTTTATTCCAGCCGCCGCAAGTTCTAGATCAACGAGATCCAATCTAGAGCCCTATTCCGGCACTCTGCCGGAAGGGAACACGATCACAGAGGGGTTCATCATCCTCATTGGTGCCTCTCCGATGATGCGTGAGTAGTTCCACTCAGACCTATGGGTCCGTAGGCAGTATCTAGATGGCCTCTTCTCTCTTTGTATCTCAATACAATGGTCTCTTGGAGATCTATTTGATGTAATCACTTTTTGTTATGTGTTTGTTGGGATCCGACGAATTGTCAGTTTATGATCAGATTTGCCTTCATTTAATATCCATTCTTGATTATTATAGCCTCATATTTCCTCTCCGATATTTGGGTTTTGTTTGGCCAACTTGATCTATTTATCTTGCAATGGGAAGAGGTGCTTTGTGATGGGTTCGATCTTGTGGTGTCCTTTCCCAGTGACAGAAGGGGCAGCAAGGCATGCATGTATCATTGCTATTAAGGATAAAAATATGGGGTCTATTCCTACATGAATAGATCTTGTCCACATCATGTCATCGTTCTTATTGCATTACTCCGTTTTTTCATGAATTTAATACACTAGATGCATGCTGGATAGCGATCGATGTGTGGAGTAATAGTAGTAGATGCAGGCAAGAGTCGGTCTATTAATCTTGGATGTGATGCCTATATACATGATCATTGTCTTGGATATCGTCATAATTATTTGTTTTTCTATCAATTGCCCAACAATAATTTGTCTACCCTCCGCATGCTATTTTCTCGAGAGAAGCAACTAATGAAATCTACGATCCCCGGGTCTATTTTCCTATCATATACTTTCCGATCTATATTGCCATTTGCTTTTTCCTCTATTTGCAACTTTTATTTTCAAATCTATACTATCAAAGACACAAAAATACCTTGTTGCGTTTTATTTGCTTTTATTTGCATCTTTCAATCTACTACAATTTTATCCCATCAACACGTCAATTTCTGGCACCGTTACCTGAAAGGGATTGACAACCCCTTTAACGCGTCGGGTTGCAAGTATTTGTTATTTCTGTGCAGGTACTGTTTACATAGTGTTGCGTGGTTCTCCTACTGGTTCGATAACGCTGGTTTCATAATTGAGGGAAATACTTACTGTCGTTGTGCTGCATCATCCCTTCCTCTTTGGGGAAATACCGACGCATCTCATGCGCACGCCAGTCTCTCCCAAGCATCGCCCTCCCCCTGCATTGTATAAGTGCAGGAAAAGGCAGGGGAGGGTGGTGCCCCCCTCCTTTTCTTTCCCACTTGAGGAGGGAAAGGAAGGAGGGGCCTACCCTCCCCTTTCCTTCTCCTAGGGCCTGCTGTCCAAGGAAGGGGCGCAACAGGGGCTGACCTGTCCCCCCCCCTTTGACCCATTAGGCCCATACACTTACCGGATGTGTCCGGAACCCCTTCGGGTGACCCGATGACTACTCGGTGCACTCCGAAACTCTTCCGATGTCCGAATACCATCGTCCTATATATCAATCTTTACCTCTAGTTCATTTCGAGACTCCTCGTCATGTCCGTGATCGCATTCGGGGACTCCGAACAACATTCGATCACAAAATCACATAACTCATATAATACTATATCGTCATCGAATGTTAAGCGTGCGGACCCTACGGATTCGAAAACTATGTAGACATGACCGAGACACCTCCCCCGTCAATAACCAATAACGGAACATGGATGCCCATATTGGCTCCTACATATTCTACAAAGATCTTTATCGGTCGAACCATTATGCCAACATACACAATTCCCTTTGTCTGTCGGTATGTTACTTGCCCGAGATTTGATCGTCGGTATCTCTATACCTAGTTCAATATCGTTACTGACAAGTCTCTTTACTCGTTTCATAATACATCATCTCGTAACTAACTCATTAGTCATTTGATTGCAAGGCTTCTGATGATGTGTATTATCGAGAGGGCCCAGAGATACCTCTTTGATACTCGTAGTGAAAAATTCCAATCTCGATCCATATCAACTCAATAAACACCTTCCGAAATACCTATAGAATATCTTTATGACCACCCAGTTACATTGTGACGTTTGATAGCACACAAGGTATTCCTCCGGTATCCGGGAGTTACATGATCTCATGGTCTAAGGAACATGTATTTGACATACAAGAAAGCAGTAGAAAAAACTGAACGATCATAGGCTAAGCTAACGGATGTGTCTTGTCCATCACATCATTCTCCTAATGATGTGATCCCGTTATCAAATGACAGCTCATGTCTATGGTTAGGAAACACTAACCATCTTTGATCAACAAGCTAGTCTAGTAGAGGCTTACTAGGAACACAATATTTGTTTATGTATTCACACATGTATTTAAGTTTCCGATCAATACAATTGTAGCATGAATAATAAACCTTTATCATGAATAAGGAAATATAATAATAACCATTTTATTATCGCCTCTAGGGCATATTTCCATCAACTACTTCTTCGAGTTTGTCATCTGGGCTCTGATCCTCCTCGAGTTCGTCCGCCTGGATAGAATCGACGGAGCTCCGGCGTAGGGTCCTGCCGTCTCTTTGGGGCGGTGAGGTTAGAGCATCTCTAGCAGACCCCGTCAAAATCCACGACCAGCAAAATAACAGCTAAAATGCGGGTCGGCGCGGAAAATCCCACCCGAACAGACCCCGCAAATGCGTCCAAACCATAAATTTTTTTGAGGGGCGCGGGAAAATATCGACTCCAACCCGCGAATACGCGGGTCCCCCCTGGCCCGTCGGCGCCCTGCATATAGCAGGAACGGTTGATGGGGAGGACATTCAGCCTGTGCTTTTCCTCACCTACCACTGCCCCTCTCCCCCTTGCCCTGCCGTCGGGCCGCCGCCCACGATTCCGGCGAAAGTAGCCGGCGGGATCACGCCGAAAGGACGCCGCACGCCCGAGGTTGCCCTCCGCCACCCCTCCTACGTCGGCGGACCGGAAAGTTGCAGACCTACGGTCATTCGACATGGGTGGCCGAATTTGGCTTTTCCAGCCGCCGCTGGCTGTGCCAAGCAATGGAATGGTTGGGGAGCACCCCGCGCAATCCAGGCAAAGCCCCATCGCCACATGCAGGTACGAGTTCGTCCTGTCACTGCCACCATAGTTTGCCTGTAGGGATTCGGTCGACCGTCCGCCGGGCTCGGCGCTCGCGTAGTGGCTCTATGGCTTGATACGTCTCCAATGTATCTATACTTTTTTATTGTTCCATGCTATTATATATATGATGTTTTGGATGTCTAATGGGCTTTATTATACACTTTTATATTATTTTTGGGACTAACCTATTAACCCAAAGGCCCAGTCCAGATTGCTGTTTTTTGGCTATTTCAGGGTTTCGCAGAAAAGAAATATCAAATGGAGTCTAAACGGAATGAAACCTTTAGGAGAGATATTTTTGGAACGATATCTTCACGGGAGACTTGAGAACCAAGGCAGAGGGGACACGTGGTGCCCACGAGGGTGGGGGGCGCGCCCCCTACCTCGTGGGTCCCATGTTGCTCCCCCGATGCCCTCTTTCCTCCTATATATACCCCTGTACCCTGAAAACATTGAAGCAACAGAGAAAACCCTAATTCCACCGCCGCAACCTTCTGTTCCCGTGAGATCCCATCTTGGGGCCTGTTCCGGAGCTCCGCCGGAGGGGGGGATCTTCCACGGAGTGCTTCTACATCAACACCATCGCCTCACCATGAGTTGTGAGTAGTTTACCACAGACCTTCGGGTCCATAGTTAGTACTTAGATGGCTTCTTCTCTCTTTTTGGATCTCAATACCAAGTTCTCCTCGGTCTTCGAGGAGATCTATTCGACGTAATCTTTTTGCGGTGTGTTTGTCGAGATCCGATGAATTGTGGGTTTATGATCAAGATTATCTATGAGGAATATTTGGTTCTTTTCTGAATTCTTTTATGTATGATTATAATATCCTTGCAAGTATCTTCGAATTATCAGTTTGGTTTGGCCTACTAGATCTATAGTTCTTGCAATGGGAGAAGTGCTTGGCTTTGGGTTCAATCTTGCGGTGTCCTTTCCCAATGACAGCAGGGGCAACAAGGCACATATTGTATTGTTGCCATCGAGGATAAAAAGATGGGGTTTATATCATATTTTTTGAGTTTATCCCTCTACATCATGTCATCTTGCTTAAAGCATTACTCTGTTCTTATGAACTTAATACTCTAGATGCATGCTGGATAGCGGTCGATGTTTGAAGTTATAGTAGTAGATGCAGAATCGTTTCGGTCTACTTGTCACGCACGTGATGCCTATATATAATGATCATGCCTAGATATTCTCATAATTATTCGCTTTTCTATCAATTGCTCGACAGTAATTCGTTCACCCACCGTAGAATTCTGCTATCATGAGAGTAGCCACTAGTGAAACCTATGGCCCTCAGGTCTATTCTCAACATATCAATCTACGAGAGGGGCCGTGCTGAACGCAGCGGCAGCTGCACGCAGCTATCTTGCCAGTCGCGTGTGCCGCGGTGATGTGTGTTGTGTGATTTGAAAAATGAGTAAAGCGCGGATACGTCGCGTGATACAGCTAAATACAGTGCCGCACGAGCCCCTTTTTCCGACTTGGTGGGCTATGTCCGTGGTACGTACCTGACGCATGGATGGTGGGCGTGCAGTGCGGGCAATGCCATGCAGGGTGTGCAATGCGGCTTAATTATGTGCTGCACAGCGGTCCCGGTTGTCTGTACAGAGCTGACTTAGTCTCGTGTCCTCCATCCCGCACTAGCCCCTTTTTCCAACTTGCCTGACTAAGAAGACGCTGAGACACTCTCGACAGCAGGTGGTGCTTCCTGGTCCGCCAAGCTAAGCTCATGCCGATTCCCGGAGGGACGATGGTGGCGGCGTTGGAGCCTGGGTGAGTGAGACTCTACCCCTTGACTTCTCCTTGTTTAAAATCTAGATCTAATGAGCTCGCTCCGGTCACCGGTGCTGCAGATCGACCTTGGCGGCCAGAGATCCAGTGGCGCACGAGTTGCCGTGCGTTTCGGGCGAGGGTTGTGCCGCCGTAGGCTCGCCGGATTCGGCCGCAGTAGCGGTCTCGCCGGACATGCGTCAGTTGGATCGGGGGGGGGGCTTGGCCGGCGTCGAGTTCTCCGGGGCGTCCTGCACCACATTCAGTTCTGGGAGCGGTGATGCGGCGTCCGCGAACCCCGTGTGCGCAACGCCTGCCGCCGTCTCAAACACCTGCACTGAGTCCAGCAGCGGCAGTGCAATGGAGGCTTCATGTAGAACATTCAGTTCTGGGGCCGGTAGCCTGCCGACGCTGAAAGTGCAACTAATCCCCGGGTGGTTTTGGTAATTAATAACAACATATATATCATTGAACTAATATTTACTTGAGAATCATTTCAGAGAAGTTCGATGATATGGGTATGGAAATGTCTGAAGAAGTGGACCCCTCAAAATGCTAAGACAAGCATTGGCAAAAGCTCAAGTCTCTATTTTTGGTTTAGTGATCAAAGATCACATTGAGTCCATAGGAAAAGCCAATACTATTAAAAGGGGATGAGGTTGTGTTAATGATCTAGTTGCTCAAGTGGTTGGTGATCTAGCTCCCTCAACTATCAGCACTCTTCACTACTTAACACACTCATAAGTAATCTCGGACAAACCGATTCTGCAAACTCAGTCCCACCGAGATGAACCACCTCAGTTATTCTTCCAAACCCTAATTTCTCGGTCCATCCGATTTTGAGTTTCGGTCTCACCGAAAATGGACTGCCAACCTTCTGTAACCAATTGACATCGCTTCGGAATATCCGAGTTGTTAATTTCGGTCCCACCGAGATGGCAAGCTCCAACCTTTGACTCACTTCGGACACACCGAGATGGTATTCTCAGTCCCACCGAAAATCCCAACGTTCACTATATTTGAACTTTCGGTCTGACCGAGTTTTCACTTCGGTCTCACCGAGATTGGTCAAATGTGTGTGTAACGGTTGGATTTTGTGTGGAGGCTATATATACCCCTCCACCCCCTCTTCATTCGTGGAGAGAGCCATCAGAAAGTCTACCACTCCTACCTTACACTTTCTGAGAAGTGAACCACCTACCCTTGTGTTGAGATCAAGCCATTCCATTCCTACCATATGAAACTTGATTTCTAGCCTTCCCAAGTTGCTTTCCACTCAAACCTTTCTTCCACCACAGCCATATCAGTGAGGAGAGTTGAGTGTTGGGGAGATTATCATCTGAAGCACAAGAGCAAGGAGTTCATCATCATCAACACCATCTATTACCTTTTGGAGGGTGGTGCCTCCTAGATTGGTTAGGTGTCGCTTGGGAGCCTCCGTCTTGAGATGTGGAGTTGAACCAAGAAGTTTGTAAGGGCAAGGAGATCGCCTACTTCGTGAAGATCTACCCCGAGTAAGGCTAGTCCTCCGTGGGCGTAGGCCATGATGGAATAGACAAGGTTGCTTCTTCATGGACCCTTCGTGGGTGGAGCCCTCCGTGGACTCGCGCAGCCGTTACCCTCCGTGGGTTGAAGTCTCCATCAACGTGGATGTACGATAGCACCACCTATCGGAACCACGACAAAAATCTTCGTGTCACCAAACTGCGTTTGATCTTCTCCACCTCTCTTTTACATGTGCAATTTACTTTCCGCTGCTATTACTCTAGAATTGCATGTGTAGGGTGATACTTGAATTGATCTTAATTGTGAAACTGCCAAAAACATTGCATGATCAAAAGGCAGATTTTTTATATTGTCAAGTAGTCTAATCACCCCCCTCTAGACATACTTTCGATCCTACAAGTGGTATCAGAGCTTTGGTCTCCATTGTTTTGGTTTCCATTGCATTGGACTCCATAAGCTTGGTTTCACAACCTAGGAGAGTATGGCGTCTAGTGAGGGTAATTATCGTAGAGGTCCTTACTTTGATGGTACAAATTTTGATAGTTGGAAGCATAAAATGAAAATGCATATTCTTGGTCATAACCCAGCCGCATGGGGCATTATCTGTGTTGGTATGCAAGGTGATTTCTTCGAAGAAGGAAAAGTTCCGGATCGCGAAGCTACACCGGAAGAGTTGCGGATGTTGCAAAACAATGCTCAAGCTTGTGACATTCTCTTCAATGCTTTGTGTCCCGAAGAGTTCAACAAAATCAGCCGTCTTGAGAATGCTAAAGAGATTTGGGATACTTTGGTTGAAATGCACGAAGGTACTGAATCTGTGAAGGAATCAAAGCTAGATATTCTTCAAGGTCAACTTGACAAGTTCAAGATGAAGGATGGTGAAGGAGTCGCTGAAATGTACTCTAGGCTTGCTCTCATCACAAATGAGATTGCCGGCTTAGGAAGCGAAGAAATGACCGACCGATTCATCATTAAGAAGATTCTCAGAGCTTTGGATGGAAAGTATGACACCGTGTGCACCTTGATCCAAATGATGCCAAACTACAAGACTCTCAAGCCAACTGAAGTCATTGGAAGAATTGTTGCTCATGAGATGACACTTAAGGATAAGGAAGAGCTTCACAACAAGTCAAGTGGTGCTTACAAAGCTACAAGTGATGCTCCTACTACCTCAAGTGACAAGCTAATTTCCAATGAAGAGATAAGCCTAATGGTCAAGAACTTCAACAAGTTCTACAAGAATAGAGGCAAAGAAAGAAGCTCAAAGTCTAGATCATATGATGAAAAGAGATCTTCTAGTCGTGATCGAAACTGCTACAATTGTGAAAGACCCGGACACTTCTCAAATGAGTGTACGGCTCCCCACAAGAGAAGAGAAGAATCTCCAAGAAGAAGAGCAAGAGATGAGTCACCTCGGAGAGAGAGAAGGAGTAGAGATGATCGTTATGAACGAAGACCCTCTCGGAGAAGCAAGGATTCGGAGAGGAAAGACAAGTCATCAAGGAGCTACACAAGAAGAAGACATCAAGCTCATGTAGGTGAATGGGTCTCCGGCTCCGACTCCGACAATCAATCCGATGGAAGCTATCACTCCGACTCCGACTATAGTCAAGATGAAAGTGTTGCCGGACTTGCACTCGTATCCTCCAACTCCAACTCCTACGACTTATTTGATTCACCAAATGAGGGAATTGGAAGATGCTTCATGGCTAAAGGCCCCAAGGTAACACACCATGAATTCATTGACTTTGATAGTGATGAGGATGACTTACTTGGTGAAGATGAGCTCTTGCATGATAAATCTAGTGAGCTTAGTAATGATGAAAATGCTAGTAGTCTTTATAGTCGAGAAGAGTCGAATGACAATGCTATGAAGGAGATTGAGCGTCTAACTAAAGAACTAAACACTCTTAAGTTAGCTCATGAAACAACTCAAGAAGATCATAGAGAGCTCCTAAGATCTCATGAGAAGCTACGCTTCGAGAAGCTCACTCTAGAGCAAGAACATGAGTTTCTAAAAGCGATCAATGACGATCTTCGAAAGAAGAGTTCTTCATATCTTGCCAAACGACTTCTCTTGTCTAATTTCTTGCCACCTATTAAGACTAAGCATGACAAGCATAAGAAAAATTCTTCCTCTAGTAGTAACAATAACAATGTTAAATCCAATATTGTTGCTTCTAGTAGTTCTCTTGATTCCACTAACAATGTTTCAAGCCAAGTTGCACTTGAGCAAGAAAATAGCTTATTGAAGGAAATCATAGAGAAAGGTGTCTACAAGAGTCTTGCCGGAAGCAAGAACTTTGAGGAGATTGTTCGCAAACAAGGAAGACACCGGAAGAATCAAGGGATTGGTTTTGAGCGAAAGTTCAACGCCGAAGGTGTTGAGTGGGAAGAAGGTCAATACCCTACTCCACAGTTTGTTTCACAAAAGGAGAAGTATGATCCTACTTCTTCCAATGTGGAACAAGCTCAAGATGACCTTCCACCACAAGACCATAAGCTAAAGGCCAAGGACAAGCTTCAAGAGGAGATTGATGCATTCATTGAAGCACCTCAAGCCATGGTCAAGTGGGTTCCCAAGGACACATCAAGTTCTACTTCGTCAAGCTCAACTACAACACCAAGGATTCCCATCAAGATGATGTGGATCCCAAAGAAGAAGAACTAGAAGGTTCTTGAGGGTGACTCCGCCAACAAACTTCACTCATATTCATTTTGGCAAGAACTTGTGCAATCAACTTCCACATCATGCACTAGTTCATGGAGTCACAAACCCTCTTGTTGGTAAGTCAAGGGACAAGGTAATCATTGCTTTCATGGACATCATCTTTTATGTACTTCACTCTATGTCTATGGATATTCTTGTTTGTTCCTTGTGGGACTAACCCATGTAGGTATTGAAAGTGCCCTAATCCAAAGGATAGCTCCCAACTCCTGATGATCTACATCAACATTGAGCATCCACATCTTCAACATCTACATGAAGTCTTCTACGACAACCCAAGGTTAGTTTGACCCTTTAAAAGGGGTTCTCACATCTAGGGGGAGCTTTGCTCTAAAAAATTGAGCTAAAGCATCTCCAAATGATGTGAACACATAAATGCTTTATGTAAAAGTGGTAACCCCACTTGTGCTTAAACGATGAGTATGACCTATGATCAAATGTTCTCATTTGGCTCCTAAGTCAATATACTCATATATAGATGACCTAGTCATCGACAAATTGTGTGCTAGTAGCTAGAGTGTTGGTTGTGCATGTTTGACACATATTTCAGTTGCTATCTTATTGTGTGAGCATGTTGAATGCATGATTTTATCCATTCAAGGACATCCATTTGTTGTTTTGATTGTTTTGATTTTTCTGGCCAAATGGATGGACAAGAATGCCTAAGCACCTTCCCTAGCTATCTATGCTTTCTTATCTCAAATTCTATTCATGCCCATATCACAACTTTGAACAAGTCTTTTTCGGACAGTCCGAGTGAGGAGCACTCGGAGCCACCGATTCGTCTAAGGCTGACTTCCAAAACCTTCTAAGTCCATTTCGGTCTGACCGGCTTCTCAATCTCGGTCCAACCGAAACGCTTGGACTGATCTAGGTTTCATCTTGGTGAAACCGAGTTCAAAATCTCGTTCTGACCGATATGCATAACTGCACAGCAGTTATACATCTCGGTGACACCGAGTTTTTCAACTTGGTCCCACCGACAGCATGGGGTTATATATACCTGAGGGCTGCGCGCGATTTAATTCTTCAAACCGTTCGCCCCCAAGACCCCTGCTGCTGTCGCCCTGATCTACGGATCGTCGCCGTCGTCGCCTGTGCGCCCTCGCCGCAGGTCTCCGCCGCCGTCAACGGTAATCATCTCCACCGTTGCCGCCGTAGAGGGATTCCACCAAGTTAGGGTGTATCCCGATCCCTTTCGTGCTCCCCATCCGATTCTTGCACGATAGGCTTGCCATAATTCAATCCACGTTTGAGATATTCCCTATACATTAGTTCAGATCCTCTAGTTTCGAGCAAAATTCTTAGGTTTAGGTTTCCACGGAACGCATCTTGGTGAAGCCGATTTTGAAACTCGGAATGACCGATTTGGCCTCTGGCCATTGCACTGCATCATTCGGTTTAACCGAGTTGTGCCAATCGGAATGACCGAAACGTAGTTTCAGTGAAACCATAAGTTATCGGTAGGACCGAAACCCATTTCGGTCTGACCGAAAGTGGTGTGTAGGTTTCTGTTGAACACTTCGGTTTCACCGAAACTTAAAATCGGTTTGACCGAAATACATTCTGTGAAAACTCAAAACTAAGTTTTGAACTCAATTTTTTGCAGAAACCTCTGCAGTTGTGATAACTCTTCTACTCTGCCTATACCTTATCTTTTCACAGGTTTTCAGCCATGTCAGATGTCAGTGACAGCCAGAACAGGTCTGAGTCACCTTTTGCTGAGATTCCAGAGGCAGATACAAGTCCTGCTAGCAGTTCCAGTGATGATGGTGAGAGGAGCACCCCTAGTGGTTTGCCTCCTGCAGCCACCAGAACCAGGAAGAAGAGAACTTTTGATGATGAGGACTCTGACTTTGTTGCTGAGGAAGTTACCTCCAAGCCAAAGAGGAATGTAGTTGCCAAAGAGCACCAAGGGCAGCAGTCAAGGAAAGGCACAAGCAAAGTAAAACAGTCAGCAGTTGCAAAGAAGCTCAACTTGGAAGAGCCTGCTCCAAGCAAGGTGAAGAAGACTTCCAAAAGGAAGAGGGTAGTATATGCTGAACCTCAAGTTGATGCTGCAGAAGAAGAAGAAGATGCACCCCAGCCTCCTCCTCAGAAAGCTAAGTTCATGGGTGATGCTATTCGGGCTCAAGCCTCCTCTAAGCCCAAGAAGCCTGCTCAAGCCAAGGCAACTCCAGCCAAGCCCAAGAGAACAACCAGAAGCATTCCAGCTTCTGAGAAGAACAAAGGTGAGATGCCACCGTCTGAATCAGATGAAGAGCATGTGTTGCTTAAGCTCCGTCCCAAGTTGCCACTCCACAATGATGCTCATCCTCAAGCTGAGGACATGAAGGCAAGGAAGGACAAAGGTCTCAGGCTATGGAGACAGTCTGATCCATATGCTGTAAGAATAAGGACTGCTGTGGACCCCAGATTCCACACCAGAGAGCAGCAGGATTTCTATGAGACCGTGCTGATGGATAAGAAGCCCATTGTTGCTGACACCAGGTATGTTGACTGGAAGTATATTGACAGTGAAGAGCACCGGGACTTCTTTCCCCATGTGCATGAGAGCTTTACTGCATGTGGAGTTGCTGATTTTGTGGGTCAAGAACTGACAGCCTGGAATGACGAGATGATCATGCAGTTCTACGCCACAGCCCACTTCTATCCTGATGGCAAGATCACCTGGATGACTGAAGGTCAAAGGTTTTCTTCGACTGTTGGAGAATGGGCAGAACTTCTGAACGCTCCAGTGCAGAGAGAGGACGACATTGATGTCTATGGGATTCCTAAGAAGAGTCATGATTCCATGAAGAACATGTACAAGGAGATCCCGGCTGCTGATTTGGAAGGATGGAAGCTTGGCTCAGTGTACTATCTCCAGGCAGGTCTGACCACCACTAACACTATTCTGAGGCATACATTGATGCCTAAGTCTGGAGACCACCGCATGACTCGAGGCTATTCTATCAACATGCTGCACATTCTCGATGAGAAGGCACCTTTCAAGGTGATGGACTTGATGGTAGAGACCATTAAGTGGACTGCAGCTGACCAGAAGAGGTCGTGTGGGTTTGCCCCGCAGATTCAGATGCTCATCAACGCCAAATTTGGCACGGGCAAATTCATGTTGGATAGGAAGCACTTGCCACTGCAGCCAGAGCATGAGGACAACGTAGTTGTGATGGATGAAGAGGATCCTACCTTAGTTGAAGGACAGGCCAAAATCGAAGCTGCGAAGAAGGCTAAAGCTGACAAAGAGGCAGCAGCAGCAGCAGCTAAGCCAAAGAGCTTTGGAGAACAAATTCTCGAAGCTACCCAGAGGATTGAACAACGCCTGGCCAGCATTGAGCAATCTCAGGAGAGCCTAGAGAGGATTGTTGAGGACAAGATCCACGCTCTGGACGTTAAGCTGACTGAGATTCAGGTGTCTGTCAACAAGCTTGAGGCAGACATGGAGGAGACAAGGCAGGAAAGAGCAGAGCTCACGCAGGATGATCTAGTCCAGGACTCTCATCGCCAGACTGCTCCGGTTCCGAGAGGATCCAGATCTGCAGCTATCCCAGTGACTGACTCCAGGGCTACCACTTCAGCACCAGCTACAGCTCCAGCAGTTGCTCCAGCTCCAGCATCCACTCCTCCAGCACAGACATCAGCAGAAGTCTTCGCCGATGCAGCTATCTCTACACCGACATCTACCCAGACGGGAGCCGCCAGCAGAGCCCGCAGTGACGCTTAGCTCTATACCTTTTCGAACTTTTTGGTAACTTGTTGCCAAAGGGGGAGAAATTGTTATAGATCATAGGGCTTCGAGAGAGAGAGTGCTCTTTCGTCTTTCGTTCTTTTGCCGGTTTCTTTGTGATACATTGGTTTCTTTCGGTCTTTCGAAACTTTAAGTGTGCTTGCTACTAAGTTTGATGCTACCTTAATGAGTGCTTAGTCATACTATGCTTTAATGTGTGCTTAATGCTTATCATATGCTATTCCTTATTGTATGGCTATTTACTATTGTCTTGGTGATTAAGTGCATGTTATTCATTCTTATCATTTTGTGCGCTCCACCAAGATGTATGTGACATGGAAGAGTGACCCATAATCCTAATCGATTGTGCATTTGCATTCAAACGCAAATTTTAAATAATGCACAAATTTAGGGGGAGCTCTTGTTTATCACATACTTCTCAAAGCGACGATATTATTCATTGATTATATCCTTTGTCGAAGCTTTGATCTATATGTTGTCATCAATTACCAAAAAGGGGGAGATTGAAAGTGCAACTAATCCCCGGGTGGTTTTGGTAATTAATAACAACATATATATCATTGAACTAATATTTACTTGAGAATCATTTCAGAGAAGTTCGATGATATGGGTATGGAAATGTCTGAAGAAGTGGACCCCTCAAAATGCTAAGACAAGCATTGGCAAAAGCTCAAGACTCTATTTTTGGTTTAGTGATCAAAGATCACATTGAGTCCATAGGAAAAGCCAATACTATTAAAAGGGGATGAGGTTGTGTTAATGATCTAGTTGCTCAAGTGCTTGGTGATCTAGCTCCCTCAACTATCAGCACTCTTCACAACTTAACACACTCATAAGTAATCTCGGACAAACCGATTCTGCAAACTCAGTCCCATCGAGATGAACCACCTCAGTTATTCTTCCAAACCCTAATTTCTCGGTCCATCCGATTTTGAGTTTCGGTCTCACCGAAAATGGACTGCAAACCTTCTGTAACCAATTGACATCACTTCGGAATATCCGAGTTGTTAATTTCGGTCCCACCGAGATGGCAAGCTCCAACCTTTGACTCACTTCCGACACACCGAGATGGTATTTTCGGTCCCACCGAAAATCCCAACGTTCACTATATTTGAACTTTCGGTCTGACCGAGTTTTCACTTTGGTCTCACCGAGATTGGTCAAATGTGTGTGTAACGGTTGGATTTTGTGTGGAGGCTATATATACCCCTCCACCCCCTCTTCATTCGTGGAGAGAGCCATCAGAAAGTCTACCACTCCTACCTTACACTTTCTGAGAAGTGAACCACCTACCCTTGTGTTGAGATCAAGCCATTCCATTCCTACCATATGAAACTTGATTTCTAGCCTTCCCAAGTTGCTTTCCACTCAAACCTTTCTTCCACCACAGCCATATCAGTGAGGAGAGTTGAGTGTTGGGGAGATTATCATCTGAAGCACAAGAGCAAGGAGTTCATCATCATCAACACCATCTATTACCTTTTGGAGGGTGGTGCCTCCTAGATTGGTTAGGTGTCGCTTGGGAGCCTCCGTCTTGAGATGTGGAGTTGAACCAAGAAGTTTGTAAGGGCAAGGAGATCGCCTACTTCGTGAAGATCTACCCCGAGTAAGGCTAGTCCTCCGTGGGCGTAGGCCATGATGGAATAGACAAGGTTGCTTCTTCGTGGACCCTTCGTGGGTGGAGCCCTCCGTGGACTCGCGCAACCGTTACCCTCCGTGGGTTGAAGTCTCCATCAACGTGGATGTACGATAGCACCACCTATCGGAACCATGACAAAAATCTTCGTGTCACCAAACTGCGTTTGATCTTCTCCACCTCTCTTTTACATGTGCAATTTACTTTCCGCTGCTATTACTCTAGAATTGCATGTGTAGGGTGATACTTGAATTGATCTTAATTGTGAAACTGCCAAAAACATTGCATGATCAAAAGGCAGATTTTTTATATTGTCAAGTAGTCTAATCACCCCCCCTCTAGACATAATTTCGATCCTACAGACGCAAGCCGGCGACGAGGCGCTGATGACCCTCAACCGTAAGGGATCTGTTGCAGCGTTTTCGATAAGTAAGAGTGTCGAACCCAACGAGGAGCAGAAGGTATTGATAAACGATTCTGAGCAAGAAATTACTGCAAGCACTGAAAGATAACTTTTAGGGGTAAGCAACAGGAATGTAAAGGCAAGTAATGTAAAAGGTACTGAGAGAACAAGTGGCCCAATCCTTTCTTAGCAAAGGAGAGGCCTAGCAACTGAACTTATAAAGACTAAAGCGTTCTTGAGGACACACGGGAGAGGTAGTCATGTGCTTTCGCCATATTCTGTATCGATACTATGATATGTGTTGATAAGTGTTGAGTGGGTGGATCTATGCTAGTGCACTCTCTAGACTAAGATGAATGCACTCTTATGATTAAACACCTTGCAAGCATCCGCAAATACAAGATGAATTTAAGGCAAAAGCCTAACCATAGCAATACGATCGAGGATCCATTATTCCCTTATGCAAAAGCGTGCGAACTGGGGTTCAGGTTTCTGTCACTCCGGCAACCCACCATAAGCATTCTTTATACACAATGTATTCTCCTAGGTCCTTAATAAGGCGAAGTGTTGGGTGTTCGACTCACACAACACCACTAGTAGAATGACAACGCAACTTAAGTACCAAACAACACATATTACTTCAACAGCATATGACTACTAACAACAAGACTTCCCCCATGTCCTCAAGAACTAAGGTAACTACTCACAAGACATAAAAGAGATCATGATCAGTGGGGATAAATATGTGATAAACAATCTGGACATAATAATATTTCTCCAACAAAACTCAATAGCATTCACCACAAAGTAGTAATCAACACCAATGGAGTAGAGAGGATAGGTAGTACAAGTTACAACATGAGTTGCGATGGTAAGATGAGATTTGGATGAAGATGGAGATGGTGCTGGTGTTGGGGATGATGTTGATGATGATCTCGATGATGCCCGTGACGATGGTGATGACGATGGCGACGATCTCCCCTTCCGGGAGGTGATCTCCCCGGCGGAATCTGCCCACCGGAGATGCCCTTTTCTTCTCTGTAGGTTTCCGCCTCGAAGCGGCGGTGGAACTCCGTAAAAAGTCCCGTCCTAGGGTTTTCGGGGGACGGAGAACATATATGCAAAAGGGGGCGACCAGAGGTGGGCCAGGGGCTCCAGGCGCCCCCCCGGCGCGACCAGGGGGGGCGCGCCCCCAGGCCGCCTGGGCACCCTGTGGCCCCCCTCTGACTCCCCTTTTGTGTGTCTTTGTTATTCGTCTGAAAAATACCTCCCGTCAATTTTCAGGTAATTTGGAGGTGTTCTTCTTCAGCAACTCAGTATCCACTTTTTCCTGCTGAATCCTGCGTCTGCTGTTCCGGCACCGGAAAGTTGCAAACTGTGTAAAATAGACCAAAACAACATAAGAACATCATCATAACATGAAATATATCAATGAATAAAGATGAATTATGATACAAAATAGTGATGCATTTTGGACGTATCAACACCCCCAAGCTTAGACCTCGCTTGTCCCCAAGCGAATATGAACTCGGTAAACCTGTCCACAAGCTTAGAGAGTGAAGTGTCGATAAATAGAATACGGACAAGAAGCATCATAGTCTCTTCACCAACTCAAATATCCTCAGCAGCAATCTTCAACTCATAAGGCTCTTATGAAAGAGTGTTAACACTTATATTCGAAAGTAGGACCAATGGAAACTCATTATATCATGGCAAACATGTCCTTTGGTCAAAGAACAACAAATAATTTTAACGTTTGCTCTTATATTTTGATGGAATTAATTGAAGCTTTTTGGAATAACATGTTAATAAGAAAGAGGTGAAAGTGTTAACACAAAGGAAGATATTTGCCTTAGCTGGATATGACAAACAACTTACTTATCAGATGATAATGTCAACAAGGATATGATATGACAAATCTTAATGCAGCTTTATATGAATGAATCCTTATCAACATCAAACGTCTGCTCTCTTTGGGAAATAGAGGGAAGTAGGAATAACTGACTCATCTTAAAATTAAAAGATAGGCCCTGCTCTAGGGTAGTAGGGAAAACTCATGTGCTATCCTCAAATCAAACAGAATGAAAACAAGTTTTGAGAGGTGCATGATTCGTCAACGAATGCTAATAGATAACTCAATTGCTTCTTGAACTGGACAAGTTTCGAGGAACGGCTCCCGTATGAGGACGATAACATCCTCTTATTCTCCTTTATTTATCACTGCCAAAGTTTTCTGATTTATCATGAACAAAGCGTGAAGGAGGGTTGTTTGTTTATATTATTCTTAAGCCGGGCGCACTCAATGCCAGTTCCTTTTCGTGTTATGGGTTTGCACATTATACATGTAATCCCGGGGTGAAGCTTGTCCAACTCAACAGGAATATGAATTAGCTATTACTTCCTCATGAGCTAAAGCAGAGGCACAAAATAAAAGATTTTGAACATTTAAGGATAACACATAAATTATATACTTTTAGGAGGTGGTAGTGGAGTACCACGAGTAGGTAGGTATGGTGGACTCATATGGAAGGTATTGGCTTAAGGGTATGGATGCACAAGCAGAATTCCGCTTAGTACAGAGTTAGGCTAGCAAAGGTTTTCAGAGAGCAGACAATTGATGATGACTAAGATGCAAAGCAATATAAAGCATGAACATTGAAATAAGCATAACACATCAAGTTGTCTTCCTTGTCAACATAACACTTCAAGCATAATAACATAAAGGTTTTGGCTATGTTGATACTTTAAGAAAATCATGCTTGTTGTTATGACCAAAGCTATGTTTGCCAAGATTAAATAAAGTTTCATAGCCATACCTGACATAAGGTCAATACTCCCCATAAGAATCATCATATAAGGTCGATTGCGTGAAGAGAATACCGAGTGCAGCAAAAAGAACCGATAAACTTCTCATTAATATTCCATCATAGACGACTCCACACTCTCGGATACACTTCCTCACCAAAGGGGCGATAGACCTCAATGCACACACCTATCTCATATAATAACCTCCCTAGACATGATACGACTCTACTTGACTTCTAAAAGACAAAAAGTAAAGATAATGATACCGGGCACTCCCCCAAGCTTGGAACAAGCCAAGGGAGTGCCATTACCCACGGAGATTTCACCCATGCTTGTTGGCGTTAATCACGTAGTCCTTGGCGAAACGCTTCCATGGATATCTTGCTAAAGTCTCTTGTGAGAGGCTCATCTCCTGAATCCTGCATTCAGCACCCAAACTCATGCGCATAAAATTTAGTTCATACTCACAGTTCTGGTTATATAAATCATCAATTTGCCCTTGGAGTTCTATAATTCTATCTTCAGACGCGGCGATTCTTTCCCACATCTCCTTCATCTCCTTCAGAAAGTAGCTCTTCAGCTCATTGGCGATGTCAAAGTTAGCTTCAACACCACGCTCGATCATCTTCTTGTACTTGAAGACTTCTTGCTCCACTTCTTCCAGCCTGGCCTGGACGCTCCCCTCCATGATAGGTCCCTTCAGATCTTCTTGATGAAGGACGCCTTCCCTCATCTGAACAACCTGAGGGTGCTTCTTCACCTCGGCGAGGTAAGGGTTGATGACGTTGACGACGAACGTGTCCTTGGGGGAACTTGGAGAAGCCATGGCACCTAAATTTAGCTGAAAGATTTCCTGGCAGAAACAGATCGAAGAGAAAACACACGAAATCGCAAGATACGTTGCCGGAACAACCTGGGCGAATATATAGGAAAAATTTATGCACAGAAAGGAAGGTAACGGACCAAAGCGGGGTCGGAGACGGGCTCCAGGGTGTCCAGGCGGCCTGCCGGCGCGGCCCAGGGGGGGCGCCAGGGGGGCGCCTGGACTCCCTGGTGGTCGTCTCCGGCTCCACTTCGACTCGGAATTTTACTAATTTTACAAAAACTCGTAATACGGAACTTTTATGATGGTTTGCGGTGTTTTCTTACCGTACTACATACCTTTTCTTTATTCTGCTTCTGCTGGCGTCTGAAACAGGGCTGCAACATGTTCTTCGTGGGTTGTTGTGTATATTATATTCACATCAACATCGACAGGGTCTCCTACTATGTAATGTTTAAGTCTTTGCCCATTCACAACTTGAGGTTTAGTGCCTTCAAAATTATTAATCTTAATTGTACCAGACCGATAAACTTCTTCAATATGAAATGGTCCTTCCCACATGGAAAGTAGTTTACCTGGAGAAAACCTGAAACGGGATCTAAACAACAAAACTTTATCACCAACATTAAATTCACATTTCAGAATCTTCCTATCATGCCACCTTTCTACCTTTTCCTTGAACATTTTAGCGCTCTCGTAAGCTTCACTTCTCCATTCATCTAGAGAAGTCAAGTTCATGAGACGCTTCTCACCAGCTAGTTTTGGGTCAGCGTTAAGCTCTCTAACAGCCCAGAAAGCTTTGTGCTCTAGCTCTAATGGCAAATGGCAAGCCTTGCCATATACCATCTTATAGAGGGACATGCCCATGGGGTTTTTGTAAGCAGTTCTATATGCCCACAAAGCATCTCCTAATTTATTTGACCAATCCTTCCTATTTCTGTTTACTGTTTTCTGCAAGATCAACTTAATCTCTCTATTGGTGAGCTCAACTTTCCCACTAGTTTGAGGATGATACGGTGAAGCAATTCTATGATTAACATCGCATTTAGCCAGAGCTTTTCTAAAAGCTCCGTGCGTGAAGTGTGATCCTCCATCGGTCATGAGATACCTTGGTACACCAAACCTAGGAAAAATTACATCTTTAAGCATTTTCAAAGATGTTTTGTGATCAGCACTTTCAGTGGGGATTGCTTCAACCCACTTGGTCACATAATCAACAGCTACTAAAATGTGAGTGTACTTGTGCGAAGAAGGAAAAGGACCCATAAAATCAAAACCCCAACAATCGAAAGGTTCAATCACTAGTGAGTAATTCATAGGCATCTCATTCCTTCTACTAATGTTACCAACTCTCTGACATCTATCACAAGCTAAAACATAATTTCTAGCATCTTTAAAGAGAGTAGGCCAATAAAAACCTGATTGAAGAACCTTATGTGCAGTCCTCTCACCGGCATGATGTCCTCCATAGGGACTATCATGACATCGTCGGAGAATGTCCTTCTGCTCATGTTCCGGAATGCATCTTCTCACGATCCCGTTGGGGCCTTCTTTGAAAAGATGTGGGTCATCCCAAAAGTAGTGCCTCAAATCATGAAAGAACTTCTTCCTTTGCTGAAATGTTAGACCTGGAGGCAAATACTTTGCAACAATAAAATTAGCATAATCTGCATACCAAGGATCGGAAAGAGGTTGTACTTTTACAACGGCAAGTTGCTCGTCTGGAAAACTATCGTTAACTGGGATGGGGTCATGCGGTATATCTTCCATTCTTGAAAGATTGTCCGCCACTGGATTGTCTTCCCCTTTCCTATCAACAATCTGCAAATCAAATTCTTGGAGAAGGAGTACCCATCTGATAAGCCTTGGCTTGGCATCCTTCTTTGTCATAAGATATTTAATGGCAGCATGATCAGTATGAATAATAACTTTGGAATCAACAATATACTGCCTAAACTTATCACAAGCAAAAACTACAGCTAAGAATTCCTTCTCAGTAGTAGCATAATTTCTTTGAGCACTATCAAGGGTTTTACTAGCATAATGTATAACATTCAATTTCTTATCAACTCTTTGTCCTAGAACAGCTCCAACAGCAAAATCACTTGCATCACACATAATCTCAAAAGGTAAATTCCAGTCAGGTGGTTGTACTATAGGAGTAGTTATTAAAGCTTTCTTAAGGACTTCAAAAGCTTCCTTACAATTTTCATCAAACGCAAAAGGAACATCCTTCTGGAGAAGATTAGTGAGGGGTCTCGAGGTTTTAGAGAAGTCTTTAATAAATCTTCTATAAAAACCCGCATGACCGAGAAAACTGCGAATACCTTTGATGTCCCTTGGATAGGGCATCCTCTCAATAGCTTCGATCTTGGCTTTGTCCACTTCAATTCCCCTTTCGGAAATCTTGTGACCAAGAACAATTACTTCATTAACCATAAAGTGGCACTTCTCCCAGTTGAGTACCAAATTTGTCTCCTCGCATCTCTGCAAAACTTTATTAAGGTTGTGAAGACAATGGTCAAATGAAGTTCCATAGACGGAGAAATCGTCCATGAAGACTTCCATAATATCCCCGCAGAAACCATTAAAGATAGCAGACATACACCTTTGAAAAGTAGCAGGGGCATTACATAAACCAAAAGGCATACGTCTGTAAGCATAAGTACCAAAAGGACAAGTAAAAGTGGTCTTCTCTTGATCGACAGTGTTAACATGAATTTGAGAGAAACCAGAATAACCATCGAGATAACAAAAGTGGGTATTTTTGGATAACCTTTCAAGCATTTGGTCGATGAACGGCAACGGGTAGTGATCCTTCCTGGTTGCCTTGTTCAACTTCCTGTAATCAATACACATTCTATATCCAATAATAATTCTCTGAGGTATTAGTTCATTTTTATCATTAGGAACCACAGTTGTACCTCCTTTCTTAGGAACACAATGTACCGGACTTACCCACTTACTGTCAGCTATAGGGTAGATAATACCTGCGGCTAGAAGCTTGAGAATCTCAGTTCTCACGACATCCATCATCTTCGGGTTCAACCATCGTTGATGATCAACAACTGGTTTAGCATCAGGCTCAAGGTTGATAGTATGTTGACAGATAGATGGACTAATCCCCTTAAGGTCATCAAGGGTATAGCCAATTGCGCCTCGGTGTTTACGAAGTACTTCCAATAATCGCTCTTCTTCATATCCTGAAAGGTTAGAATTGATAATAACATGATATACTTTCTTTTCATCTAAATAAGCATACTTGAGCATATCGGGAAGAGGTTTAAGATCGAACACCGGGTCTTCTTTTGGTTTTGATAAAATTCCCAAAGGTTCAACCGGAAGGTTGTGCTTTAGGATAGCAGGTTGCCTCAAGAATATTTCATCTAGTTCATTTATTTCCTGCATATGCAAATCATTCTCGTGGTCCTCCATGTATTGCTGCAAAGGGTCATCAGGGGGAATAGCAATAGAGGCAATACTTTCAATAATCTTATCATCACTAGGTAAATCAGTACCACGAGGCTGCTTAGAGAACTTAGAAAAATTAAATTCATATGGCTCACCATCGAATTCAACAGAAACTTTACCTTTCTTGCAATCTATTATAGCTCCACAAGTTCTAAGAAAAGGTCTACCAAAAATGATGGGACAAAAATTGTCCCTGGCTGAACCAAGTACCAGAAAGTCGGTAGGGTATTTTACCTTTCCACATAGGACTTCAACGTCCCTCACAATTCCGATGGGAGAGATAGTTGATCTATTTGCAAGATGAATAGTAACATCAACTTCTTCAAGTTCACAAGGGGAAATCTCACCGATGATTTCTTCATAGAGTGAATAAGGAATAGCACTTGCACTCGATCCCAAATCGCATAGCCCATAATAATTGTGATCTCCTATTTTAACAGATACCACCGGAGTACCTGAAATTGGGCCTTTGTTCTTGGACGTGACAAGGTTAGTGGAAACAGCACAAAAAGTTATATTGGAATCCAAAACATCATCAGTAGCAAGGTCTTTAATCAATGCAACTTGAGGATCGACCCTGATCTGGTCCTCAGGTTCATCAACTCTTCTCTCACTTTTGTTTATTATGCCTGTCACAAGAGAGTGTTCCTTTATCCTCGTGGGAAAAGGAGGCTTTTCATATATGACTGCAGGCAAAATAGGCTCGGCAACATAAATATCAATGGGTGGTTCTTTAAAAGGTGCATGGTGCTGGTCTCTATTCTTTTTAAAAGAATCAACGTGAGAGGCAAAATTCTTACATAAATCAATCACTAGATGGGAATCAAGACCAATCTTAGAGCAAAAAGTATTGAAGTAATCAGTTTCCACATAGCTCTCAATATAATCATGTTCATAATTTATAGCGGGTTCAATACCTTTATCAATTTCCCAATCTTCAGTATTCCTCTGGATTCTTTCAAGGAGATCCCACCTTTCTTCAACACTCTTCTTCTGAAATACCCCACTAGAGGAGGCATCCAGCATCTCCTTATCCTAACGAGAAAGCCTGGCATAAAAATTTGTAAGTATAATTTCCTTGGGAAGCTTATGAATTGGGCATTTGAGCATTAGAGACTTCAATCTCCCCCAAGCTTGAGCAATGCTTTCTCCGTCACGAGACCTAAAGTTATATATATAATTCATGTCTCGATGAATTTCATGAAGAGGATAAAACTTAGTATAAAAGAGAGACATAAGCTCCTGCCAGTCCAGCAAGTGTGAGTTATCGAGAAGCCCATACCAATCTGAAGCTTTATCTATAAGTGATACAACAAACAATTTCCTCATGACAAACTCCCTCGATACACCTGCAAGCTTAAATAATGAACATAGTCATGACAAATATAGCAAGTGTTCAGCGGGATGTCTGTCTCCTGCATAACGATTAGCCAAAACATAATTGATAATGCCAGCTGGTATTTTATAAGGCACAATTTCAGTAGGGGGAGGATCAACCACCACAGGTGTGGGGCGTCTTCCCGCAAGCAATGCTCCAATAATAGGGTTATCCATAAGAACAAAGAGCAGCAATAGCAAAAATAAAAACAAAATTATAAAAGACTTTCTTACCAGTTTCACTTTACCAATAGCGCTACGCTCCCCGGCAACGGCGCCAGAAAACGTTACTTGATGACCCTCAACCGTAAGGGATCTTTTGCAGCGTTTTCGATAAGTAAGAGTGTCGAACCCAACGAGGAGCAGAAGGTATTGATAAGCGATTCTGAGCAAGAAATTACTGCAAGCACTGAAAGATAACTTTTAGGGGTTTTCTCGATATAAGCAACAGGAATGTAAAGGCAAGTAATGTAAAAGGTACTGAGAGTAACAAGTGGCCCAATCCTTTCTTAGCAAAGGAGAGGCCTAGCAACTGAACTTATAAAGACTAAAGCGTTCTTGAGGACACACGGGAGAGGTAGTCATGTGCTTTCGCCATATTCCGTATCGATACTATGATATGTGTTGATAAGTGTTGAGTGGGTGGATCTATGCTAGTGCACTCTCTAGACTAAGATGAATGCACTCTTATGATTAAACACCTTGCAAGCATCCGCAAATACAAGATAGAATTTAAGGCAAAAGCCTAACCATAGCAATACGATCGAGGATCCATTATTCCCTTATGCAAAAGCATGCGAACTGGGGTTCAGGTTTCTGTCACTCCGGCAACCCACCATAAGCATTCTTTATACACAATGTATTCTCCTAGGTCCTTAATAAGGCGAAGTGTTGGGTGTTCGACTCACACAACACCACTAGTAGAATGACAACACAACTTAAGTACCAAACAACACATATTACTTCAACAGCATATGACTACTAACAACAAGACTTCCCCCATGTCCTCAAGAACTAAGGTAACTACTCATAAGACATAAAAGAGATCATGATCAGTGGGGATAAATATGTGATAAACAATCTGGACATAATAATATTTCTCCAACAAAACTCAATAGCATTCACCACAAAGTAGTAATCAACACCAATGGAGTAGAGAGGATAGGTAGTACAAGTTACAACACGAGTTGCGATGGTAAGATGAGATTTGGATGAAGATGGAGATGGTGCTGGTGTTGGGGATGATGTTGATGATGATCTCGATGATGCCCGTGACGATGGTGATGACGATGGCGACGATCTCCCCTTCCGGGAGGTGATCTCCCCGGCGGAATCTGCCCACCGGAGATGCCCTTTTCTTCTCTGTAGGTTTCCGCCTCGAAGCGGCGGTGGAACTCCATAAAAAGTCCCGTCCTAGGGTTTTCGGGGGACGGAGAACATATATGCAAAAGGGGGCGACCAGAGGTGGGCCAGGGGCTCCAGGCGCCCCGCCGGCGCGGCCAGGGGGGGCGCGCCCCCAGGCCGCCTGGGCACCCTGTGGCCCCCCTCTGACTCCCCTTTTGTGTGTCTTTGTTATTCGTCTGAAAAATACCTCCCGTCAATTTTCAGGTAATTTGGAGGTGTTCTTCTTCAGCAACTCAGTATCCACTTTTTCCTGCTGAATCCTGCGTCTGCTGTTCCGGCACCGGAAAGTTGCAAACTGTGTAAAATAGACCAAAACAACATAAGAACATCATCATAACGTGAAATATATCAATGAATAAAGATGAATTATGATACAAAATAGTGATGCATTTTGGACGTATCAGGCGCCGTCCGTCCTCTCCAGCTGCGTCGTCCAGTCCTTAAGCCACATCGGCCCGGCTTCGCCAAACACCATCATCCGTGTTGGCTGGAAACACTGGTGCGAACTGATTCTTTGCCCCAATCATAAGAGCATCTGCACAAAGTTAATATTAGATAGATGAATATTTGCAGCGCTCTGAATAAAGTTTGGGGAAAACAAACAGAGTTCTGAGTCAATCTTGGGCCATTAGTCCTTAGTAGTGTCTATTAAGCCCTACCCCATGGTTGGTTAGCTAAAGTACCTGTGTCCATGCTGTATATATACTTAGTATAATCACAAGGAATCTCTGTCGGAATGGTGACATTTTTGAATGTTCAAACAATGCAAAGGGAAAGTTATACTTAGTATAATCAAACTATTGTAGTTTGGTGAGTTTGTGCAGCACTCTGCATATAGCTTAGGGGAAATAATACAGTCTGAATCAAGCTTGGCAAAAGTGGTCACTGGTCTTTTTTTTCCATTAGCCCACGTCTTGGTTACATAAGTACGCGTGCCCCGGCTATATGTATCATGGTATTTTTCTAATTGTCAAAGAAGATATGAATTGGTACAAAAAAACTCGATGGTCTTGCATGTGTAAGTTGTTTGGCTAATGTTGTTTCTGCTTTATTTTAACTATTGGTTCTCTGTCGGTATATTTTACAATTTTCACTTCACATACCATGATTGCTAACTAATATGCGGTTGGTTGTTATTGCTGTTTCTCTGTAGGTAATTTGGCCAGGCGTCTTGATTTGAATTTGACGAATGATGTTCGGGAATTCATAGACGGGACACCGTTTGTTGGAGCAATGAACCATGTTGGAGTCGACACGAACCTTACGATTGGACCCTCGCCAGTAAGGGCGGCCACTGCTGATTTGTGTTCCCGCTGTACGTGTCCTCTCCCACTAAGTCTATATAGTTCTATAGTTCTGAACCCATCAATTTTTTTTTCTGCCTTGGTATCCCCTGTTTTAACCTATTATTGTGTGTGTCAAGCGCTAGCGCAAAGCTGCTTGCTTGGGTGGTTTGCTGCAGCCCCGCAAAGTAAGCGCACAGGATGACAAGTGACTATTCGATTGCAAACCCGATCGGAGTGGTTGTCTCTGAGATGGAGGGGAAGAGAAGAGACGATCGTTTCTATACTAGGACCATGGATTCAACACTCAATGATTTATCTAGGTATGTGGACTGGTGGTCACTAGTTCCGTTCGATTGTGTTGATCAGTTGGGTATGTAGGCTTGTGGCCACTTCGCCAATCAGGAACTTTGCCAATGTGACCGTGTGGAGGACTTGGTTCAGGCATGGGATGCCATACCTAATGGAGATGATTGGTGAGGAAGTGGTGGAAGAGTTCCGCACAGAAAACACACTTGCAAAACAGGGACTTGAATCATCCTGCGTTTGGGGATCTGCCACCCGGGATCAGGAAGACTTATCATTGGACCCGATTGGGCGGTATGTGTGGCTGTATTCTTATTTTACTTGTTAGCTTTGCATCGTCGAGGATAACTGGTGTTGATACGGTGTGATTGTGTTCTGTTTGTAGTTCAAAGCTGCATACACTAGATCATACTGGATGAGGGAAGATGTACGCTCAATGTTTAATCAGCTTCCGCTGGGGGTGTCATGCACTGTGGTTAGTGCTCTGCTTATCATCTACCAAATTCCATGTGTGTTGTGATCAAGACTATAGTGTGTGCAAATGCTAGATTGTTGGTTTTGTTTCACTAACTTATTGTTTCCATGCTACATGTACCTATGAGAGGTATGTTTTGCTGCCAGCTGAAAGTCTTAATTTTTTTGGTCTTTGTTGATGCTAATGTCTAGTATTATTGTTTTGGGCGCAGTACCGACACGGCGATGCAGGTTGTCCACCACATCATAAATTTTCTGCCCGGGGAGCGCCCGCTGAACCTGACTGAGGTGTGTGTCTACAATTTATCCTATGCTATTCTTATGAATGTTTACATATGAAGTTTCACTCAATTGCCTTGATGTGTTCGCAGTCTGGTTCGGCTGCTCTGAAGAAGAAGTTCCTTCGGGCTGTCCTCACGATGGTGGGAAACGGTGGCAGTTTGCCCCGCCGTGTTGAAGCATGAGTGCCGTCCCGAAGGCACTGCTAACCCAAAGGAAGAAGACTGTGCGCTTGCGTATATTGCAAGAACGATGGTTTTTGTTTCATCGTGTAGGCTTGTGGCCACTTAGCCAATCAGGAACTTTGCCAATGTGACCGTGTGCAGGACTTGGTTCAGGCATGGGATGCCATACCTAATGGAGATGATTGGTGAGGAAGTGGTGGAAGAGTTCCGCACAGAAAACACACTTGCAAAACAGGGACTTGAATCAATCCCGCGTTTGGGGATCTGCCACCCGGGATCAGGAAGACTTATCATTGGACCCGATTGGGCGGTATGTGTGGCTGTATTCTTATTTTACCTGTTAGCTTTGCACCGTCGAGGATAACTGGTGTTGATACGGTGTGATTGCGTTCTGTTTGTAGTTCAAAGCTGCATACACTAGATCATACTGGATGAGGGAAGATGTACGCTCAATGTTTAATCAGCTTCCGCTGGGGGTGTCATGCACTGTGGTTAGTGCTCTGCTTATCATCTGCCAAATTCCATGTGTGTTGTGATCAAGACTATAGTGTGTGCAAATGCTAGATTGTTGGTTTTGTTTCACTAACTTATTGTTTCCATGCTACATGTACCTATGAGAGGTATGTTTTGCTGCCAGCTGAAAGTCTTAAATTTTTTGGTCTTTGTTGATGCTAATGTCTAGTATTATTGTTTTGGGCGCAGTACCGACACGGCGATGCAGGTTGTCCACCACATCATAAATTTTGTGCCCGGGGAGCGCCCGCTGAACCTGACTGAGGTGTGTGTCTACAATTTATCCTATGCTATTCTTATGAATGTTTACATATGAAGTTTCACTCAATTGCCTTGATGTGTTCGCAGTCTGGTTCGGCTGCTCTGAAGAAGTTCCTTCGGGCTGTCCTCGCGATGGTGGGAAACGATGGCAGTTTGCCCCGCCGTGTTGAAGCATGAGTGCCGTCCCGAAGGCACTGTTAACCCAAAGGAAGAAGACTGTGCGCTTGCGTATATTGCAAGAACGATGGTTTTTGTTTCGTCGTGGATAAGTAATTCACACGAAGTGCGAGGAAGCTTGTCTTAATTGGCTTGTCGTACGTTATAAGTATGGAACGTTTCAGCAAAAAATTTGCTATAAGTGTGGAAGACATATGTTATTGTAATAGTATCTGTATTTCCCAGAAGTGTGCCAGAAATGTGACTTTGACAGCATTTGCGAGACTATTATATTTTCAGATAAGTATGGAGGAATCCATAATTCGTCATCTTGTGATGCTATGGTTATGTGCTATCTATAGCTTCATTGTTTGTTTTGGAAGATCATTTGGGATGATTCCCCTATTGGGCTAGTAGCAGTGACAAATGCAGCGAATGCACTACAGTCAGTGCCCTATTACCACACATTCTGCATTAATGAAGATGTGCATGAGCGCTGTGTCTATGTGTAAACCTGGGGCAATTTCTTGTATCCAGAATCAGCCACAAAATAATGAAGCTACTTCTCCGCTAAGTACTGTGAGCGGCTGCAGCATGCGCCTTAAATACACGAAGCTGGTACGAGCAAGTGTTTACGTTTACGTTTACGTTATACAGTGTTTGGTGCATGCAACGGTCGTATTTTCGTCCTCTCGCCTGTGCTTGTACCGCCCTCTGCAGCGGTGTGTCAGTCCTCGCGTCAGTGTGTGGTACATCCAATACAGCGAAATACGAAACTTACAGCTCGCCGGCCGCCTCTATACTCCAGGTAGCACTCCAAGCTGGTAGTAATCGCGAGGCCCTCCCAGCCGTGGATGCACTGCGTGCAGCGGTGCACTTCTCATCAATCTACAATCTACTTTACTTTACTGTTTTTACTTTCTGTTCTTATATACAAAAATACCAAAAATATCAAACTATCATATCTATCAGATCTCACTTTCGTAAGTGACCGTAAAGGAATTGACAACCCCTTATCGCGTTGGCTGCGAAGTTCTTATTTGTTTGTGCAGGTGCGAGGGACTCGCGCGTGGTCTCCTACTGGATTGATACCTTGGTTCTCAAAAACCGAGGAAAATACTTACGCTACTGTGCTGCATCATCCTTTGCTCTTCGAGGGAATTCAATGCAAGCTCGAGAAGTAGCACGGCTCGCCGACGCTGCTCATACAATGCGACGACTGCACGCAGACAGTGTTGCGGCTAACTTCGGGCATGCCGAAGCACCCCATATGGGTGTTCTTCAAATGCAAAAACGACGAGGTACGTGTTGTTTTCATTCGTCTTTGTCACCGTATTCTTTGATTCAATTACGATAGCTCATTTCGAACATCGTCATGTGTGTAGGAAGATGGATGCTCATTTAGGTTTTGGGAAAGAGAATACATTGATTTATTGATAGAAAGAAACTTAATAGATGTTCGTGTACTCCTTAGTAGAATTGAAGCTAATGATGCGGCTGCATGTACAATTAGAGAAGAAAATAGAGGGGAAGCAACGTCTACTTCTTTAAAATCAAAAAAGAAGAATGTAGAATGCAAGATCGAGAATCCGCAGATCAACAATGAAGACATGGAGAAGATATGGAAATTGGATATCTTCTAAAATGCATAATTGTGGTTCTTATTTTTTTTGGACTTGCCATTATAGCAATGATTTGGTGAAGTCCTATGTATCCAATGCCGTTGAAAAAGCAAAGAAATGTATTTTTGTGTGAAATTGAAATGCAAATGTCGGATTTGCGGGCCGGCGAGAACGGTGCCCGAACAGACCCCGCAAAGCCAACCTGTAAAAGAGCATATTCCGTGAATATCCTTTTATACGGGTCCGTTTTGCGGGGTCTGACTCTGCAGCCGCGGATCGGCGTTATACGGGGTCTGCTAGCGATGCTCTTAGGGTTTCTCGTCTTGTTGCGAGATTTGATGTCAGGTGTTTCAGATCTATGCAAGGGTTTAACTGCGACAATTGCGGCTCCAGGGCGCTGGCCCATAGGGGCACTTGCACGAAGACTTCCCCGCTGTCATCGACAAGGTCAAGTCGGCTCTGCTAGAGGAGCGGCGTCTGTACAAATTATAATCTGTGACTTTAGGTGACGGATTCAGTAGTGAACAAAATTCTAAATAGATGGGAAAAGAAAAGGCATTATTAATTAGTGGAAAAAACAGGCCAGAGTTCCGACCTGGTTGAGCCGAACCATTCCACCGTTCCCCACCCGCACCCGCACCCAAACCCAGCCAGCGGCCACCATGGCAGCGCCGCCGCCGCCGCCGCCGCCGGCGGCGGCGCTCCCGGACGACGCCGTCGAAGAGATCCTCCTCCGCCTCCCGCCCGACGACCCAGGTTGCCTCTTCCGCGCCTCCCTCGTCTGCAAGGCATGGAGGAGCGCCGTCTCCCATCCCCACTTCCGCCGCCGCTTCATCGACCTCCATCGCCACCGGCCACCCCCCGTGCTCGGCTTCCTCCACAACTGGGAAGACGAGCGCATCCCCGACTTCGTCCCCACCACCGCCTCGCCCTTCTCCCTCCCCGCTCCAGACCGCCGGTTCTGGCGCCCTCTCGACTGCCGCCACGGCCGCGCCCTCTTCCTCTCCGACCAGCGCCAGGAAACTCAGGAACTCCTCCTGTGGGAGCCAATCACGGGCGCCCGTCAGGGCATACCGGTGCCCGCGGCGTTCAGGTCCCAGTGGCCGACCGCGGCCGTGTTCTGCACAGCGGACGGGTGCGACCACCGCGACTGTGCGGGAGGTCCCTTCGGCGTGGTCTTCGTCTTCACCGTCGACATCTCGGACGACGTAGACGTTGTCACATCGGCATGCTTGTACTCGTCGGAGACAGGCACGTGGGGCGAGCTGACCTCGAGGGAATACGAGTTCACCACGGATTTTGAGCATCATTCCAGCGTGCTGGTTGGGAGGTCTCTGCTCTACTTCCTGACCGACGGTGGGATGTTCCTGGAGTACAATTTGGACAGTGGTGAACTGGCTGCGTTCAGACCACCACCTGACTATTACGGCAGTGACTGCGAAAGATTTAACCTCATGCTGGCGGAGGACGGTGGGCTGGGGGCTGTCGAAGGCATCGATTTCGAGCTCCTATTGTGGAAAAGGGAGGCGAGCGACGGCACTGATGCACGATGGGTGCTGAGCCGGATCATCGGCCTGCACAGTTTCGGTGGAGGCACACCTGCTCCAGTGTTGGGCTTTGCGGAGGGAGCAAATGCTATTTTCGTGAAAACTATTGGCAGTCTCTTCATGATCAAGCTGCAGTCGGAGCAGGGGAAAAGGGTGTGCGGTAATCATGGCTTCGGTAATTTGATTCCAGTTGTCAGCTTCTACACTCCACATTCTAGGCTCCAAGTGCCTGACGGTGAACACCACGACCCAGCGCAGCGGCTGAACCTACTGAGGAGGAGTGGTCAGCAGAGGGTATCGGAGGAGACATCACTAGAATTGGCGCAAGTGCTGTTTGATAAGGGGTGCAAGGCTATCAATGAGAAGGACTTTGCCAACGCGGCTGACTGCTTCAGACATGCTCTCGAGATCAGGTTAGGATTCTACTCCCAAACTCCACTTGTTCTCCTAGACATGCTGCTGTAGCGTAACATATGGATAGTTTGTGGGGAAGAAAACTTTCAGTTAGTTCATTGTTCTTTTCATGTGTGGCTCTGAGCCTTTTGAGTTCTGACATTTGTAGCTACCTTAGTAGGATTTAACATGCTCTATGGTAATGTGGTAACCGAGGGTGGTGCTTTGGTTTCATGTATTTGACCGTGAGCTGTGAGCACAATGGTGTGGGTGTTGGTGTTTGAGGCGTTAGTGAGTCCAGTTAGCCAATATGACCTGACAACACCACCTGGGAGTAGGGCCTATCATATTTTGTTGCGATGTCTGTAATGCGATGAGAATTAAATCAAAGTCCAAGTGCTTTAGGGATAGGTATTATCCTAGTTGATCGCCTCAGATTTGTACTTCATAATCTGTGCAAGCACTAGTAACTATAAAAGACAGTTGACATAAAATAGTTAACACCTTGTGTCATTAAAATGGTTTTGTTCCCTTCAGAGTACATGTTTATGCTATAATGTTAACGATGATGCATCGACAAATTTATGCATTGTTGTTGTCGTGTAGGGTTCGACATTATGGAGGCCTTGCTCCTGAGTGTGCTAGCACGTTTTACCGTTATGGAGTTGCCTTGTTATGCAAAGCTCAGGAGGCGACCAATCGTTCAGGTAATGTTTCAAAGCGTGCACCAAATGAAGAATCAATCACACCTACAACCAACAACGATGATGCTGGGAGCTCAGAGGCCTCTGGTAGCAGTGTTGAGCATGCTCCACCTTCAAGGGAAGGTGATTATGAAGAAGGTATGCTTTATCATTTATATCACTTTTGTTAGATGTGTATAGTTACTGTACATTTACTGTACCTTAGTTACTGTTCATCGCATGTATATGTTCTGGCCTTTGGCCCCTCAGTAAAGTGAGTTGTTCATTTCTAACATGGTAACAGAGCTTAGGTTCTCCTCTCTCCCGCTCCTGCGCGCTGCAACTCCGCGCATCCACTCCCGCCGCCGCCGCTGCTAGGCCTCCTCCCAGTCCGGCCGGCCTCCCCCGTCCGACTTGCTGCTGCTGCCCCTGGCCGGCTCTCTCTCCTCCCGACCTGCTGCCGTCGCCCCTGGTCGGCCTCCCCTCGGCCCGGCCGGCTGCGCCCGTCCCGCCCTCGACCAGTCCGGCGGCCTCCTCCGCTGCCTGGATCCGTCCCCGACGGACTCCTCTCCGGCCGCCGCCCCCTCCTCGTCTGGCTGCGACCCGCTCTCCGGCCGCCGCCCCATCTTCGTCCCGTGCGCTGGGCCGGACGACCGGTCTCCTCGACCGCTGCCGGACGGCCGGTCCGCTTCGGCTGCTCCTGTCGCCACCTGCTCGCCCCGGTCCGGACGGCCGCTGCCTGTCCCGGACGACCGGGCGCTGGCTTCGCCCCGGCCCGTCTTCGTCCGCGCCCAGGTCGCGCGCCCCGGCCACCGCCTGCTGACGCCTGCCGCCCGGCCTCTGCTGCCGGACGTCCGGCCTGCTCCGGTGCCCCTGTTGCCGGCCGACCGGCCTGCTCCGGCCGCGCCCCGGCCCTTCTGCGCTCCGCCCGGCCGCGCGCGGCCCTCCTGCTAGCGAGCCCGATCCCGATCCAGATCGGGGGCTGGGGCTACTGTAGCAAAAAGTCACTGTAGCAACACTGTAGCAGTTGACCAAAAAAAAAAGAAAAAAAGAAAAAAGAGCTCCTCATGTCCGCTTCCGGCTACGTTGCTGTTCCTCGGTGCTCGGTGATCTTCGATGGCACCAACTATGCTGAGTTTGCGGGCTTCATGCGGATCCACATGCGCGGCCTTCTCCTGTGGGGCGTTCTCTCTGGCGAGGTCCCCTGTCCGCCTTGCCCTGTCGCTCCCGTGACTCCTACCCCACCGGTGCCGCCGGTCCTTGCTGCTGATGCTTCTCAGGCTGACCGGGATGCAGCCAAGGCTCTTGATGATGCTGCGGTGGATGCTTATGATCAGCAGGTATCAGCCTATTCCGATGCTCTTTCTCTCTACCGGGATGCTCTGTCTGCTTACACTCAGTGGTGCAATGATGATGCTCGAGCTGCTGCTGTTCTCACTGCTAGTGTCCTACCTCAGTTTGCTTCGGAGTTCATGAGCCTCGGTACTGTTGCAGCGATGTGGTCTTACCTCTGTCAGCGCTATCAGCCCTCTGGTGATGCGCTCTACTTATCTGTGGTGCGTCAGGAGCATGCTCTTCAGCAGAGTGACTCTTCTGTCGATGAGTTCTACACACAGAGTTCTGCCATCTGGCGCCAGCTTGACTCTCTTCGGACAGTTGTTTGTGGAACTTGCCGTTGCTGCCAGACTATGAGGTCAGACTTGGAGTTTCAGCGTGTCCATGAGTTCTTATCTCGCCTCCGCTCCGAGTTTGAGCCTCGACGCGCTCACTTGCTTGCTCGTGGTCGTGTTCCTATCTCGGAGGTGCTTGCTGAGCTTCGTGCTGAGGAGACCCGTCTTCGTTCTGCTGGGTTGCTTGCTGTTCCCTCTGTGTTGGCTGCTCGAGCTCCTGTGTCGTCTGCTCGTCCCACCGCTCCACCGCTTCTGCCCACACCTTCAGGGGGGGTGGGTCGCCCTCCTTCTGCTGAGAAGGGCAGATCGCGCCGTGACACTTTCTGTGGCTACTGCTCCAGGCACGGTCACCCAGAGTCTGATTGCCGTCAGAAACAGCGAGACCAGAGGCGTTCTTCTTCCAGTGGGACTCATGCGTCTCCCCCGACTCCGTCACTCACTGACCAGGATATTATGCGCCTCAAGCGCATGCTGGCCTCCTCTGGTTCTTCCTCGACGGGTTCTGCTGCTACTGTGACTGCCATCACCACTCCGCCCCCGTCAGAGACTACTCAGTCAGGTACATCCTCGTGGGTTCTGGATTCTGGAGCTTCCTTTCATATGTCCTCTGATTCTTCTGCTTTATCTTCCCTTCGACCTCTTGCTTTTCCTCTTAATGTTCTCACTGCCGATGGCACACCTCTTCCTGTTGCTAGTCGTGGCATTCTTTCTACTCCATATTTTTCTGTTCCTAGTGTTTCTCATGTTCCTCGTCTTACCATGAATCTTTTTTCCGCTGCCCAACTTACTGATTCTGGTTGTCGTGTCATTCTTGATACCGACTCTTGCTCCATTCAGGATCGTCGCACCAAGGCTTTGGTTGGTGCTGGCCCCCGGCGCCGTGAGTCAGAGGGCCTTTGGGAGGTTGACTGGCTTTGTGTTCCTTCCGCTGCCACCACTTCTGCCAGCTCTCATGCTCTTGCTGCCTCTTCGTCTGCGTCCTTCCAGCAGTGGCATCATCGCCTTGGTCACATCTGTGGCTCTCGCTTGTCTTCTTTAGTTCGTCAGGGCCTTTTAGGGTCTGTATCTGGAGATGTCTCCTTACATTGTAATGGTTGCAGACTTGGCAAACAGACCCAGTTACCTTATCCTACCAGTGAGTCTGTATCTCAGCATCCTTTTGACTTAGTTCATTCTGATGTCTGGGGTCCTGCTCCCTTTGATTCGAAAGGTGGTCATCGTTACTATGTTTTGTTTATTGATGATTTCTCTCGCTACACTTGGCTCTACTTCATGAAATCTCGTAGCGAGGTTCTCTCTATATACAAACGATTTGCTGCCATGGTTCACACTCAGTTTTCCACGCCCATTCGTACTTTTCGTGCTGACTCCGCTGGCGAGTATATCTCCCAGTTGTTGCGTGGTTTTCTCGCGGAACAGGGTACTCTTGCCCAGTTCTCATGTCCTGGTGCTCATGCTCAGAATGGCGTTGCTGAACGGAAGCATCGTCATCTGCTTGAGACGGCTCGTGCACTGATGATTGCCGCTTCTCTTCCACCCCACTTTTGGGCTGAGGCTGTTTCTGCATCCACCTATCTCATTAACATGCAGCCCTCGACTGCTCTGCAGGGTGGTATTCCTATGGAGTGTCTCACTGGTCGATCTCCTGACTACTCAGCGCTCCGTATGTTTGGATGTGTGTGCTATGTCCTGCTTGCCCCGCGGGAACGCACCAAACTGACTGCTCAGTCGGTTGAGTGTGTTTTCCTTGGCTACAGTGATGAGCACAAGGGCTATCGTTGTTGGGACCCTGTTGGTCGTCGGTTGCGCATCTCGCGTGATGTGACCTTTGATGAGTCTCGCTCTTACTACCCCCGCCCTTCCTCCTCGAGTTTCTCTGTGGACGACATTTCTTTCCTTCTCCTTCCCGATACCTCCTCCTCTGTGCCTCAGGTCTCTCCCCTTCCTCCGACCCGTCTTACTCTTCCTCACATTCCACTCACACCCCACTCCCCTCCACCCTCATCTCCACCATCCTCTCCGATCCGTCGGCCTCTCTCTCCTTTTCCTCTCCACTACACTCGCCGCCCTCGTGTTGAGGATGATTCTCCTGACACACCTTCCACTTCCGATGTTCCTCCTTCCACGCCTTCACCAGTTCATAATCTCCGTGCTCGACCTCGGCCCCCTCTTGATCGCTACTCTCCTGCCCAGTACGGCTTCTCTGTTGTTGCTGAGCCGACTTCCTATCAGGCTGCCCTCACTCAGCCTGAATGGCAGCTTGCGATGGCCCAGGAGCTTGCTGCCCTTGAGCGTTCTGGCACATGGGATCTGGTTTCCCTTCCTTCTGGTATTCGTCCCATCACATGCAAGTGGGTCTATAAGATTAAGACTCGCTCTGATGGTTCTCTTGAGCGCTACAAAGCTCGTCTTGTGGCTCGTGGTTTTCAGCAGGAGCATGGCCGCGATTATGATGAGACATTCGCTCCTGTGGCCCACATGACCACTGTCCGCACTCTCCTTGCTGTCGCTTCTGTTCGTCATTGGTCTGTGTCTCAGCTTGACGTTCAGAACGCCTTTCTCAATGGTGAGTTGCGTGAGGAGGTTTATATGCAGCCACCCCCAGGGTACTCTGTTCCTGATGGTATGGTCTGCCGACTTCGCCGCTCTCTCTATGGTCTTAAACAGGCCCCTCGTGCCTGGTTCGAGCGGTTCGCCTCTGTTGTGACTGCCGCGGGCTTCTCGCCCAGTGATCATGATCCCGCTTTGTTCGTTCACACGTCTCCTCGTGGTCGGACTCTTCTCCTTCTCTATGTCGATGACATGATCATCACTGGTGACGACTCCGACTACATTGCCTTTGTTAAGGCTCGCCTTCGCGACCAGTTCCTCATGACTGATCTTGGTCCACTTCGCTATTTTCTTGGGATTGAGATCTCCTCGACCTCTGATGGCTTCTACATCTCCCAAGAAAAATATATTCAGGATCTTCTTTCTCGCGCTGCTCTCGGTGATGAGCGCACAGTTGTGACTCCTATGGAGCTCAACGTTCAGCTTCGTGCCTCTGATGGTGACCCTCTTCCTAATCCCACTCGCTATCGTCACCTCGTTGGCAGTCTTGTCTATCTTGCTGTTACGCGTCCTGACATCTCCTATCCTGTCCACATCCTGAGTCAGTTTGTTTCAGCCCCCACCTCTGTCCACTATAGTCATCTCCTCCGTGTTCTACGATATCTTCGTGGCACAATCTCTCAGCGTCTTTTCTTCCCCCGCTCCAGCTCTCTTGAGCTCCAGGCCTACTCTGATGCTACCTGGGCTAGTGATCCCTCTGATCGACGCTCGCTGTCTGCTTACTGTGTCTTTCTTGGTGGCTCTCTTATTGCCTGGAAGACAAAGAAACAGACTGCAGTTTCTCGCTCGAGTACAGAGGCTGAGTTGCGAGCCATGGCTATGGTGACTGCTGAGGTGATCTGGTTACGGTGGTTACTTGAGGATTTTGGTGTGTCTGCTACTACCTCGACTCCCTTACTGTCCGACAGTACCGGTGCTATCAATATTGCGCGTGACCCGGTGAAGCATGAGCTCACCAAGCACATCGGTGTGGATGCCCACTTTGTGCGTGCTGCTGTGCAGGATCAGACTCTCGCTCTTCACTATGTGCCCTCTGAGTTACAGTTGGCAGACTTCTTCACGAAGGCACAAACTCGAGCGCAGCATAGTTTTCTTCTCTCCAAACTCAGTGTGGTTGATCCACCATGAGTTTGAGGGGGGGTGTTAGATGTGTATAGTTACTGTACATTTACTGTACCTTAGTTACTGTTCATCGCATGTATATGTTCTGGCCTTTGGCCCCTCAGTAAAGTGAGTTGTTCATTTCTAACAACTTTAACGGTTTAACCACTATAGGTTGAAATATATCACTGTATTTTGCATTGTTCTTCAGGTTTATGGAATGGTATTTTAGAGAAAACTGCAGGATTAGTTGACCCCACAACTTTAACATGGCACTGCTACTGCCATTATTATCCTTTTTTCATCTATATATACCTAATAAACTGGTTGCAATAAGTTGCCATCGGCTGTTCATGCCTAAAGAAGAGTATATATACCTAATAAACTTCTAATCAGTAATTTGCCCATGCTAATGCAAAGTACTAATAGTTTGGGACTTTAAATGTTCTTACTAATATTATATGATCACAGTATACTAAGTAAGTTGGATCTTCTACGCATTTGTATGCATCTCATTGCTGTTTGTTTCTTCTTGGGCTGTGTGCATCCTCGATTCAGAGGCCAAGAATAATAAAACTCTTCCATTTTCTAAGAAAAAAATAAATGTTTTTCTTCTTTCAATGGTAAATGCTGATAGAGTTGTTGGTTAGGGGCAAACTTGCATGACAAAGATCAGAAGGATGGGAACATGACAGGCGATGGAGATGATTCTGATTTGCATTTGGCCTGGAAAACGTTGAATACTGCAAGGGTGATAGTTGCCAAGAGTCCAGACAAGACAATGGAGAAGGTTATTATATTGAATTCTCTGGCTGAAATCTCCATGAGAAGAGGTAACCTCAGCTATCTCAGTTACTAGTGTGTTAGACTGGTGAATGGTCATTTGATTTTCATTTTTGATTCTCTGGCTGAATTCTCTGGTGATAGTTGCCTCACATTTGATTTTCACTTTTGTAGAGGACAGACACAGCTCAATCGATTACTACTTCGAAGCTTTATCGATCTTGGAACATTTGGTTAGGCCTGACCATATTAGAATTGTCGATCTGTATCCTCTTTGTGGAGATAAGAGTGTCAGCCGCTGACCTATAAATCAGCATATTAGGTATGATTTAAAATAATTTGAGTTAACCCAAATCTTGCATGGGTGGCTTCACCTGCTGAAATCCACATGTAAGTGTGCATTTGGGGACGAACTGTGATCACCAGAGAAAAATGTCAGGTAGATAATGCTGCTCTATTGTAATACTTTCGTCTTTGAGTTTGATTCGTCCGTTGTTTGTTACCTTAATTCAGTTCTAGAAATGCCCGCATATGTTTGGCCTTGGAGTTAGCATCCAAGGTTGGGGATGCAATCCCATATTGTGCAAAGGCTATTTCAGTAGGCAAGTGGCGTATGCATAATCTGATAAATGCCAAGGAAGCTTTGTTGTCTGATAAAGGACGCTCAGGGAAGTCAACTCTAGAAGATGAGATATCTTACCTTGCTAGAATGTTGCGTCGACTCCAGAAGAAGGTGAACATACTGGATTTTATTCATGTTACCAATTTGGTTCTGCTCATGAATCCAGTAGTGCTCTATGAACGAACAAGACCTTTTTCCTTGCTTGTGAGGAACAATAATAACATCTCACTTAATTGTTTTGGTTTAGCTTGAAGAACTGCAGCAAGCAATGCCAACCTCAAGCAACGGTTATTGTTCTGATGCGCTTGTCCTATGGGGACTTAGCACGATCTTTCCCGACTGTCTACTACAACAATTTGTGCTTGACTTCGGCGAGAGAGGGGCGATGACGACAGCGTGCCTTCTGATCGCTTCAGTGCTTATAATCGTCGCTAGGTGATCTATGCATCTGGATGCAATTTTTATTATTTCTGATGTTCGATGTACTGTCATGGTTAAACATGAATAGACGAAAAGTTTTCTCGCAAAATAAAACTTCTGTCAACAAAATTCAGTTCCAAAGCAATTTCTTACTTTTCTGGTCACGCGGCTCCACCGTCTCAACCTGGTTGAGCCCTCGTGCCCTAAAAAAAAAAACCCTGGTTGAGCCCAACCACTTCCCCCGTCCCTCCGATATTCCCCACCCACACCGAGCGCCATGGCCTCGCCGCCGCGCCGCCGCGTCTTGCCGCCGGCGCTCCCGGACGATCTCGTCGAAGAGATCCTCCTCCGCCTCCCGCCCGACGACCCGCCCTGCCTCCTCCGCGCCTCCCTCGTCTGCAAGACCTGGACCGGCATCGTCTCCCACACCGCCTTCCGCCGCCGCCTCCACGAGCTCCACCGCCACCGGGCAGCCCCCGTGCTCGGCTTCCTCCACGACTGGGATGACGAGCGCATCCCCCGCTTCATCCCCACCACCGCCTCCTCCTTCACCCTCGCCGCCCCGGAGTGGCGCTCCTGGCGGCCCATCGACTGCCGCCACGGCCGCGCTCTCTTCCTCTCCAAGTGCTCCGGTGCTCGGGAACTCCTTGTGTGGGAGCCAATCACGGGCGCCCAGCAGCGCGTACAGGTGCCCGCAGCAGCGTCCGAGAGCGACATGCCGGCGGCGGCCGTGTTCTGCGCAGCGGACGGGTGCAACCACCACAAGTGCTTGGGGGGTCCTTTCTGCGTGGTATTCCTCTTCGGCGTCATCTTCTTCACGGACGACAGCGACGAGGAGCAATATGTCACGTCGGCGTGCGTATACTCGTCGGAGACTGGCGCCTGGGGTGAGCTGACCTCGCTGCCCGGCGAGTTCGGCAACTTTGACTACTTTTCCAGCGTGCTCGTTAGGCGGTCTCTGCTCTACTTCATGTCCGACGCTAAGTCGATACAAGAATATGACTTGGCCAGGCACAGCCTAGCTGTGTTTAGCCATCCCAACGGTGGCGACTTCGGCGACGGGGTGAGAATTAACCTCATGCTGGCGGAGGATGGTGGACTGGGAGTCAGCGAAGGCTTGGTTCAGCATCTCAAATTGTGGTCAAGGGAGGTGGGTGACGGCGCCGATCACCGATGGGTACTGAACCGGGTCATTAACCTGAAAATTTTGCTTCCAAATGATGCTCTCGTGGATGCAACAAGTTCAGTGCAAGTGTTGGGCTATGCTGAGGAAGCGAATGTCATTTTCATCAACACGGTTGCTGGCCTCTTCTCAATCGAACTACAATCAGAGCGGGCAAGGAGGGTGTGCGATTATCATGATGTCTGTAATCTGATCCCAGTTGTCAGCTTCTACACTCCACATTCTCCACTAGAGCGGGCACAGGCGCTGTTCAATAAGGGGTGCAAGGCTGTCGAGGAGAGGGACTTCACCAACGCCATTAATTGCTTCAGGCAAGCTCTCAAGATCAGGTTAGGGTTCTACTCTCAAACTCCACTTCTTCTCGCAGACAGGCTGTGTTTATGTATGGATGGATTGTGGGAAGAAAACTTTGAACTAGTTCTTTGTTCTTTTCATACATTACCTGGGAGAAGGGCCTGGCATAATTTGTTATGATGTACTGCAATGATCATCAGATCGAAACCAAAGTGGTTGAGGGATACGTGTTATCCTATTTGATCGTTGTGCAGTTTACTTACATGGTTCCTTGGAATTGCACTTCATAATCTGTGCAAGCACTAGTTAGTAACTAGAAAAGACAGTCGGCAGAACATAGTTAGCACCTTGTGTCATGAAAATGCGTGTTGTTCTACCTCAGATTACATTATGCCTCATGCCTATGTTATAACCTTAATTAACGATGACACATCAACAAATTTATGCCTTGTTGTCATGTAGGGTTCAACATTATGGAGAACTTGCTCCGGAGTGTGCTAGCACGTTTTACAGATATGGACATGCCTTGTTATGCAAAGCTCCGCGGGTGGCCAATCCTTCAAAGTGTGCATCCAATGAAGAATCAGGCAAAATTACACCTACGACCAACAAAGATGATGCTGGGAGCTCAGAGGCCTCTGGCAGCAGTGTTGAGCATGTTCCACCTGCGAGGAAAAGTGATTCTGAAGAAGGTATACTTTATATTGTTTTCACCAACATCTATCACTGTATTTTGCATGGATCTATAGGTTTGTGATAGAAGTTCTCTTGATGGAAGGGCCTTTTTAGAGAAAGCTGCAGGATGAGTTGACCCCACCAACTTTAACATGCTGCTCCTACTGCAGTCATATACACTGGAACACATTATTATCCCTTTTTGTGTCTATATACTCCTAGTTGATAATACTACTGATTGCAATAAATTTTCATAATCTGTTCATGCCTAATGAAGAGTATACCTAATAAACTTTTAATCAGTAGTTTACCCATGATGCTAATGCATAGTTATAGTTTGGGACTTGAACTGTTTGCCATCTAGATGTATATCTCAGATCCCCATCATCATTCCACATGAGATGACCTAATGAATATTGTTTTGCTAATAGATCTTAAGGCGCAATTCATATTACAGAAAACACAGAAGTGCTTTAATTGATCATAAGAAAGCTTGTTTTGGGTTGACCATATTTTGAATGTATACCTGATGCCAATGTCAGCTGTATTTATATGTTTATTTTTGTGTTTCTTGCTTGTATAGTTGTAATGGTATTGTCATATTAAGTAGGTATGGATCTATGAATCACTGGCCTTTGATCCAGTTTTCAGCCTGGTTTCCCTCGTAAACAAGGCCATCTTGTTCAGGTTTTTGATCCAGTTTAAACTCGATCAGCCAAAGCCTAAGGGGTGACTCCTGGCCTTTGCCCGCTTTTTTGAGCAATATATTTAGGTGGGAGAACACCTC
>LR738715.1:35375239-35388610 GCA_902687465.1 Secale cereale | reverse complement strand
GGGGGGGTAATTTTATTTTCGCGTTATCAAGAGGGGGTTGCATGCGTGCGTCCATGGACCTGGTGCGTCTCCACTGTCAGCCTTTTCACGTACAGTCCTCTTCCGATGACTCTCGTTTGTTGACCACGTTGACCAGGCCGCGCCGAGCGCACCAAGGCGGTGGACGACAGGAAGGCCCCAGACGACAATGAGCCGGAGATGGGAAGATGCGGAAGTGGAGTCGCGGAAGGAGAGGTGTACGAGGGTTAACTGGTTCTGGTGCGGCGTGATTCTGCGGTCGGCGGAGAATAAGAGGAGGGGTGGAGGGATGGCCTGGCCGATGGTGGGGTAGCGCTTCGCAGTGAAGTGTGCTAAGCAAAGCTGCTACCAGCAAGAGGCGGGAGCAGGTGGTCCCGGCGACGCTGGAGGAAGAAGATGAGAGATTGAAGATGGATGCCGGTCTTTGGATGTAAATTCAATGGCTATCGATGTCAAAATCATTTGTTTACTAAGTTGACAACGCCTTGCATTGGCTTCGACATATTGGCCCATATTTTAGCCTAAAAAATGTGGCACGTATTCAAACCATTTTTTAGAATTTACAGTCCATTTGCTGGGCTGGATGAACAAATAATGTAGCGTCCATGCGGTCCATTCATTTTTTTTCTCTAAAAAACTACAACCCATTTGCACTTTCTCGAAATACACGAATTTGCTGGCCTGGGTGAACAAATAATGTAGCGTCAATGCGGCTCATTTATTTTTTCCAAAAAAATTACAGTCCATTTGCACTTTCTCGAAATACATGATTTTGCTGGGCTGGTTATAATTATAATATTGGGTTGGGCGCAACAATGTTATAAAAAAAATAAACATGGGCAAAACATTTTGTTATAAATGTATTTAAATTACAAGTGCTTTATTATTACATTGATTCTTAAAGCTTACCAAGCTTTTCTACAGAATCAACATGATTTTCGTTGCCTTAATGTTAGAAAAAACCCAGGTTTTTATTGTTAAACATTTATTTTTATAAGTTCATAAGACGTGGGATATGTTTCTCTTATATATGTAACTATCTGTTAAATATATGATGATAATAACAATAATACATAATAACATATGAAATAGTATAAATATATATAATATAGTTAGAAGGGAAACATAAGTTGGACTAGGCGTTCTTATTCTTATATAAAAAAATAGAATAGACCTTTGCGTTGTCTTCAAAAATATACAAAGTTGGGTTCCGGATGTTTAAGAAACAATAAAACCTAGGATGGGAGGTCCATAGGCCGGTCGATACATGACGGCCTTCAAAACAATACAACCCGGCATGTTGTGGGTTGCGCATGTTAAAAAAGAAAGCTTATACTAGGCAGCCCACAACCCAGCTAGCCTCCAGGCCCTGTATGAGAACGCACCGGAGCCAGGGAAGACATGCTACATTAGATTTAGAATCCTTGCCTATTTTCTATAGAAAGTACTAAAGTAGCCCTGTGGCCAAGTTCTATTCCTCAACAGTTGCTCCACCCAGGTTCGATTCCACCTGATGGAGTGAAAATATCCCCAAATTTTTGCCTCTGTCATTACTGACATGTGGGTCCCCATTGTCATCTACGCACACCACCTCCAAGACTTGCCACAACTTCATCCCTCGTTTTCTCTGTTTTTCGCACACTCAACATTTTGTGAGCATTTTGGAAATAGCATATCTTTTTGACTTTTCATCATATGAAGATGTGCTATGCATGAATGTTGACCAACATGATGTTAACTGGCTGGTAGTTCTATTTTTAACCATGAATAAAACTTCCAACATGATGTTATCCCTGTTTGAAAAGGGCGTGTTAATATAAATGCTCTGCCTCTCGAACTTGCAGTTTCTTATCTAAAACTGAAACTTGCAGTTTATTCTCTGAGAATCACATCATCTGCACTTTATATATGAAACTACATTTTTTAAAGTGCTAAAAATAGATCTCTGGAATTCAAAAAATACTTCAGATGCTCAATACCGCAAATCTGAAATTCAAAAGACATTCATATATGAAAGTACTCTCAAAATAGACAACACAAAACACAATTCACAACCTGCAAATACTGACAACACTAAGCTCCTCCTCAGACTATTGGGGGGGGGGGGGCAGTCCCCTCCTATTCCTTGGCGACAGACAGCCGCCCCGTGAGACGAGGTGAACGGCGAGGGAGAGGATGGCGGGGAGTCGTCGTCGCGCCAACTACTTTTCTCCTCTTGCAGTTGGGTTCAGTCGACGAACACTCCACCGGCTCGCTCTGCCACGACACCCTCACAAACGACACCGTGTAGATGCTCAATCCTTCAATCTCTGGTGGATGCTCCATCTTGGATTGATACTCCCACCACCGGTGCCTCACGATCGGATCTGGTGAATCTATTTGCTCCATGGCCTAGAGGAGCAACTCTATGTACTCCCGCGCGACTCCCTCCGGGAGTATCACCGACTTTTCGCTCTATTCCAGATATTCGGCCATCGCTCTCGCCGTCGCCGCTAATTGCTCTAGGTTGTCAAGCCAAGACTGTATCTCCAACATCATGGCTAGCTTCACAGGGTCGCCGTCTATGATCCTCACGTATTTGCTGTACTCCTCCATCGATCTACGTCTCCACAACATCTTCACTCGCCGGCGGTGGCCTCTTTTGGAAATGAAGAGGAGAGAAGCGGTACTGATTTTGGATTGGAAGAGGAGAGCAGCGGCAGTGGTTTTGAAATGGAAGAGGACAGGAGCGGTGCTGGTTTTGGATTGGAACGGGAGAGGAGCGACGGTGGTTTAAGAGGAGATGAGCGGCGTTGGTCTTGAAGAAGTATTTTTTTGATTTGCGTATTTTGGGTCAAAGTTTGACCTCGTAATTTGACAAGCAAAATGCGAATGCATGTCATAAAAAATTGTACCTTTTGGTTTGTATCTGAATGTACTTTCAAATTATATTATTTTTGCACTATATAACATATATTTTATTTGTTAAAATCATGGTCAAATATGACCTAGAATACAAGGGAGACTAGTAAAATTGGGGTCTCTTTCTTAATTGAAGGGTAAATTGATTTTGATCCGGTCACAGCGCGCTGGCCCTCATCCAATCCTAAATCACAGTCGCACACTCCTCTCCCTCTTCTCCATTGCAAAACCACCCCCTCTCCTCTCCATTTCTCCGTTCCAAAACAACCGTATCGCCTCTCCATCTTCTCCATTGCAAAACCACCGTCTCGCCTCTCCCTCTTCTCCGTTGCTAGACCATTGTTCTCCTCTCATCTTCCAAAGCCATCACCGCACCTCTCAGAAGCACGTCGATAGAGAGGACGCAGAAGCGAATCGTGGAGATCGCCGACAGCGACCAGGCAATGTTAGCTAGGTTGAAGGAGATCCTTACTTGGTTTGACAACGAGTGGGAGATTTCGAGGGCGGTGAGGGCCATGTGGTAATGTATGAGAAATAGCGAGAGGGCGGCGATGTACTCCCCAGCGTCAGTCACGCCGCAGTCCTTCGGGTTCATCAAGTATCTCCTCTGGGCGATGGAGCAGACAGATTCGCCCGAGGGGAATATCAGGCGGAGGTGGTGGGTGTACAGGTCGAAGGTCGAGCATCCATAGGATAACAAATCGATCGAGTATGGTGTGCCGTTCGAGAGGGTGCAGTACCAGCCGGAGCCACATGAGTATTCGTTCTCCCAGTGCAAGAGGAGGTCAGATGGCGCGATGTTGCTTCCCCTCCGTTATCCACGGTCCCCTCGCCGCTCACCTCGTTTCAACGGCGGCGGTAGTGTTAAAGGTAAGCTTCACACAAACCTAATCTTCCATCTGCTCATGCTTACAATCAGTGTGACGGCTAAGGAAAATCATACAGGAAAGTACTGGGTAGTACTCCGAGTCTCTGAGTACTACGCCAATCACCCTAAATAGCTCTAGACCAAAAACAAAGTTGTGACAATGTGTACAAATAAAGAAAAATTGATTGGTGCTTCTTTCAGAAAAGAGTACTCCCTAGAAAAGTGCCAATATAAGCTACTCCTATTTGATTAACGGATTTGCTGCCTAGAAATATCTGTCCACAGAGAGCGCCACCCGTCCCACCGGTGGTGGAGGCCAATGCTTGGAAGGAGCATGGTTGGTGTCAGTAATTTTTACTTGGCACCTCTCACTCTGCATATATGCCAGTTCCATCCATACATTTGTGCAGTTCCACCAAAATGCAGCTGAATAACCCTGTTTGCATAGATAATGAAAAAGCATGATTACATTATAGTGGCACTAGTTGATGAAACATACACTAATTAATAGAAGAAACTTCATTTTCTTAATGAGAAAATGTTGCGATAGTATCAAAGTATGCCATGCTACGAGGGCGAGATGGGCCCTGCGACGCCTCATACGGTAGGCCTCATACTGGAAATTGACCCAATTCTCCCCGATACACCTTCTGTCTGTGATGAACATTAGTGTACATCGGTAGTACAAGGAGGGTCCTTGAGACATTCCAATCTCTATTTTTGTGCAGATCAACTCAAATTAAGCACTCCACATTGCAGAAACACTTAAACATTAACAATTGGACTAGTTGTTGAAACATATACTAACAAAGAGAAGCACTTTCTTTATCTTCATTGGAAATAAAATGATGGAGAGGACACTCGCTCTATTGTAACTGTATTATTACTTCATTTTATCAGTGGCACTAGGGTCACTACTAGAAAAATGGCTATAGATGAGATTGACACTAATGGCGCACCCGACAAGCGGTGCGCCATTAGAGTTGAATACACTAATGGCGCACCTGGCTCAGGGTGCGCCATTAGTATCAATTTTTTTCCTTTTCCAAACATACTAATGGCACATCCAGACACAGTGCGCCATTACTAGTTGTAACTAGTAATGGCGCACCAGTCACAGAGTGCGCCACTACTGTTGTTTTTTTTATTATATTTTTTATTCTTTTTTTTGCAAAACTACTAATGGCGCACTGTTCCACAGTGCGCCATTACTAGTTTAAACTAGTAATGGCGCACTTTGGGACAGTGCGCCATTAGTATGTTTTTTTAATATTTTTTTTGCAAAACTACTAATGGCGCACCACCAGAAGGTGCGCCATTAGTAACCTGGGTTACTAATGGCGCATTTTGAAGTGGTGCGCCATTAGTAAGTGGGCACCAACAAGATATTTTGGACAGCCACTCCTACCCACTCACTTTCTCCCCACTTCATTCTCTCCACCTCCTCCTTGTCTCGGGTGCCTCCTCTTTGTCACCTCATTTCCACCATAGATTCATTCAAATTAAGTGGTTAAATTACCTTGTTTTGATAGGTAAGTAACGGGGGAAGCTATATTTATGTTGTTCTCCCTACAACAATGTGCACATGCACTTTTTATGGCCTAGCTAGATCTATGTATGTTCGTGGTGTTGCATATGTTTGTGGTGTTGCATATGTGTTTGTGTTTGGAGGTGTACCGGTATTTGAAATGCGATAGTTGCCACTATTTTACCGGAATGTTGATTCATTTCCGTGTCGGCGAGAATTTTGGCATTAAGCATTCTTTTTGGTCCTATTTTTAGGGAAAGTCATGCCAAATTTTTTCTTGGTTCTAAAATATTGTTTTGCTCTACCCCGCAGGCGACCATGGTCCGCACGATGACCGAAGGCATCGTGTGAGCTCCGCGAAGGCCGAGATGCTTCAAAAGAACGAGACGAAGATAAGATGTCCATGTCGAAGATGCAAGCTGAAGAGCCTTATTGCGGACCCGGATTCCGGGCAGGTGCGGGACCACCTGCTTTTGCGTGGTTTCCTGGATGGCTATCAGTGGCAAGGTGATGAAGATGACTACGGAGTCGTCCATGGGGGCTGGGCAAGAAATGAGGAAGGGCAGCAAGACAACCACGGCGGCTCGGGCGGGCGAGAAGACGAAGAATCCCCAGGAGATGATCACGACGGTGATGCTGTACACAGTCATCATGTAGAAGATGCAGGACATGATGATGAGGAAGATGCCGGAGCAGACGACGGGCATGATCATGAAGATGATGATGCCGGCGGAGCAGACGACACTGGACCATCGATGGGCTGGGTGCAGGACCCTCATATTCAAGAGCTGCTTCTCAAGCAGACGGATAACGCAAGAGCTGCCGCCCGAGAGAAAGCCAAGATGGATCAACTGGAGTTAGACGCGGTTACTCCATTGTATGAAGGATGCAGGCCCGAGGATACCCGCCTGAAAATAACGCTCTTGGCTCTGGAGATGAAGGTAAAACACAAAATGACCGACGCATGCTTCGACGAGAACATGTCATTCTGGCACGAACATCTTCCCAAGGGGAACAAGTGCCCGACCAGTTTCGAGGAGGCGAAGAAAATCGTGTGTCCTCTGGATTTACCGCACGTGAAATACCATGTGTGCATGAACAATTGCATCATTTATCGGGACGAGCACGCGGAGTCTACCATATGTCCGGTGTGCGGCGTCACTCGATACAAGAAGAGGAAGAAAGCTCCTCGAAAAGTGGTGTGGTACTTTCTGATCACTCCTCGTCTGCAGCGGTATTTCGCAGACCCTAAGGTAGCAAAGCTCCTGCGTTGGCACGCGGATATGGAGGAGAAGAAGCGAGAAGATGACGCAAATGATCCGGAGATAGATAAAAAAGACAAGATGCTGAGTCACCCTAAGGATGCGAGCCAGTGGCAAGCGTTGAACTTCGAAGACCTAGAATTTGGGAACGATCCAAGGAACATCGTGCTGGGCGCGAGCACCGATGGAGTCAATCCGTTTGGCAGCCAGAGAAGCACACATAGCACCTGGCCTGTGTTTGTGTGGATGTACAACCTTCCCCCTGGTTGTGCATGAAGAGGAAGTACATTCACATGAGTATGCTAATTGAAGGACCGAAACAACCAGGGAACGACATCAATCTGTATCTGGGGCTGCTGAAAGAGGAGCTTGACACGCTGTGGAAAACGCCAGCCAATACGTGGGATGCCGCAGAGAAAGAATATTTCCCTATGAGAGCCGCGCTGCTCAAGACGGTGCACGACTATCTCGGTTACGGATATGTCGTGGGGCAGGTGGTCCACGGATTTTCTGGATGCGTCAGGTGCATGGATGACACAATGTATCGCCAGCTAGATAGAGATCCCGGGTCTTCGAAAACCGTGTTCATGGGACATCGAAGGTGGCTTCACGACGATGACCTGTGGAGAAAACGCAAGGATCTGTTCGATGGTGAAACCGAACCCCGAGGACGCCCGCGTACGAGGAGCGGCGAGGAAATAGACGAGCTGTTGAAAAGTTGGAAAGATTGCCCACTGCCGGGAAAGAAGCAAAAGGCGCCAGAGCCGGGAAAGAAGCAAAAGGCGCCAGAGCCGCTGCTGAAGGTATGGAAAACGAGGTCTGTTTTCTGGGACTTGCCGTACTGGAAGATCCACCGTGTGCCTCACAGCCTTGATGTCATGCATATCACGAAGAACGTGTGCGAGAGTCTGCTTGGTACCCTACTCAACATGCCAGAGAGGACTAAAGATGGGCCGAAAGCAAGGGCAGACTTGAAATCAATGGGCATTAGGCAGGAGCTTCACGCTATATATGATGATCATGATGATGATGAGGTGAAGCAGGACACGGAAAGTCGTCGCAAAGGCAAAAAGGCCAAGAAGACCGGAAATGACTACCCTCCCGCGTGCTTCACTCTAAGTCAGGAGGAGATCGAGCAGTTTTTCACCTGCCTCGTAGGAGTAAAACTTCCTTACGGTTACGCGGGGAAGATAAGCAGATACTTAGACCCAGCGAAGCTGAAGTTTAGCGGGATGAAGTCTCACGACTGTCACGTGCTGATGACGCAGATACTTCCAGTTGCAATCCGTGGGATCATGGACGCGCACGTCCGTGAAACCCTATTTGGCCTATGCAACTTTTTTGACGTCATCTCTCGGAAGTCTGTTGGCGTGAGGCAACTCAGAAGGCTACAGGAAGAGATCGTGGTGATACTATGCGAGCTTGAGATGTACTTCCTGCCCGCATTCTTCGACGTTATGGTGCATCTGCTGGTCCATATCGTGGACGATATCATCCAACTCGGACCAACGTTCCTGCATAGCATGATGCCGTTCGAAAGGATGAATGGTGTCATCAAAGGATACGTTCGCAACATGTCACGTCCAGAGGGAAGCATAGCCAGGGGCTTTCTGACCGAAGAGTGCATCTCCTACTGCACGAATTATCTAGGCATCGAGAACCCCGTTGGTCTGCCCGTCAACAGGCACCTCGGCAGGCTCGCTGGATGGGGTCACCATGAGGGTCACCGTGAAATGCATGTCGACTTCGAGGGTCGACTCGCCGACTTTGAAAGAGCAAACCTAGTCGCGCTACAACACATAGACGTGGTCGATCCTTGGGTGGTAGAGCACAAAACCTTTATTGAGAAGACGTACAATGAGCGAGGCCAACAGAGGACGGACGGAGATATAATCAAAGAGCACAACTCATGTTTCACGCGTTGGTTCAAGTAGAAGCTCATATTCGCCTTGTCATAGGGCGCCGAGCACAACCTGATGACCTGTGAGGCGTATGATATCAACGGATACACATTCTACACCGAGGCCAAGGACATGAAGAGCGATGGTTATCAGAACTCCGGGGTAACGATGGAATCCTACACCGGTAATGACAAGGACAGATACTACAGAAGGATCGAGGAGATCTGGGAGCTGAGCTACGCTGGAGAGAAGGTCCCGATGTTCCGTGTCAGATGGGCCAAGAGCATCCTAAAAGAAGACCGGTATTTCACCACCATGGTTATACCCGAAGCCAAATCCAAGACTGTGGGCGCAAACGTCACCGCGAAAAATGAGCCATGGGTACTGGCTTCCCAAGTTGACCAATGCTTCTTCATTACTGACCCGTCAAAGCCCAGTCGTGTTGTCGTGAGGAGAGGCAAAAGGAAGATCATCGGAATGGATGGAGTAGCCAATGAGCAAGACTTCGACCAGTACGGTGACCCGAGGATCGAACATGACGACGATAATGAAGTAGCAGCATAAACCACAAGAAGAAAAAGGACCACCCTACCTAAATCACGTCCGTTCCACAAAAGAACTCCATTTGCGAAAAAGAAGGGCAAGAAGATTGTGAACAGACAGCTAGCTAAGATCGATTGTATTTAAATCGTAGCCTTCATTTCTCGATTGTATTTCATGGGCACTTTTTGAACTCTTGAATGTTTTTAAATTTCATGGACACTCGATCTCGATCCCCCTCCATCTCGATTGCTATCCCACCTCGCCAGATCCGGTCCCCCTCGCCGCCGAGCACCCCCCGCTCCACCGGCCGCCGCCGCCGAGCCCCCGCACCCTCCCCTACTCAACCGCCGCCGACGACCCACCGCACCCTCCCCCGCTCCACCGGCCGCCGCCGCCGACCACCCGCACCCTCCCCTACTCAACCGCCACCGACAACCCACCGCACCCTCCCCCGCTCCACCGGCCGCCGCCGCCGACCCATGAACTAATGATATATTCAAAATAATAATTTTGATGATATTTTTTCATATTCATAAATATTTTCAAATAACAAATTTGATGATAATTTTTAAAAAATTATTACTGTTTTATAAAAAAAATATTACTGTTATGATTTAAACAAGTTTGAACATATTTAAACACAAATAAGTGTCAAACAACATTTTAAATGCATAAAAAAATTGGGGAGCCTGGGAATCAAACCCAGGACCTCCTGGTGGGTGTGCTGCATGATGACCAGTCGGGCTAGTGGGCGTGTTCTGATGGGGAGTGGGTTAGGTGGGATATAACCTGACCAGTCGGGCTAGTAACTAAAACACAATACTAATGGCGCACCAGGGGGAGGTGCGCCATTAGAATCTCCGTACTTATGGCGCACTAGGGGGAGGTGCGCCATTAGTAATCTCCCCCATCCATATCGTCCCCCACCGCACCCTCCCTCTCTCCCTCGCCACCAGATCAATCCCCTTCCCTCTCCCTCCCTCCAGCGCCCCGACGCCGCCGCCCCCGGCGCCCTCGACGCCCTCGACGCCCGAGCCCCCGACGCCCTCGACGCCGCGCCCACGGCGCCCTCGACGCCCGCGCCCCCGACGCCACCGACTTCCTCCCCCGACACCCGCGCGCAAGTGAGGCAGCGAGCAGGATTTGGGGCACGCTCGACGGAGAAGAGGAGCAGGAGAAGGCATCATCGGCGAGGAGCGGAGTTGGGGAATTGGACGGTGAGGCGCACCGACGGCTTTGATACAGGAGGTTAGTCACACACACCTTACTCCCGATTAGGCTCCTCTCCCCATGTATTCGCAAAGAGACGGTGAGGCGTTTGCCGATGCTACGGTGCCCTGGATCTTAGGTACAGGTTTTCGATGGGCCAAAATCGGGGGAGGGGAGAGCTTTCGGGGAGGTAAAGTGGGGAAAATCTCAACTAATCCCATGAGAATTACATGGGTTCTATTAAATTTTCGTTCCCAAAATTCCACTCCATCCCGCTAGATCTCCTATGTCTGCCATGGCATCGCTTTTGAGTTTCGAGCACGAGGCAGGCAACAGCTAAAGCTACAAGCTACTGTGCATTTTGGGAGAAATAGGGGTAGGTCCAGGTTTTGGGGGTTGGCAACATCATTATCTTTTTGGAAAAAACCTCAGCATGTAGGCGTGCTATGGCAGAGAAACTTCAGGATGTAGGCAATTTTTCAGTTCAGACTACTGAATATTTTGAGCAACTCTTCCCAATTCAACTCGAGATGTAGGCAAGTTTTTTAAACAATTGACCTGGGATTTTTAAGCAAATCTTTCCAATTCAAGCTGCAAGTTTATTATTGCTTGCGCTGAGAAACTACTACTATTTTGATATTTTTCAGATTCTCTGAAGTAACTACTGTGCTCTTTTGAAATAAATTTAGGCAATATGGTTTGGAATCATCACCAGCCAAGTTGGTCTCCATCTGTGCTTGCTAGTCCCACCCCCATCTTCCTAGTTTTTTCTTACACTCTGTTTCAAATGCAGTGTAGACCTACCTTGTTTCAAATATTGTCAGGTCAATTCAAACTGAACCTCAATGGAATGTCCTACCATACACTGCCCAATGTCGTAAATTGTTTGTCTGAAGTTATCGATTTGTCAGATTACTTGTGCTATCCATGATGATGCAATGAACATGCTCTGGATGCTGCAGCTTATATTAACTGAATATAGAAGGAAAAAACGTTCTTTTTATTGCTGTGACAGTGGATATGATGCACACGTAGGGCTGCAAGAAAAGCTCGACTATGACAGCAGAAGCATCATTATTGTAGTGGTAAATAGAAAGACCTGTAGTTTATAATCATGGAGTATATTGCTGGAGTATTATTCAGATTATAAATGCAGCATAGTTTGTTAACTGAATTTGTTACTACTCCATGCAGTCTAGTTTTTTCTGTTTTCTAGTTTGTTAAATAAATTCAATTAACTACTGAGTAAAAATTCAGTTAACCACTGTGTCAAAATTCAGTTAACTAATGTGTCAAATAAAATGGAACAGCATGACATTTACCAAAACATTAGTGTATAGTAAAAAATTTCAGTCTAAATTATTAGTAGTACACTTCTCAGTTTCAAAATGAAAATGACTCGATGGTTTAGGGCAAACCACTGCGTCTGAGTGTTAGTGGTCTGCGCAAAGTGTCTTCTTGATTGCGGTTACCATTTGTCAGCTTGTCCCCTTTGTAGTGGCCTATCCGAGAGCAGTTGCATGGCTAGTGTGGGAGCCTCGAATTGTGTCGCTTGAACAAGTTGAAAGGGCTACATATTTGGCTTCTGTCTTATTGCATCAAGTTACTTTAGCCGCCCCCAAGATTGTGTCATTAGTGGTGCCTAGTGTCAACCCAAGCCCTGTTTATTTGTCATGGAATGAGATCTGGAAGAATATGCAAAGTCAAGCTTCCATCAGTATTGTGATAAGAGCAAATTTTTTACTTTCGAGTTTATTGGTTGATTCATACAACAACAACGGGAACGATGCAATTTGTCCCAAGCAAGTTGGGGTAGGCTCATTGGTTGATTCATCTGTACCCCTTTTTTTTGCACAAGATTGACAGATGTGTGCCAAGAACTCCTTTGGCTTTCCGTTAATAACTTAATATACCAATATGTATTCTTGTTAAGTTGTCGGAATACTCCGACCTGTCCTTTCATCCCCATAAAGGATAATATACATACTCTGTGCCAGTCTAGTCTAGTGTGAGGAAACCCTGGCATTACCCTGGCATTATCCAGATTTTTGCTGGGTTTTGTCTCCGACCATCGTGTCGTGATGATTTTGCAGGTACCCCGAGAGGCCCTTGAGTTTGCTGGAATGTCGATTAACTTCCGTTCCGGCAAATTCGGGTACTCCATATGTCCTATTTTCAGCAAAGGTCATGCTGAAATTTTCCGTGAATTTTAGCATGACTTTGCTAAAAATAGGACATATGGGGTACTTGTGACTAATGCATGGGCCGGGGTATCTTAGTAGGTAATTAAGTAGGATCAACTGCCCCTTTATTCTTGCTGCATTAAACCATAGGCGGCAATAGAGCCAAGTGATTAGACCCAACTTAGAATTCTCCTTCCCAGCATAGCTTTTAGGATGCCTCGGTGTCGACAAACCAAAAATTATAAAACCTTGGCTTTTAGGGTGCCTCGGTGTCGATAAAAACCTAAATGATGAAAGCTTAGGCTTTTAGGGTGCCTTGACATCGAAAAACCCTAAATGATAAAAGCTTAGCTTTTAGGATGCCTTGGTGTCGACAAACCCTAAATGATGAGACCATGATCTTGTTCCTTGACAATAACCAACCTTTTGACCAAACTTTTTTCCTATTTAGAGAGAAACATGGCCAACAACGATGAGGCCAGGGGTTCGGATGGGAAGGCATTCTGGGAGCTGTCCCAGGAGATGGAGGAACAACCTCACTTGTATGAGGACGCCGCCTTCCCCACCGATCCTGAGACCACCGATGGTACCGCCGAGGATGACTCCACTGATGGTGCCACCGAGGATGCCACCACTGATGGTGCCGCCGAGGATGCCACCACTGATGATGGCGGCGCACGCATGATACGTCCAAAACGTATCTATAATTTCTGCTTGCTCCATGCCTCTTTTGTGTGATATTGCTATGATATTTATGCACTTCCATACACTTTTGATCATATTTGGACTAACCTATTAACTCAGTGCACCTCAGTGCTAGTTTCTGTATTTCAGGTTTTCCCATTACTTAAATTGCCAGAAAAATTCCGGGAAAAATATATAAAAAATCAGCGCTCCAGAAGCTTCCGTGCGGCCAAAGTAGGGCCGGAGGGGGCCCACCAGGGCTCCAGGCGCCTTG
>LR738715.1:35364206-35375228 GCA_902687465.1 Secale cereale | reverse complement strand
GGGGGGCGCCTGGGCCCCCCTGACCTCCGCTGATGCCCCCCTTTGGCATATATTTACACCGCGTCCCGAAACCCTCGAGGACGGAACCCTTTTTCGCGATCTCATCTCTGTTCCGCCGCCGCCGCGCTTCCAAGATCGGGAGCACCAGGAGAACTCTTCCCGGCACCCTGCCGGAGGGGAGGATCACCACCGGGAGCCTCTCCACCACCATGGACGCCTCCCGGATGAGTTGTGAGTAGTCTCCCTTGGACCGTGGGTCCATGACCAGTAGCTATGTGATGTTCTCCTCCCCTCTTTGTTCTTCACCGATTAGACCTCGTGAGCTGCCCTACATGATCGAGGCACATATGTAATCCTTATGCTGTTGCTCTGATGAGTTTGCTGGGATCCGATGGATTATGAGATTATGTTCAGATTGTGTGAGAGTAATATATTTGATTTACCTCTTTTATATTTATGTTCTTGAGTAATTCTTGCATGTTCTCCGTTGCTGTTTATTGCTTTGGCCAAGTAGTAGGTAGTAACTCAAAGAGGGAACGTTATGCTTGATTGTGGGTTCATGCCCCTCGATGACTAGCTTGAGTGACGGAAACATGAGTCTAGGGGATGTGCTGTTGCCACAAGGGGGAAAACAACGGTGCTTGTACTTGCGGGTGCAAGGATTGTTTACTTTACGCAAAGTTCTTTTAATGCAGTTGTCTGTTGCTTTGAGTTTACACTATGGGTGGGACTCGCAACTTAATACCAGCGAGATGTTCTGGATAGATATCTCAAGGTGGATGATTAGTAGTAGATGAAGATGGATTTCGGTCTACTTGCCTTGGCGTACCGCCCATGCTTTTGAGCCTCTACCTTTCTTGCAGCATAGTTAGCATTGGTTTGCGCACATAATCCTGTCAATTGCCGAGCTATAATTTGTTTACCTCGCTTAGCTGTTTTATCGTCTTTTGGGAGAGAGACATCACTAGTGAACATCATGGGACCCCGGTCCATATTACCATCATTGATCACATCCGCTATTTACTTTTTGTTCTTACTTACTAGTTGCAGTTATACCTATCACTATTATCTCTTGTGTTTGATCCTTTGTAAACGACAAGGCCGGAGGGATTGACAACCTCTCTGTACTCGTTGGGAGCAAAGTTATTTGTATCTGTGTGCAGGTCCTGTCAATTGCTAAGTATCTGGCGCCATTAGCAGTTGACACCTTCTTGTTGAACCTTGGAGTCTCAGGGGAATTCGATCCTTGGTATCTTTGCCAAGGGAAAACTACCGCTACACTGCATCTCAAACCTTCCACTTGGGGTAACCAACGAGGGGCGAGAAGCCATCAAGCAAAGTTTTCTGGCGCTGTTGCCGGGGAATCCACTCTTCAAGATAGGGGAGTTGCACGCTATCTTTTACCTTTGCTTTTTAGTCTTGTTAGTTTACCTTTCAGTTTTTGCTTTAGTATCCTTTATCAAAAATCACAAAAATAGTTATCTTGCTTGCTTGCTGCTATGGGTAACACCAAAAACACTAAATGGGAGGAGTACACCCCTTCTTCCATCACGCCAATCACCACTGTCGGGATCTACAAAAGTAATAAACCTTGTGATTATGTTAGTCTTAATGGAGAATTATGCCCATGTCATGATCTTCCAGGAAAAGAGTATGAGCCTCAGTTTAAAGTTGCTCCTATGCTTCCCCAAACTTGGGAAGACGTTCAAACTCTTATAATAGAGAGCAATTCAAACAAAGAAGATGACACTACAATTCTTCTCAATAATGATAAAATTGATTTTGATAATTGCAGTATCTCAGAAGTTGTCACCTTTTTACAAAGAATGGCTAAAGATCCCCGCACTAGCACACTTAATCTTGCCTTCACAGAGCATATCACTAATGCTCTCATCAAAGCTAGGGAGGAGAAACTTAGGGTAGAAGCCTCCATACCTAGAAAGCTAGAAGATGGTTGGGATCCTAGGATTAAAATTAAGATGAATAACTTCTCTTGCTATGCTTTATGTGATGTTGGAGCTAGTACATCCGTTTTGCCCAAAAGAATATATGATATGCTTAAATTGAAACCTTTTGATTCTTGTTCTTTTGGTGTTCGTCTTGTTGATTCTTCCATAAAGAAACCTTTGGGGAGGATCGATGATGTTCTTATCATTGTCAATGAAAATTATGTCCCCGTTGATTTTACTATTATGGATATTGAATGTGAACCTTCTTGTCCAATTATTTTGGGACGACCTTTTCTTCGCACCGTGGGTGCTGTCATTGACATGAAAGAGGGGAATATAAAATTACAATTTCCTCTCAAGAAAGGGATGGAACACTTCCCTAGAAAGAAGATTAAGTTACCTTTTGAGTCCGTTATACGGGCTAGCTATTCTTTTACTCTTGATAAAACTTGATCTCTTTGCATTATGCCTAGCTTAAAGGCATAAAAGAAAGCGCTTTTGGGAGGCAGCCCACAATGAATAAATTTTTATTTTGCTTTTGTTGTGTCTTGATGTTTGTTACTACAGTAGCATCATCATTGTATCTTTACTTTTCAGCTTTGTGCCAAGTGTAGCCTCTGATTGCAAGAAAGTTCAAAAGTTGTGACGTGTTGTCCAGGAAACAGATTCTGTCCTTGGACAGAAAAATTCGTATAAAATCACCAGATCATCTTTTTGGTCTGAATTGTTTCGACAGCGTGCTCTATACAATTGGCTTTCGGGTGTCTGTTCCGAGTTTTTTGATTTGAGTTGCAGAAGTGCCCCGAAAAAATTATTTACTACCTGCTGGTCTGTTTTTCACAGATTCTGTCCTGTTTTGCCTTTCCTTCATTTTGCAAACCTTGAGCTTGCTTTTTCTTTGCAAAAACCTTTTGGCAATCTTGAGAAACAGTAGACCTTCAAGAATATCCTTATTTCCAGCAAGTAAAAATTATTTTATTATGGGTACTAACCTCGCTAATCAGATTATGATGAGTTATGTATGAAGGGATTTTTCAAGTGTGCGAGGGAAGATGATAAAAAGATTCAGGAGTGTCAAACGCTCAAGCTTGGGGATGCCCCCATGCACCCCCAAGAAATATTCAAGAAGACTCAAGCGTCTAAGCTTGGGGATGCCCCCGTGCATCCCCTTCTCCATCAACATTATCAGTTCGTCTTTCGTTCCACTATATTTTAATCACTTCATGTGTTATGTGCTATGCTTGGAGCGTCTTGCTTTTAGTTTCCTTTTTAGTTTTCTTTAGCTTTGCTTGCTTTTCATAACGAGTTGGAACTCAGCTTTCTTTGTGTGGGAGAGAAACACGCTCCACTTCAACCTAGAACACAACATAGGATTTTCATGTTTATCTTTGCTGTGTATGTTCTTGGTCTTTCTATAGCTACTGTCATGCTTAGCTCTTAGTTTTCATAATTTTCTTTTTAAAGAGCTTTTGTTTAGTTGGTTGCTGGAACTCTCTTGAGTTATCATGCTTATCTTGTTAAGAGAGTTGGCTTCTGTTGCACTGGTTGATATGTCCATGATAAAAATGCTATGTGCATAATGGTGCTTAGTAGTTCATGTTTTCTTATGGTTAGTCTCAAATAGCTGGGGGGTTCTCAATATGTTATTGGAGTACCAACATGATTTGTTTGCCTATGATGTGGTATGGTTTAGTGATATCTTCCTCCAAGAATTTATTTTGATTGACTTGGCATATGCTCACGCATATTTAAGACTGTAAAGAAAGTCTATCAAGCCTTGATGATCTTTAATTTATGAGTAGCGATATAACTTCCATGCCCGATTCAATGTTGCTTTGTCGCTCTGCATGATTATGACCGTCATTGCTCTCTTAGTTGGTCGCTCCCAGTCTTTTGCTAACCTCCACCTGTACTAAGCGGACTGACTGCTTGTGCATCTAAAATCCTTTAAACCAGTTATGCCATATGAGTCCACCATACCTTCCTATACATGCTATTTACCTGCCATTCCTAACGAGGACTTTCGTGTACCATCTCAAAATTAATCAAAAAAGCATTTCTCTTTTGTGCCTCTGTTTTAGCTCATGAGGAAGTAGTAGTTAATTCATGATCTTTTTAAGTTGGACAAGCTTCACCCCGGGATTGCATGTCTAATGTGCAAACCCCTAATACGAGAAGGAACTGGCATAGAGTGCGCCCGGCTCATTAAAAAATAATACAACAAACAAACCCTCCTTCACACTTTGTTCATGAGAAATCAGAAAACTTTGGCAGTGATAAACATAGGAGATTAAGAGGATGTGATCGTCCTCGTACGGGAGCCGTTCCTCGAAACTTGTCCAGCTCGAGAAGTAATTGAGTTATCTGCTAGCATTTGTTGACGAAATATGCATACCCCAAAAATAATTTTTACCTCTGTTTTAAAAAACCAAGAGCTCTGGTACATGTTTAGTTTTTGTTTCCGACCACGGGTTTTCAACCTTTCCATCAAAAGCCACGGTTCGAGAGTCTCCAACTTCTTTAAAGCACCAACTATTGAGAGGATGATTGTCATTTTGAGTGTAATGTGCATTGTCCCAAAGTACCATTGTCTTTTGCATGATTATGATATCGTTTATTCTGAAATCATTGTATCTAGTCATCACTTAAACCTTGGAGGTGCCCCTGCATTTATGTTTTGCTTCACTAAAGGGGGCAAGCGAGGTACCACTTTGTCATATTTGCACACCATGCTCACTACAAATCTATTTGATGTTTCAGCATCATATTGTAAAACTTTCAGTTCTTTGTGATTTTCTCATGAGGCATCTTAATTACTACAGATTCATTATCTCAGTAAGCATTTGTCATGTGACTATGAAAAGTCCTTATATGGTTAATAGCATGTCACCACAGAAATTATGCTTGTTATCATTTACCTACTCGAGGATGAGCAGGAATTAAGCTTGGGGATGTTGATACGTCCAAAACGTATCTATAATTTCTGCTTGCTCCATGCCTCTTTTGTGTGATATTGCTATGATATTTATGCACTTCCATACACTTTTGATCATATTTGGACTAACCTATTAACTCAGTGCACCACAGTGCCAGTTTCTGTTTTCTGTTGTTTTTGTATTTCAGGTTTTCCCATTACTTAAATTGCCAGAAAAATTCCGGGAAAAATATATAAAAAATCAGCGCTCCAGAAGCTTCCGTGCGGCCAAAGTAGGGCCGGAGGGGGGCCACCAGGGCTCCAGGCGCCCTGGGGGCGCGGCCCCCTTCCTGGCCGCGCCGGGGGGGCGCCTGGGCCCCCCTGACCTCCGCTGATGCCCCCCCTTTGGCATATATTTACACCGCGTCCCGAAACCCTCGAGGACGGACCCCTTTTTCGCGATCTCATCTCTGTTCCGCCGCCGCCGCGCTTCCAAGATCGGGAGCACCAGGAGAACTCTTCCCGGCACCCTGCCGGAGGGGAGGATCACCACCGGGAGCCTCTCCACCACCATGGACGCCTCCCGGATGAGTTGTGAGTAGTCTCCCTTGGACCATGGGTCCATGACCAGTAGCTATGTGATGTTCTCCTCCCCTCTTTGTTCTTCACCGATTAGACCTCGTGAGCTGCCCTACATGATCGAGGCACATATGTAATCCTTATGCTGTTGCTATGATGAGTTTGCTGGGATCCGATGGATTATGAGATTATGTTCAGAATGTGTGTGAGTAATATATTTGATTTACCTCTTTTATATTTATGTTCTTGAGTAATTCTTGCATGTTCTCCGTTGCTGTTTATTGCTTTGGCCAAGTAGTAGGTAGTAACTCCAAGAGGGAACGTTATGCTTGATTGTGGGTTCATGCCCCTCGATGGCTAGCTTGAGTGACAGAAACATGAGTCTAGGGGATGTGTTGTTGCCACAAGGGGGAAAACAACGATGCTTGTACTTGCGGGTGCAAGGATAGTTTACTTTATGCAAAGTTCTTTTAATGCAGCTGTCTGTTGCTTTGAGTTTACACTATGGGTGGGACTCGCAACTTAATACCAGTGAGATGTTCTGGATAGATATCTCAAGGTGGATGATTAGTAGTAGATGCAGATGGATTTCGGTCTACTTGCCTTGGCGTACCGCCCATGCTTTTGAGCCTCTACCTTTCTTGCAGTATAGTTAGCATTGGTTTGCGCACATAATCCTGTCAATTGCCCAGCTGTAATTTGTTTACCTCGCTTAGCTGTTTTATTGTCTTTTGGGAGAGAGACATCACTAGTGAACATCATGGGACCCCGGTCCATATTACTATCATTGATCACATCCGCTATTTACTTTCTGTTCTTACTTACTAGTTGCAGTTATACCTATCACTATTATCTCTTGTGTTTGATCCTTTGTAAACGACAAGGCCGGAGGGATTGACAACCTCTCTGTACTCGTTGGGAGCAAAGTTATTTGTATCTGTGTGCAGGTCCTGTCAATCGCTAAGTATCTGGCGCCATTAGCAGTTGACACCTTCTTGTTGAACCTTGGAGTCTCAGGGGAATTCGATCCTTGGTATCTTTGCCAAGAGAAAACTACCGCTACACTGCATCTCAAACCTTCCACTTGGGGTAACCAACGAGGGGCGAGAAGCCATCAACGCACATATGGCAGCCAACCGAAGAGGCAATGAAAGGACCGGCGCCCGACCGTGCTCCGCACCGTCAAGGAGGAATTTACTGAAGTGGACTCCGAAGGGAATCCAACGGCGCCCAACGAATAGTCAAGGGTTACTCGCTTCAGCTCGGGTGCATTCTCCGGAGAACCGTCTCGATCAACACCGAGAACCTGAGGCATCCTGACCGAGGGAATTTGCGCAACCTCCTCTTCACGAAGCTGCACGAACGATACAAGTTCCCCGCTGTATTTGAAAACACAAGCCTCAAAGGGAATAAAGTGAACAATACTGCCCTCACGAGGATGAGCACGGCCCTGTCTACTTGGAAAAGCAATGTGAAGAGAATGATCGGGAAAGGTGAGAGTTATGAGAAGATCAAGGAGAAAAATCCTTCGATCACCGAAGATGACTACAACGACTTCAAGATCAAGTCCTCAAGCACCGCAACCTCCGAATCAAGTCAGTGGGGGAAAGAAATGCGGGAGCTGAACTTAGGGGAACACACACTCGGTCCCGTCGGTTACAGAGTGGCGGAGCCTATATGGGACAAGGAGGAGGCGGACCGTGCCGAGCAAGGCCTACCGCCCCTCTTCGATAAATACGGTGACAAGCAGACCAGGAACTTTGTTAGGGCCCGGTACAAGAAGGACCCAAAAACAAAGGAGCTTACAACGGATCCGAAGACCAGGGCGCTTGAGCTTGTTCTGGAAAGGAATACACCCCCGCGTAATTAGCTCCATATGGTTGCATTCTAACTAATGAAGCCAAATTTCTAAATGGTTCACATTCCTTCCGCAGGCAACTGAAAGCAGTAGCGCGGGGTCGACTAAGAGCAACCCTTGGGACACCACTCTAAATAGGGCGTTGAATGTAATGAAGAAAAAGGATAAGCTCAGTAAGCCGACGTCAGCTTGTCGTGTGGCCGGCAAAGGCTTGTCCACAAAATGGTCATCATACTATAACGCTGGTGGGCGCAAGGAGAAAAAGACCAGCTCGGAAAGCCATTCGCGCGAGGTTCAAGAACTCAAGGCACAAGTGGCGCGGATTTCAGAGATTGTCCAAGAGCAAGTGCAACAACAACTGGGAGCAACGATCACCGCCATTGTGCCGACCTTGATCGAGGGGTTGCAGGCGTAGATTGCGGGCGGCCAACAGGGGCCGCCCCCGATTCCCAGCTTCACGGCCAGCAACTCGCAGAACGCGATGGCGGGGCCATTGGTGTCTCCGGCGAAGGCGTCATTGGTGTCTCCGACGCCGGCACGAGAGCTTAATCCACCCAGGTGTACGCCGACCAGCACCTCTGCAGCAAGCGGCCCCTCCGTCAACTGCACGCCCGCCGTTGGCGGTGCCTCGACATTAGCCGAGCTCGACGCGATCATCACGGTAACTAATTAAGCCTCTCTCGGCCGAGGACTTCATCTCCTTGCCTTTGACTGGGCATCCCTGACGCCCTACATGTTTTCGCAGGGCGCCGTCGACGTTCCGTGCACTCTCCCGCACTTCGTGAACAACGAGTTGGTCGATGTCGCCAAGGGAAAAATCGTTCAACCGGGCAACCCCATGTTCCATGGTACTAGAATGCCACCCAACTTGTATAGGGTTCAACTGGTTCGGGTGCTGCCAGGCTGCGATGAGTTGTTACCTCCGATTCGACCCGTCGGGGCCGACGAAGATGACGTGATGACCCTCAGCGCCTGCCTGAGCTAGCCCCTACTTTGGCCGAAGAGCCAGATTCGTTTGGGGGTGGGGGACACCACCCCAAAGACAACACCGCCAGTCGTGCCGGCGCCAAGTCGGCCCCATGGCAAGACCGCCGCAACGGTGACGGACTTCCCTATGCCACTTGATCCAAACATGCATATGGCACAGGATCCGAACGACGACGACGACAACGACGACGATACATTTGCCAATGTCGATCAGTACTTTCCCGATCATGGGTAGGGTGGCGACTTCATGGGGCCTCCTTCTCAAGAACCCAACCCTACAAAAGACGTGCGCGATCTAGCTGGTACCACGGAGAAACCAAGTTGCAACAGGCGTCGTCTGCCGTTCAGTTCTCAGGAGACGCCTCCAGCTGCCGACTTCACCAAGCCTCAGATAGGCGAGGTGCGAAATATTATCAACCCCAACACACTCAAGAAGGCGGTCTGTGAGCAGAACTCGGTCCCATTACAGGAGAAGAAGAAGGCACGCAAAAGAAAGACTAACAAGGGTGCGAGCCAGCCGGCACCGAGTACGCTCCGTGCTCAGGACGGGCCACCTTCACCTGAGGATGTAATGAGGAGGGTGCATGTGGCGGGTAGGCCGATGCTACCGAGAAATATGCTCAATGCTGCAACCGGTGCTATGCGGAGTCTGCATGACAGTGTTCTTTCTTTGGAGAAGCGGCGTCTCAGAGAGAAGGATGTGGCATTCCCGGTTTTCGCGGCCAAGGTGCCAGAGGGCAAGGGCTTTGTGGATAACTCCATTGGGGGTACGATTGTCCTGCGGTTTGACGACATCTACGCTATGTTGAACCTTCATCCGCTGCACTACAACTTCGTTCGGCTATTTTCGCTGAGTATGGAGATGCGGATCATTCGCGACAAGACCCCGGACATCGTGATAGTCGACCCCTTCTACATGCGTGCCAAGATCTTGGGTAGCGCTGGGGACCGGCAAGTCGCGAGTTCTTACCTCGAAGGCGTTATTCTAGCAAACCGAGATAAGGATAACTTCCTCCTGCTTTACTTTCCCGAGTAAGTCCTCCCCTCAACTGCCCCGTAACATATGGATTCTTAGATTTCGATCGTTTTTCTTTTAACATTCCGTGTTTTCTGCAGTGACACACATTGCACGTTCATCCTCCTAAGCCCCAAATATTCCATGGCCACGTATTTCGACTCGGACTGTCAGTCGAACGTAGACTACACAAATGTCAAGAAGGTTCTTGATGATGTTCTCCCCGGCTACGCCAAATCTGGAGGCACCTTCACCAGGCCTATTCGTAAGTACGGCAAGCACGTGTTCTCCCACAATACGACGTTCTGCTGCGTCAAGCAGCCGCCTGGCGGTCAGAAGGGTGCCTACTACGCCATCCATCACATGCGGGCGATCGTACGGGACCATCATCAACTTCTGCTACCGAGTAAACTCAAAGATTGGGCCGCAAGCGTGTCGGCAATCCAGGACGCAGACATCAGACAAGAATTCTTTCGCATCCAGTCGGAGTTTGCGGAAATCATCCATCAAGATGTCCGTCGTACCTCGGGGCAGTTCTACCTCAGAAATCAACCGTCCAACAGTGACATCGACACAATGCTACAAATGCAGGCTGACAACGCCCGTGATTTCATGACTCCCACGATAGACGGCGGCTTCATCCACGCTCCGGTCCCTTGAGTCGAGTCGAAAGTAGTGATGCTGTGTCTAGTTCTGAAACATCGATTGGCTCATGTTGTAATTAAACTTTAATGAACTTGTAGTATGTCTCTTTGGTTTCGACTGTCGTTCAACTTAGATGTAATCGATGCTATTAATGTCTTGCTTTTCTCTTCCGATCGTTCTGTTGCATACTTATATATTGCTTATGTATTGTCTGTGAATTGGTACTAACGTTTCGTTTGGCTAGTGCATAGCGATGCCGTCGTATGTCGTGTACAAGGGTAAGGTTCCCGGAGTCTACGACGACTGGGAGGAGTGTCGGAGACAGGTTCACCGATTCGGCGGTAACAGTTACAAAGGGTACACCACTAGGGCCGAGGCGGAATCTAGATACGCCCGCTATCTAGCGGGAGAGGGAAGGGAGCGTTGGAGGAACCGGATGAAGACGAGTTTCATCGTGATGACCGCAACTCTCTTCTATGTGATGGTAGTTTAGATGATTGATATCGACTTGTGATGTGAAGACAAACTCGCTACTCACGGTCTCGAGACTTGTAATATAATGTTCTATCTTTGTTCGGTCTTTGTCGGGGGAAACTGTCCGCCACGAACACCTATGGGACCGGAGCCCCTTGTCTGTGCGGTACGAGGGCGGAGGGAGCACAAAGAGCAGATCGAGGCAGACGCGCGGGCAGTTTTACCCAGGTTCGGGCCGCACGGATGCGTAAAACCCTACTCCTGCTTGGTTGTGTATTGAGTTGAGCGCTCGGGAGCTTGAAGAAGCAGCTACACCGTGCGTGAGAGTAATCTAGGTTTCGAACCCCCTCCACGTTGTGCATGGGCCTCCTTTTATAATGCAAAGGGGTCACCGACAGGTGTCAACGTAGGAGAAAGGGGTAAAAATGTAAAAGAGGTGGTAGTTGTAACAGTGCGGGAACAGTGGAGCTACAGTACAGAACAGTGGTCTATACCTACTTTAACAGTGGGGGACAAGGGCATTCAATGCCCGTCGCCGTCGACCTCAAAAGCTCCCGCCTTAGCGTCTCCGTCCGCCACGGCGACGGGTCCATCACCGTGG
>LR738715.1:35294525-35356611 GCA_902687465.1 Secale cereale | reverse complement strand
CGAGGGAAAGGGCCGAGGATATCGAGCCCCCAGACCAAGAAGGGCCATGACAAAGGGATTGTTTGGAGAGCTTGAGCTGGCTGATGAATTTGCTTTGCATGGAACTGGCACGCTTCACACTTGGTTACTAGTGCAGTTGCATCTTGGAGGGCTTCTTGCCAAAAGAACCCTTGCCGGAAAGCTTTCCCGGCAAGTGCCCTTGCGCCAATGTGGTGGCCGCATATGCCTCCGTGTATTTCTGCCAACAGCTTCTGTCCATCTTCTCTGGAGATGCATTTCAACCTGACACCATTGAGTCTTCGTCTGTACAGCTCGTTATCCACGAACTGATACATACTTGACTGCCTGGTTATCTTCTCTATCTCTTGAGGGTCGTCGGGAAGTTCTCCAGTTTGCAGAAAACGGACGATCTGCTGTGCCCATGCCGGAGCCCGAGGCTCGACGGCAAGGACTAAAGGCTCGAGGGCCGCTGCGGGAACCTCAGCTTCTATGGCAAAGACCTCTGGCCCTGTCGGAGCTGACGGTCCCCCGGCAAGCTCGCCGGGGCGAGGCTTGTCGGGAACACTTGCTTCAACTGCACAAGCCCGAGGGCTCGCAGGAGCAAACTGTTCCTCAGCGTTGTTGTTGATCCTGGGAACTTTGGCGGCGGGTTCAGGAAGATCCGCCGGCAAGTAGTCGCCGGAGATCAACTTTCTCTTCTTGGACTGCCCAATTGATGGTGTAACTGATGGTTGAGTCAGCTTGAGCAAAAAGGTCCCTGGTTCCACAGGTAACTTCATCGCGGCGCACTTTGAAAGGCCATCTGCAATCTCATTTTGGGCTCTTGGGACGTGCTCCATCTGCAGACCTTCAAAGTGCTCTTCAAGCTTCCTCACTTCATCGACATATGCTTCCATCAAAGGGCTCTGGTAGCTCTTGTTAACTTGTCGGACCACCAGCTGAGAATCTCCCCGCACAATCAGTTTCCTGATCCCAAGTTCGGCTGCAATCCTGAGGCCGGCAAGCAAGCCTTCATATTCTGCAGTGTTGTTTGTCGCTTGCTCCCTGGGGAAGTGCATCTGGATAACATATTTGAGGTGCTCTCCGGTGGGCGCGATGAGTACCACGCCGGCACCGGCGCCTTGCAGCGAGAAGGCACCATCAAAATACATTACCCATTCACTCGTCGCTTCTTGCACGGGTACACTTGTTTCTTGAACTTCTTCTTCTGGCGTTGGGGTCCACTCAGCGATGAATTCTGCCAAAGCTCGGCTCTGTATGGTTGAAGTACTTTCAAACTTGAGTCCAAAGCTTGACAGCTCCAGTGCCCACTCGACGATCCTGCCTGTTGCCTCTGGATTGTGCAATATCCTCTTCAACGGAAAGCGAGTGACCACTGTTATCTCATGGGCTTGGAAGTAGTGGCGCAGCTTTCTCGAGGCCATGAGGAGGCCGAAAAGCAATTTTTGCACACCAGAGTACCTTGATCTAGCTCCCTGGAGAAGGGAACTTACAAAATACACTGGGCGCTGTACCATCTTCTTCCGCACCTCTCCTTGTTCCTGCGCAGAGTCTTCCTTGTCGGGGCCAGAGCTTGTCGGGACAGCCCCCCGCTTGTCGCTAGATTCGCTTGCCGGTGATGCTGACTCCTCGTCGGACTCCCTCTCCGCTACTAACGCAGCACTAACCACCTGGTTGGTTGCCGCTAAGTATAGCAACAACTTTTCCTGTGGTTTAGGTGCGACAAGTGTAGGAGTGGAGGACAGGTACCGTTTCAAATCCTGCAACGCCGCCTCCGCTTCCGGAGTCCACTTCATGGGACCTGCCTTCTTCAAGATTTTGAAGAAAGGTAGGGCGCGTTCTGCGGATTTTGAAATGAACCTACTGAGGGCAGCAACGCAACCTGCAAGCCTTCTGACATCCTTGACGCGCTTCGGGGCTTCTATCTGCTCGATGGCTTTGATCTTGTCGGGGTTGGCCTCAATCCCCCTCTGTGACACAAAGAACCCGAGAAGCTTGCCGGAGGGAACTCCAAAGACGCACTTCTCGGGGTTCAGCTTGAGTTGTATCCTGCGCAGGTTCTGAAACGTTTCTTCCAAGTCTTGAATCAGTGTTTCTTTGCTCTTGCTCTTCACCACGATATCATCCATGTAGGCTTCTACATTCCTGTGGATCTGTGGCTCAAAAGCAGTGTACACTACCCTTGCAAAAGTTGAGCCTGCATTCTTCAGTCCAAATGGCATGCGGATAAAGCAATAGGTGCCACATGGAGTGATAAATGCAGTCTTCTCTTCATCTTCCTTAGCCATGAAAATCTGGTGATAGCCTGAGTATGCATCAAGAAAACAGAGTAGCTCACATCCGGCAGTGGAGTCAACGATCTGGTCAATGCGCGGCAAAGGGAAGGGATCCTTGGGACATGCTTTATTGACATCAGTGAAGTCTATACACAGTCTCCACTTCCCGTTGGCTTTGCGCACGACGACCGGGTTTGCCAACCACGTCGGATGGATCACACCTCTAACTAGGCCTGCTGCCTCTAGTTTCTTGATCTCCTCATTGATGAACTCTTGGCGCTCCACGGCTTGCTTCCTCACTTTTTGCTTGATGGGCCGCGCATGAGGACAGACAGCAAGCTTGTGCTCAATCACCTTCCTGGGAACACCGGGGATGTCAGATGGTTGCCAAGCAAACACATCGACATTCGCCCGCAGGAAGGCGACGAGCGCGCTTTCCTATTTGCTGTCAAGGGTGGCACTGATGGTGAAGGTACCACCAGTGCCATCCTCCTTTGCGGACACTTTCTTGGTTGCCGGAGGAGCAGCCATTCCTTTCTTGCTCTTGCCGGTGGAGCTCGATGGAACGTCCTCGACGGCAGCGCAGCACTCCGAAGAGGTGCGGTTGCCGGAGTGGGTCCCAGAGCATTTGCCGGACTTGGTCTTCGTCTTCTTCCCCCCGGGAGCTTCAGCGGCAAGAGTATCCTTCTCGGCCGCAGCTGCCGCATCCCGGTAAATCTTGTCGGCGCAGATAAGCGCATCCTTCTTGTCGCTGTGGACAGTGATGACGCTTATCGGCCCCGGCACCTTCAGCACGTTGTAGGCGTAGTGGGAAGCTGCCATGAACTTGGCGAGGGCGGGACGACCGAGTATTCCATTGTAGGGCAATGGAATATCAGCAACGTCAAAAGTGATGCGCTCAGTCCTGAAGTTGAGCTCCCCGCCAAAGGTCACCGGCAGAGTAATCTTTCCCTTGGGCTTGCTCCTTCCCGGGTTGATTCCTTAGAATGAACCGGTCTCTTCGAGCTCGCCGTCTTGAATCTGGAGTTTCTTGATCACAGCAGAGGAGATCAAGTTCAGCCCGGCCCCGCCGTCAACCAACATTTTGGTGACCTTGAGGTTGCGGATGGTGGGGGAAACCAGCATCGGCAAGCACCCGACCGCCGTGGTGCGGTCAGGGTGATCCTCAAGGTCAAAAACGATGGGCGTGCTGGACCATTTGAGGAGCCTGCGCGACTCCACGGGTGGCTCCGCTGCATTGACCTCACGCACCCACTGTTTCAGCTGGCGGTGGGAGGTGTGCAGGGAGGCGCCACCGTCGACGCACAGGACCTCCGTGGCCTTCTGGAACTCCTGCTCGCTGTTCTCGTCGTCCTCCATGTCTTCATCGTCGTCTTCGTCGTTGTCGCGGCCCCGGGGAGGTCGATCTCCTTGCCGCTGCTTTGCCTTGCCGCGGCGTCCTCCCCGGCCATTGAACGGCCGCTTCTTGCTGGGCTCTTCCCCGCCACCTTGGGCCTTCTCCTTGTCGCGCCTCTCGTACTCAGCTTTTTGCTGCTCGACGAGGTACTCGACGCGCTTGCAGTTGGAGAGGTCGTGACCCTTGGTACGGTGAATCTTACAGTATTGCTTGTCGGAGCTACCCGGCTTGTCGGCCGCCGCCGCAAGGGCAGGCTCCTTGCCGGAGCCGCCAGCCTGCGCTTGCTTGGCGGGGGCCTCCTTGCCGGACTTCTCGACGGCAAGCACTTCCTTCTTGCCCTTCTTCCTGTTGTTCCGCCGCCGGCTCTTCTTTGCCGGGGCGGCGTCGTCGCTGTCGCTTCCCCCTGCGCCAGCATCCTCCCCGGGGAGTTTCCTCCCCTCTTCTGCACGGGCGCACTTGTCAGCAAGAGCGTAAAGCTCGCTGACGTCCCTGATCTTGGTCATCGCCATCTCCTCACGCATGCGGCGGTTACGCACGTTCTGATGGAACGCGCTGATAACCGCGGCAGGGTGAACGTCTGGGATGTTGTGCTGTACCCGGCTGAAGCGTTGGATATACTTGCGCAGAGGTTCGCCTTCCTTCTGGGCCAAAATGTGGAGATCGCTCTCCTGGCCATGGGGTTTGTGGCCGCCGGTGAAGGCGCCAACAAACTGATGGCAGGGGTCGGCCCAAGAAGAGATAGAGCCTTCCGGCAAGTGCATGAGCCACGAACGGACGTTCGGTTTCAGCACGAGCGGGAAGTAGTTGGCTAGGATCTTCTCGTCGCGCCCCCCGGCAGCTTGCACTGCGATAGTGTAGACGCTGAGAAACTCCGAGGGGTGCGTCTTGCCGTCGTACTTCTCCGGTACGTCGGGCTTAAAGTTCTTCATGCTGGGCCACTGGACGCGCCGCAGCTCGCGGGTGAACGCAGGGCAGCCTGCCGCGTACGGCAAGTCGCCTGGTTCACCGGGCGCGGGTGCGTCGACAGTGTTCCCAGCTCTCTTGTCGGATTGTCGCCGAGCTTCTCGGCGGCGCTCGATCGTGGTCCGAGCGTCTTCATCTCGCCGGTCGTCGAGGACCTGGCGCTGGTCCCGACGGGCCCGCGGGTCCGACGAGGCTGTGGAGCCGTCGTCGGGGTTATTCCGGCGGGGCGGCGTCTTCTGCTTCTGCGGCGGGGAGTGCACGCTTGTCGCACCCCCGGCAGTCTTGTCGCCGATAGCCTTCGTCTTCTCAGCCTGCCGCGGCCGTGAGGCCGACGGCTGCTGCGGGGAGTCGTTGTTGGCGAAGTCTATCAGGCTCCGGATAGTGGCCCTCCATTCTTCGGCCTTGTCGGCCGCCGGAGGAAAATCGAGAAGCAGCTGCGCCCTTGCGAGCGCTTCTGCCGGAGTAGCGGGGAACGTGGGCGAGCGGTGCGAGGAGCGGGATACGCTCGGACTTCTAACGACGTTAGAAGGAGCGGGGTCCCGCGCCGGCGCCTTCGCTTTGCTCGTGCCCGGACGGGGGTCCGGGGCGTCCCGCGAACCTCCAGTTTGGCCTTGTCCCAGCAAGCGGATACCACCTCCCGTGGTATGGCGCTGCGGGGTCGTTGTGTGCTGTGATGGACGCGGCGCGTCCACGTAGACCGAGGTCCGGTCATCCGTCTTGTTCTTGGATCTGGTGGCACCGTGAGTGTCCTCACCGGCAACCACCCTTCCGACGGCGTCTCCCCCGCCCACCGTTGGCTCTGGTGGCGGCGGATGAGACGCAGACGGGCCTCCGACCTCCGAAGGCTTCTTCTTCGGGGCCATGGAGTTGTTGCTGATGAAGTTGCTGATGAAACTGGAGAGGTTGATGAAGAATGCGCCCGCGCGAAAGCCGGATCAGGTTCGCACAACCTCGACGCCCCCTACCTGGCGCGCCAAAGATGTCGGGGGAAACTGTCCGCCACGAACACCTATGGGACCGGAGCCCCTTGTCTGTGCGGTACGAGGGCGGAGGGAGCACAAAGAGCAGATCGAGGCAGACGCGCGGGCAGTTTTACCCAGGTTCGGGCCGCACGGATGCGTAAAACCCTACTCCTGCTTGGTTGTGTATTGAGTTGAGCGCTCGGGAGCTTGAAGAAGCAGCTACACCGTGCGTGAGAGTAATCTAGGTTTCGAACCCCCTCCACGTTGTGCATGGGCCTCCTTTTATAATGCAAAGGGGTCACCGACAGGTGTCAACGTAGGAGAAAGGGGTAAAAATGTAAAAGAGGTGGTAGTTGTAACAGTGCGGGAACAGTGGAGCTACAGTACAGAACAGTGGTCTATACCTACTTTAACAGTGGGGGACAAGGGCATTCAATGCCCGTCGCCGTCGACCTCAAAAGCTCCCGCCTTAGCGTCTCCGTCCGCCACGGCGACGGGTCCATCACCGTGGCGCGCCACCGTGTACCCCAGGCTGCACAGCCGTCCGCCACGCGTCCCTGGCTAGGCCCCAGGGCGACGCGTGGGCCGATGAGCTGGAGCGCGGGCACACAGCGTAGCTTCCCCGGCAAGCGCCTTGCCGGGGCCTTGATCTTGCCGGGCCCGGGAACTTGCCGCTCCCCGGGCCCCTTGCCGGGGCGCGCATAGCGCCGAGGCAATATCTTCTAATCTTCCTGGCAAGCTCCTCTTGCCAGGGTCTTGTGTTAGTGGGACAGCCTTGAGCCTGGTACGGCCTTCCCGGCAAGCTCCTCTTGCCGGGGTCTCGATCTTCTGTCTTGTATACTTTGTTTTTGAATGGTTTAATAGGAGGCAGGAAGGTCTCCGGCGAGCACGCAGTAAACCTTGCCGCGGGAAGCTGCAACTGCCCGTGCACAAGTTGGGGTACTGGGGTACCCCTACCTTAGTACACCGACAGTCTTTTCAATTCGGAGACTAATATGATGAATTGTATTCGAAGACTAATATGATGAATTGTATTCAGAGACTAATCTTCTATTGTATTCGATGAATCTGTTGTTGCTGTGTGCTGGTGCTGTCTATATTCTGTCCAATAATACATTTTGTAACCTGTGCAAAAAACAGAAAATAAAAAAATAAAAAAACCTAATATTCATACTAATGGCGCACCACATCACAGTGCGCCATTAGTATGCCAAAGTATACTAATGTCGCATCATCCAACAGTGTGCCATTAGTATGCCAAAGTAACTAATGTCGCATCTGGCAGTAGTGCGCCATTAGTATGCCAAAGCACCTGGGTATATATGGCCCCCTGGGAGGCATACTAATGGCGCACTGTGGTATATACTAATGGCGCATCTGCGGTGCGCCATTAGTAAAATATACTAATGGCGTGGCACTAATGGCGCACCACTAATGCGCCATTAATGGCCAAAATAGGTGCGCCATTAGTAGGCCTTTTCCTAGTAGTGGGTCGAGCAGGTGGCAAGAGAGGTGTATCGTGCGTCGCAAGGATGGAGGCCGGGGGTGCTTAGACTGGGATGCTGAAGCTAGCTCTTTCAGTCCCTATCTTCCCCCTGATGTTTTTGTTGTAGAATTTGGGTTATAATTCCAACTTGGTTGAGCTGGTGTTGCGCCCCCTACCTGCGTGGCTTATGCGGCGAACTTGTCTCCTACTAGTAGTCAGTCTGTTCTAGTAGTAGTTGCATAACTACACGTTTACACTGAGATGTTGTCGGATAATGGTTCTCTATAGTTGGGTTTCTTTAATGAAATCGGAGGAAACCCCTCTTTTGATATAAAAAAAATCAGTGGCACTAGCGGTGCCAAAACATTGCCTCAAATTAATAGTGCCACTAGATTAAGGTGCAAAATAATAACATTAATGCTTTATCATGGCAGTGCCAAAACAGTAGAACAAGAGCAGAGTCAACATGCATGATCTTTGGCAAACGGTCGGGCCAAAAAGGAACATATCTCGTGATGGGAACCATATCTATAATCAACGCCATCGTAGAAGGGATGACACTAGTCACCAACATGGATGATTCAATTTATGGGACCTTTTTGTGCAATTCACCTAAAATGAAGCAATGTTTGCGTCATGCAGTTAGCAAGTACTTGGTCCCATGAGCTAGCAGCTTCTTCTTCATTAGTTGCAATAAAATTGAGCAACATCAAGGTTAGTCATGAAGCTCATGGAATGTTCAACTATATTTTGGATATCATTTTGTGCAGTTCAACTAAGATCAAGCGTAAAATGTATATCTCTGTTTGCACAAAAAGGTGGAAAGGAGGGTGACTAATGATGTCGCCTGAGATGCGTTGGTGTTTCTCCAAGGAATAAGGGGGGATGCAGCAAAGCAACGGTAAGGTATTTCCCTCAGTGATGAGACCAAGGTTATCGAATCAGTAGGAGAACCACACAACACTACATAAACGGTACGTGCACACAAATAACAAATACTTGCAATCCGACGCGTTAAAGCGGTTGTCAATCCCTTTCGGGTAGCGGTGCCAAAAAGTGATGTAAGGATTGGATAAAATTGTAGTAGATTGATAGATGCAAATAAAAGTAAATAAAATACAGCAAGTTATTTTTGGTTTTTGATAATATAGATCTGAAAATAAAAGAAAAGGCAATTGGCAATATGGATATGAAAATATATGATAGGAAAATAGACCCGTGGGCCGTAGATTTCATTAGTGGCTTATCTCAAGAAAATAGCATGCGGCGGGTAGACAAATTACTGTTGGGAAGTTGATAGAAAAGCAAATAATTATGACGATATCCAAGACAATGATCATGTATATAGGCATCACGTCCAAGATTAGTAGACCGACTCCTGCCTGCATCTACTACTATTACTCTACACATCGACTACTATCCAGCATGTGTTTAATGTATTAAGTTCATGGAAAAACAAAGTAATGCAATAAGAACGATGACATGATGTAGACAATATCTATTCAAGTAGGAATAGAAGCCATCTTTTTATTCCTAATAGCAACGATACATGCGTGCTTTGCTGCCCCTTCTGTCACTGGGAAAGGACACCACAAGATCGAACCCATTACAAAGCACCTCTTCACATTGCAAGATAAATAGATCAAGTTGGCCAAACAAAATCCAAATATTGGAGAAGAAATACGAGGCTATAATAATCAAGATTGGATATTAAATCAAGGCAAATCTGATCATAAACTCACAATTCATCGGATCCCAACATACACATTGCAAAAAGTCATTAAATCGAATAGATCTCCGAGAGACCGTTGTATTTAGATACAAAGAGAGAACAAGCCATCTAGCTACTGCCTACAGAACCGTAGGTCTGTGGTAAACTACTCACGCATCATCGGAGAGGCACCAATGAGGATGATGAACCCCTGCGTGTTCATGTTCCCCTCCGGTTGAAATAGGGCTACAGATTGGATCTCATGGTTCTGGAACTTGCGGCGACTGGAACAAAATTTCATCGACATCCTTAGGGTTTTTGGAGCAAGGAGGAATTTATAGAGCGTAGAGGCAGTGCGGGAAGCCACCGAGGTGGGCACAACCCACCTGGGTGCACCTGGGGTCCCAGGCGCGCCCTGGTGGGTTTTCCCCCAGGCACACCCAAGTGGGTTGTGCCCCCCTCGAGGCACTCCCAGGTGCTTCTCTGGTCCATCTGGTATCTTCTCGTCCAAAAAAAATCCACAAAAAGTTCCGCTGCATTTGGACTCCTTTGATATAGATTTTCTGCAATGTAAAAAACAAGCAAAAAACAACAACTGGCAATTGGCACTATGTCAATAGGTTTGTCCCAAAAAATGATATAAAATGACTGTAAACTGATTGTAAAACATCCAAGAATGATAATATAATAGCATGGAACAATAAAAAATTATAGATACGTTGGAGACGTATCTGCATCCCCAAGCTTAATTCCTAATCGTCCTCGAGTAGGTAAATGATAAAACCAGAATTTTTATTTGGAATGCTGCCTATCATGTTCATCACATATTCTTTTCTTTATAGCATGGACAATTGGACTTTTATATGGTTCAAAGCAATATTCTAGTTTCGGCATGAGGACTTTAATACTCAAGCATATGAACAAACAACTATGTCTTTCAAAATATCAATACTAAAGCAAGTTATCCCTAGCCCATCATGCTCAATCATTGATCCATTCATGCAACACATCCAAATATTAACTACATCCAATCCAATACTCAAGTGTGATAATAGTGTTATGTAGTTGGTGCTTTATAAGAGAAGATGATACTAAAATAAAAATTAAAAAATTGCATAAAGTAAAAGATAGGCCCTTCGCAGAGGGAAGTATGGATTTGTAGAGGTGTCAGAGCTCAAAGCTCAAATTGAGAGATAACATTATTTTGGGTGGCATGCTTTTCTCGTCAACAAGAACGACATAGAGTTCCCAACACTTTCCATGCTAGATATATCATAGGCGATTTCCAAACATAAAATAAAGTTTATTCCTTTTCCACCAAACTTTCACAAGCCATGGCTAACCATATCCACGGATGCCCTCCATACCAACACTTTCGAAGGAATTTATTATTTGACAACATAAAGTTAAATTTCTTTTTCATTTCGGGACTGGGAATAAACACTCATCTTGAGAATAACACTTATAACATGAAAAATATTAGCCACCCCTCGCCGCTTCATGAGCGGTACGGGCACACAAAAGAGAAATTTATTTTGAAATTTAGAGTTGGCACATACAAATTTGCTTAGAACAGCTAGGTAGGTATGGTGGACTCATTTTGCATAACTTGGGTTTTAGGATTTGGATGCACAAGTAGTATTTTTAACTTAGTAATCCCTCCGTACCAAAATACTTGTCATCAAAATGGACGAAAATAGATGTATCTAGAACTAAAATACATCTAGATACATCCCCTTTTATTCATTTTGATGACAAGTATTTCCGGACGGAGGGAGTACAAGTTGGAGGCTAGCAAGAGATTGAGAAGCGACCAACCAAGGAACAAAAACCATCATAAGAGAACATTAAACATAACTGACACCGAATAATGCAACACAAGTAGGATGTAATTTCATTGCATGACTATTGACTTTTGTGCTTGCATAGGGAATCACAAACCTTAACATCAATATTCTTAATAAAACATAATTACTCGTTAACATGGCTCACATATCACTATCATCATATCTGCAAACTATCACAAAGAATCAAGTTTATTTTGTCCAATGATCTTCATGAAAGTTTTTATTATAGCTACCTTGGATATCTATCACTTTGGGACTAGTTTTATATGTTGCTTTTGATAAGCTCAAACAAATATACATGAAGAACATGCGAATCATATTTCTTTCTCTCAAATTAATATAAGTGAAGCAAGAGAGAATTTCTTCAAAAATAACAAAGCACACCGTGCTCAAAAAGATATAAGTGAAGCACTAGAGCAATTCCATAGCTCTAATTTTTTAAGTGAAGCATAGGAGCGAGCATAGCATAATTTGGCTCTCTCAATTAGGTATGTATAGCAAGGATACTTATTAAAAACTAGAAAGAAAAACAAGCAAAGACTCATATCATAAACGACGCTCCAACAAAAACTCATGATATGTGACGAATAAAAATAGAGTCTCAAGTAAAATACCGATGGTCGTTAGAAGAAAGAGGGGATGCCACTCGGGGGGCATCCTCAAGCTTAGTTGCTTGATACTTCTTGAATATTATCTTGGGGTGCCTCGGGCATCCCCAAGCCTAGCCTTTTGCTACTCCTTATTCCTTCATCCATCGCGATCTCACCGAAAACTTGAAAACTTCAATCACACAAAACTAAACAAAACCTCGTGAGATCCGTTAGTATAGAAAAGCTAATTTTTACTCTAAGTATTGTAGAAAACCAATTCTTATTTTGTAATTGCAGTATACCTACTGTATTCTAACTTTTATATGGCAAAAACTCTTTAAAAAAAACCATAGATCAATCAAAACAAGCACATAACACAACAAAAACAGAATCTGTCAACACAGAAAAGTCTGTAAAGATGCGATTTTTGACCATACTTCTGTAACTCTGAAAATTCTGAAAAATTATGATAACGTGAAAATTTTGTATATTGATAACATAAAAAAAATTCAAGAGTTTATCACACTCCAGTTAGTGTCAGAAATTCTAACTCTGGACCCAAAAGTTTTTGAATTTCCAACGCGATCAAATCAACTATCAACCAAATCATCCCAAAGGCTTTGCTTGGCACAAACATTTACTGAATACACAAAAACACATGAAACCAGAGGTATTATTTGGCATTTTATTGAAAACAGCAAGAAAACCACAAAAGCAAAAAGATAGAAGTTGGGTTGCCTCCCAACGAGCGCTATCGTTTTACGCCATTAGCTAGGCATGATACAAAGATCTCAAGTGTTGTCATCCTTGGTCTTATTATCCATGGATGCGTTCCCATCATGCGGCTTGGCAAAAATAACTTGAAAAACATTGTCCATAGATATTTGAGCATTATCAAGTTGCCCGACTTTATACTCCCTTTGATTATCGGCAATGATCCAAGAGTATTGTTGATTGACATCGTTAAAAACTTGCTGCATTATATCTAGAATGGGGACTGCCTTCTTAAGATTTTCATCCAAAATTCGATTATTACCAAGCAAGTGTCTCAACATATAATCACTATTGTAGTGGATCTCATCTATGACCAGTTTTTCACGATTCATACCATAAAAATAAAAAATTTCCCTAGCCCCCCATAATATGTAATCAAATTCATTCATAAGGATACGGGTAGCTAACTTTTAAGCTTTGGGATACTTTAAAGTGGGTAGCTAAAAAAACAATCTTTGCAAGGTAGGATGGGTACGAATAAATCTATTCTCAAGTTTTAGTACTATCGCTGAAATAGCTTCCGCATAAGATTTTGTTCTTTTGAGTATTGGGGTGTCATCAAGAGTCAAATTTCCAACACAATTAAAGAACTCTTGGATATGTTCTTTCCCCATAATATTCCCTTGCCCAAAACAATGGTTTTATCATCTAGATTGCCTGATCTTCCAATTTTAGGATTTAAGCCATCGTCTGTTTCGGGAATACCAAAATCACTCCCGATGACAAGCAAGGTAAGAGATCCAACGGGAAAATGGCGAACAAAAAAGAGGGCAAATAAACACGGCAAATTTTTGTGAAGTGGGGGAGATGAAAACAAGAGGCAAATGGCAACTAATGTAAATTGAAAGGAGACGAGATTTGTGAGTAGGAACCTGATAGATGTTGGTGATGTCTCCCCGGCAACGGCGCCAGAAGGTTGTTTTGATGTCGCTTGAGATGCGTCGGTGTTTCCCTAAGGAATAAGGGAGGATGCAGCACAACGACGACAAGATATTTCCCTCAATGATGAGTCCAAGGTTATTGAACCAGTAGGAGAACCACGCAACACTACGTAAACGATACCTGCACACAAATAACAAATACTTGCAACCCAACTCGTTAAAGGGGTTGACAATCCTTTTCGGGTAGCGGTGCCAAAAAATGACGTAAGGATAGGATAAAACTGTAGTAGATTGATAGATGCAAATAAAAGTAAATAAAACGCAATAAGCTATTTTTGGGTTTTTGATAATACAGATCTGGAAATAAAAGAAGCAAATAAAAGAAAAGGCAATTGGCAATATGGGTCTAAAGGTATATGATAGGAAAATATACCCGGGGGCCGTAGATTTCACTAGTGGTTTCTCTCGAGAAAATAGCATGCGGCGGGTAGAAAAATTACTATTAGAAAATTTGATGGAAAAGCAAATAATTATGACGATATCCAAGACAATGATCATGTATATAGGCATCACGTCCAAGATTAGTAGACCGACTCCTGCCTGCATCTACTACTATTACTCCACACATCGACCACTATCCAGCATGCATCTAGTGTATTAAGTTCAAGAAAAAACAGAGTAATGCAATAAGAACAATGACATGATGTAGACAAGATCTATTCATGTAGGAATAGACCCCATCTTTTTATCCTTAATAGCAACGATACACGCATGCCTTGCTGCCCCTTTTGTCACTGGGAAAGGACACCGCAAGATCAAACCCATTACAAAGCACCTCTTCACATTGCAAGATAAATAGATCAAGTTGGCCAAACAAAATCCAAATATCGGAGAAGAAATACGAGGCCATAATAGTCAAGATTGGATATTAAATCAAGGAAAATCTGATCATAAACTCACAATTCATCGGATCCCAACAAACACACTGCAAAAAGTCATTACATCAAATAGATCTCCGAGAGACCGTTGTATTGAGATACAAAGAGAGAAGAAGCCATCTAGCTACTGCCTACGGACCCGTAGGTCTGTGGCAAACTACTCACGCATCATCGAAGAAGCACCAATGAGGATGATGAACCCCTTCGTGATTGTGTTCCCCTCCGGTGGAGAGCTGGAATAGGGCTATAGATTGGATCTCTTGGTTCTGGAACTTGCGGCGGATGGAACAAAATTTCATCGACTCCCCTAGGGTTTCTAGAGCAAGGAGGTACTTATACAGCAAAGACGCGGTGCGGGAGGCCACCGAGGTGGGCACAACCCACATGGGCACGCCTAGGGGCCCAAGCGTGGCCGAGGGCCCAGGCGCGCCCTGGTGGGCTGTGCTCCCCTCGGGGCACCCTCAAGGTGCTTCTCTGGCCCATCTGGTGTCTTCTGGTCCAACAAAATTCCACAAAAAGTTTTGCTGCATTTGGACTCTGTTTGATATTGATTTTCTTCGATGTCAAAAACAAGCAGAAAACAACAACTGGCACTTGGCAGTATGTCGATAGGTTAGTCCCAAAAAATTATATAAAATGACTGTAAAATGATTGTAAAACATCCAAGAATGATAATATAACATCATGGAACAATCAAAAATTATAGATACGTTGGAGACGTATCTACTAACAAGTGATGAAACATACATTAAATGAAAATAAGCATATTCCTTATCTGAATGGCGATCCTACAAGGACAGTAGCAATTTGTAAAGGAGCAGCATTGCTAGATATTAGTGTGGGCATTAGGATTAACTACGACAACCGTTAAATATGACATTACTTTATATGGTGCCATTGCTTCATTTTACCAGCAACATTACATTAACAGCTGGTAAAGAGTTGGTATTTGGGCACGGGAGAGTAGGCGGACCAGGACAGTTGCATTTCTAACAAAAAGAAGCAACTTATCTTAATGGGAAATTTAGCAGGACATGAAAAATAGTGCCGTTGATTCATATGACTGCAGGCATTACATTGAAAACAACATTGGTTTAACGTGTCCTTACTTTAATAGTGGGACTGCTACATTTTACAAGTGGCATTACATAAGAGGTGCTCAGGACAACAAACATCCAAATAGGATATCTGGGTTGGTCTCATTTTTTGTTCAGAATAGCCACCTTATAATGTGCGAGGCTAGCAAATCTAATGCTGGACATACTCGGTTGACTTGTCCCCCAGTACCCACTTTCTTTCCTTTTTCAACCAATAGATCGGTTTATGTTGAGTTTGTACTGTGTTTCCCTTTATTTCCCTATTAGACCAAGAGACCAGTTGGATAGCCAGTCTATGCTACTTCCCCCCCCCCCATTATTTCCTTTTTCGACCAAGTCCTAGATATATTCAAGTAACAAATCTCCCCCACCCCTTTCTTCCATGCTTGAGCCAAGTAGTACTAGATTCGGCGACATGAAGTAGTTTTACCTCTTAACAGTAAAAAATTAGGTGGCTTTCGAACAACCAATCGATCCTATCTACTAGGCCCCCCCCAGAAATAGTAAAAGATACAAATGCAGCGTCATGAGGATCTGGGGATGTAGAGCAAGGCCGGTTTTGAAGGAAGTTATACACGAGGGTCGTTGGGATGTCGCTAGGTGGGTGGTGATACATCTCCGTCATATCTACTTTTCCAAACTCTTTTGCCCTTGTTTTGGACTCTAATTTGCATGATTTTAATGGAACTAACCCGGGCTGACGTTGTTTTCAGCAGAATTGCCATGTGTTATTTTTGTGCAGAAATCAAAGTTCTTGGAATGAATTGAAAATTCATGGAGAATTTTAATGGAATATATGAAAAATACTAGCGAAAGAATTATCTAGAGGGGGGCCACCCAGAGGCCACAAGCCTTGTGGGCGCACCCCCTAGGGAGGCACCCCCTAGGGCACGCCTCCGAGGCTTGTGGCCCCCCTGAGCCTCCTCCGACCCTAACTCCAACTCTATATATTCACGTTCGGGGAGAAACAAATAAAGAAGAAGGATTCATTGCATTTTACAATACAGAGCCGCTGCCACCTCCTGTTTTTCATCGGGAGGGCTGATCTGGAGTCCGTTCGGGGCTCCGGAGAGTGGAATCTGTCATCATCGTCATCATCAACCTTCCTCCATCACCAATTTCATGATGCCAACCGCCGTGCGTGAGTAATTCCGTTGTATGCTTGCTGGACGGTGATGGGTTGGATGAGATTTATCATGTAATCGAGTTAGTTTTGTTGGGGTTTGATGCTTAGTATCCACTATATCCTGAGATTGATGTTGCTATGACTTTGCTATGCTTAATGCTCGTCACTAGGGCCCAAGTGCCTTGATTTCAGATCTGAACCTATTATGTTTTCATGAGTATATATGTGTTCTTGATCCGATCTTGCAAGTTGTAGGCACCTACTATATGTTATGATCTGCATACCCTAAGGTGACAATAATTGGGATTCTTTCTGGTGATTGCCATAGTTTGAGGAATTCAAGTATTCACTAAGTGCTAATGCTTTGTTCCGATTCTCTATTAAAAGGAGGCCTTAATTTACCTTAGTTTCCATTAGGACCCCGCTGCCACAGGAGGGTAGGAAAAAAGATGTCATGCAAGTTCTTTTCCATAAGCACGTGTTACTGTATATGGAATACATGCCTACATTATATTGATGAACTGGAGCTAGTTTTTCGTTGCCCTAGGTTATATCTTCTACATGATGACTATCATCTAACACATATCATCACCGATCCATTGCCTACGAGTCCGTCTCATATTGATCCTCGCTAAGTTACTTTTGTTACTACTACTGTTACAATCACTACCAAACTGCCACTATTACTTTTGCCATCATTGTCGTTACTTCCATATTACTTTGCTGCTAAATACTTTGCTGCAAATATTAAGTCTTTCATGTGTGGTTGAATTGAAAAATCAACTTCTCATACTAATGAATATTCTTTGGCTCCCCTTGTGTCGAATCAATAAATTTTGGCTGAATACTCTACCCTCGAAAACTGTTGTGATCCCCTATACTTGTGGGTCATCAAGACTGTTTTCTGGCGCCGTTGTCGGGGAGCATATCTATATTTGTTGAGTCACTTGGGATTTATTTCGGTTGATCACAATGAATAATATGAGAGATGCTAGAACCAAGAACGTTCCTTCTAGTACGAGGGGAGGTAAGGAACTGTCATTTAGCTCTGCAGTTGATTCACCTTCTATTATGAGTAAGTTCGCGACACCACCACTTGCTATTAATCCTGATATATCACAAGTAATTGATGATGCTGCTTCTGCTATGAATGATACTTATGATGATGCTAGTACTTTGCTTAATGATGTGCCACTAGGTGAATTTCTCGATGAACAACTTGCTAGAGATAGTAATATTGAGAATGTTGAAATTGATGAACTTCTGAAATTGATGAGGTCTTTGAAACTGAAAATTATGATACACTTTATAGATCTAGAACACCTAGATATGAATTTCCTGATATACATGAAGGTTATGTCATGGAGGGAGAGGTAGCTAGAGACATTCTTGCTTGTAAGGATAGTGATGATCTGAAGAAATTGTTATGCAAGTGGAAGGAAAAATCTTTGAATGCCAGTATGAAATATAATCCTGAGTTTGTGACGTGGTGGGTGCACGACAGATGCCAAGGGATGGCTAAAGATAGGAGGAGGCTCGAGGGCACTGGTGGGCTCTAGGGGCGAGGTTGGCATGAGCGAGCGCGGGACGCAAGGCATACCCAAGTTCGGGGCTCTCCAGAGATATAACACCCCTAGTCATGCCGAGTGTAGTTGATGTATATCAGTACAGTGTTGCTCCTTGAGCTGTATGGAGGAAGGAGGAAGACGGGCCAATGCTTAGGCTGCTTCTCCTTATGGTGCGTGAGTCTACTGATCTGCTCTCGTTCTTTCTATCGCATTGCCTAGTTCTCGTCCGCCAGTATGCATGAGGGCTCCTGGGGGGTTTTATAGGTCAACCCCTCAGGGGTACAATGGCAATGTTACAAGTCCATGGAGCTGGGTTGTCATTGTCCGGGAAGCCGGCACTGGTACCCGCCGGGTACAGGTAGGCATCGTTGCGCATCACGCCGCCAGCTGGAAGCGGCTATGGATGCGGAGGCGGCCGCCCCGCTCCTGGAGCCGAGGCCGGAGGAGGTGGGACGTCGCCCCTTATGAGGCACTTGGTGATGGCGCAGTGCCGAAGCGTGTGCGTGTACGGCCTTGCACCATCTTGCAGGGAGCATCAAGCATCTCCTCGAAGCTCATGGTGGGTTACCATGTCGTCTTGCTGGTCTGCCAGCATTTGGCGGCCGGCTCGGTTGCGGGCATCTCCTCGGCGGCCGCGACGAGCCGGTTGTCGTGGCGCTGGGCCTGCTGCTCGGCCTTGCGCTTGTGTTGCTGCTGGTTGTGCTGATGCTGCCGGCTTCCTTTGCCAGCCGGCTTCGGAGGGGGAACCGGCATTGCCTTGCCGGCTTCATCCAGCGCCACCTGGATCTTCATGACGGAGTCGGCGTTGGTGTATCTGTCCGCCGTCCCTATGACCACGGACATGGTGGTCGGCTCAGAACGTAGGAGCTTGTGCTTGAGGAGGGTGTTGTCCCGGCACCCGTTGACGAAGTACTGGATTGCCTGGACCTCGTGGACGCCCTCGCAACTATTCTGGAGTCCGGTCCAGCGTGCTACGTACTCCCGGCCGGTTTCCGCCGGCCCCTCCACGCACAATGCGAGTTGGCTTGGATGGTCGTGTCGCCGGTAGGTTCCGGTGAAGTTGCGCACGAAGACCTGCTCGAAGTCGACCACGTGTTGATGATGCCCACCAGCAGTCTGTTTAGCCACGGGCGGGCGGACCCCTAGAGCATGAGCGGTGTGTAGCGGACAGCGAGGCGGTGGTTGCCACCGGCGATGCCGATGGCGGTGGTCTAGTCGGTGAGCTAGTCCTCTGGCTTCACGGAGCCATTGTACTTGGGGGTGTCGCAGGGAAGCGTGAACCCTTTAGCAAAGGGCTCGCTCCGGATGCGCGGGTGGAAGCACGCTAGTCCAACTGGACCGGTCTCCTCGAGCTCCTAGGAGAGGGCGAGGCGGTCGAGGCGGTGGCGAGCGTCGGTGTTGTCGATGGCGCGTGGGCCTAGCCGGCTGGTGACCGCGTAGCGAGGGGCGGGGTCGACCGCAGTCTGTTGCCGGGCGGGCTGGTGAACAGGGTTGATCAGGCGCTGGACTTCTGAGGGCGACTCGTCGCGCAAGCACCAGTGGTCGATGGGGCGGGGTTGTGCCGGATCTGGGTGCGGCCGTAGTGCGCCTCGCCGGGTGGTGAAGACGCCGTGTGCTAGTTGTCGCCGGGTCCAGCAACGTGGGCGGAGCTGGTTTTGGCCGGCTTGGCGAGCTGGCTAAGGCAGTCCTGTTGCGCGCTGGCCGTAGCGAGGAGGTCGTTCACCCTCTTGAGGTGATCCTGTAGCTCTTTGCCTGCGAGCTGCTCTAGCCCGACCGCGGCCGCCTGAGCAGCGTGCATGTTCTTCACGGGAGTCTCGTGGATGGGAGGGAGGGCGCCGAGGGCGCATCCAATTGCGCTGCCCCGGGCCCGCATGTCTGTGATCCAGCTTGGCTCAGGCACGCCAGGCGTAAAGCCGTAGGCAGCGTTGCGCTCCAGCTGAGCAGAATCGAGGCGACGCTGCATGGCGACGAGTGTGTGGGTGAGGTCCAGGAGGCGCTGACAGTCCTCATGGAGGCGAGTCTGGGCCTCGGCGATGTTGGAGGCGTCGATGTCGGTGTCGTTGTGAACGCGGAGGCTCTGCATCGTGGCAAGCATCGGGTTGGGCGAGCTGGCCCGATCCGTCGCGGCCTTAGCTTCGGCTTTCTTTCTCGCCGCGCTCGTCGAGGAGGAGGCGCCGGTGTTGGTGACGAAAACCTCTACGCAGAGGTCCATCGCTCCATAGGGAACACTGCCGCCGAGAGAGATGGGGGAGTCGGAAAAGTCAAGTACCTCGCTGGGATACTCGTTGGCCGTAGGCGCACCAGAGATACGTAGTTCGGCGAAGGAGGCGGCGAGCGCGTTGATGACGTTGTCCACCAGCGTGATGGGCTCGTCAAAGTCGGAGGGGAGCCCCGTCTGAAGCATGCTCCCAGCCAGGACCTCGAGCTACTCCACGGTGGGCGCCAACTGTCGTAGTGGGCGCACGGCAGATGCCAAGGGATGGCTAAATATAGGAGGAGGCTCGAGGGCACTGGTGGGCTCCAGAGGCGAGGTTGGCATGAGCGACCGCGGGACGCAAGACATACCCATGTTTGGGGCTGTCCGAAGAGATACACACCTAGTCCTGCCGAGTGTAGTTGATGTATATCAGTACAGGGTTGCTCCTTGAGCTGCATGGAGGAAGGAGAAAGACGAGCCAAGGCTTAGGCTGCTTCTCCTTGTGGTGCGTGAGTCTACTGATCTGCTCTCGTTCTTTCTATTGCATTGCCTAGTTCTCGTCCGCCCATATGCATGAGGGATCCTTGGGGGTTTTATAGGTCAACCCCTCATGGGTACAATGGTAATGTTACAAGACCGTGGGGCTGGGTTGTCATTGTCCGAGAAGCCGGCACTGGGACCCAACAGGTATAGGTAGTCATCGTTGCGCATTTCGCCGCCAGCCGGAGGCAACGGTGGAGGCGGAGGCGGCCGCCCCGCAACTGGAGCCGAGGCCGGAGGAGGCGGGACATCGCCCCTTATGAGGCGCTTGGTGATCGTGCATTGCCGGAGCGTGTGCCTGGACGGCCTTGCGCCGCTGTGGTGCTTGCAGGGAGCGTCGAGCATCTCCTCGAAGCTCATGGCGGGTTGCCATGTCGTCTTGTCGGTTTGCCGGCGTTTGGCGGCCGGCTCGGTTGCGGGTGCCTGCTCGGCGGCCGCGACGAGCCGATTGTCGTGGCGCTGGGCCTGCTGCTCGGCCTTGCGCTTGTGCTGCTGATGGTTGTGCTGATGCTGCCGGCTTCCTTCGCCAGCCGGCTTCGAAGGGGGACCGGCTTTGCCTTGCCGGCTTCATCCAGTGCCACCTGGATCTTCATGGCGGAGTCGGCGTTGGCGTATTTGTCCGCCGTCCCTATGAGCGCGGACATGGTTGACGAAGTACTGGATTGCCTAGACCTCGTGGACGCCCTCGCAACTGTTCCAGAGTTCGTTCCAGTGTGCTAGGTACTCCCGGTCGGTTTCCGCCGGCCCCTGCACGCACATGGCGAGTTGGCTAGGATGGTCGGGTCGCCGGTAGGTTCCGGTGAAGTTGCGCACGAAGGCCTGCTCGAAATCGACCCATGTGTTGATGCTGCCCACCAGCAGACTGTTTAGCCACGGGCGGGCTGACCCCTGGAGCAGGAGCGGTGCGTAGCGGATGGCGAGGCGGTGGTAGCCACCGGCGATGCCGATGGCAGTGGTGTAGTCGGTGAGCCAGTCCTCCGGCTTCATGGTGGCATTGTACTTGGGGGTGTCGTGGGGAAGCATGAACCCTTTAGCAAAGGGCTCGCTCCGGATGCGCGGGCCAAAGCACGCCGGTCCGACTGGACCGGTCTCCTCCAGCTCCTGGGAGAGGGCGAGCCGGTCGAGGCGGTGGCGAGCGTCGGTGTTGTCGATGGCGCGCGGGCCCAGCCGGCCGGTGACCGCGCCACGGGGGGCTGGGTCGACCATAGTCTGTTGCCGGGCGGGCAGGTGAACAGGGTTGAGCCGGCGCTGGACTTCCGAGGGCAACTCGTCGCCCAAGCCGCCGGCGGTCCCGGGGCGGGGTTGTGCCAGATCTGGGTGTGGACGGAGTGCGCCTCACTGGGTGGTGAAGACGCCGTGTGCTGGTTGTCGCCGGGTCTAGAAACGTGGGCGGAGCTGGATCCGGTCGCTTGGCAAGCTGGTTGAGGCGGTCCTGCTGAGCGTTGGCCGCGGCGAGGAGGTCATTTCACCCACTTGAGGTGATCCTGCAGCTCTTTGCCTGCGAGATGCTCCAGGCCGACCGCGGCCGCCTGAGCAGTGCACATGTTCTTCACGGGAGTCTCGTAGATGGGAGGGAGGGCGTCGAGGGCGCGTCCGATTGCGCCGCCCCGGACCCACACATCGGCGACCCCGCTTCGCTCAGTCGCGCCAGGCGTAAAGCCGTAGGCGGCGTTGCGCTCCAGCTGAGCGGAGTCGAGGCGACGCTGCTTGGCGGCGAGCATCTGGGTGAGGTCCAGCAGGCACTGGCGGTCCTCGTCGAGGCGAGTCCGGGCCTCGGCGATGTTGGAGGCGTCGATGTCGGAGCAGATGGGTACACGGAGGCTCTACATCGTGGCACGCAGCGGGTTGGGCGTGCCGGCCTGATCCGCCATGGCCTTTCTCGCCGCGCTCGTCGAGGAGGTGGCGCCGGTGTCGGTGACGAAAACCTCTACGCAGAGGTCCATCGCTCCGTAGGGAACGCTGCCATCGAGGTAGATGGGGGAGTCGGAAAAGTCAAGTACCTCGCTCGGATACTCGTCGGCCGTAGGCACACCGGAGATGCGTAGTGCGGCGTAGGAGGCGGCGAGGGCGTCGATGACTTTGTCCACCAGCACGATGGGCTCGTCGGAGTCGGAGAGCAGCCCCGTCTGAAGCATGCTCCCGGCCAGGACCTCGAGCTGCCCAACGGTGGGCGCCAACTGTTGTGGTGGGTGCACGGTAGATGCCAAGGGGTGGCTAAAGATAGGAGGAGGCTCGAGGGCACTGGTGGGCTCCAGAGGCAAGGCTGGCATGAGCGAGCGCGGGACGCAAGACATACCCAGGTTCGGGGCTCTCCGGAGAGATAACACCCCTAGTCCTGCCGAGTGTAGTTGATGTGTATATCAGTACAGGGTTGCTCCTTGAGCTGTATGCAGCTAGGAGGAAGATGGGCCAAGGCTTAGGCTGCTTCTCCTTGTGGTGCGTGAGTCTACTGATCTGCTCTCGCTCTTTCTATCACATTGCCTAGTTGTGATCCCCCCATATGCATGAGGGCTCCTGGGGGTTTTATGGGTCAATCCCTCAGGGGTACAATGGTAATGTTACAAGAATGTGGGGCCGGGTTGTCATTGTCCGGGAAACGAGCACTGGTACCCGCCGGGTACAGGGCTCGCCGGGTTCTCCAGGCTTGGGACCCGCCAGGTACGGGGGCACTGCGGGCCGTCTTGTCGATCGTCGGGGAGTGGCCGGGTTGAGTCAGGTACAGTGGTGCTCCGTCAGGTCGCCGTCTGCTGGCATCATTGGTGATGATGATTGTACTTTTGCCACGCCTTGGCTGATCAGAGGCATGGGCGGGGCACTATTGCCTCGGTCATCAGTAGGTCGAGACTCGTCCCATCGTACGGCTGGGATGGGACGGGAGCTGACTCGTGGCCGGATTGGGGAACACGCCACGGGCCGAGCTGGCTTGTTGGGGATGTCTTGACGTGACGGGTCCGTCTCACTTTAGCTAGTAGTAGGGGCTGAGTCGAGGGATCTGACCGGGTTGGAGAGTTTGGCCGGCTCGAGGTTTTTGGCTGGGTCGAGCGACCCGGCCAAGCGTGAGCCTGATTGAGGGGCGATGATGGCCTTGTTGTTTTTGAAAAGCATCCGGCTTCTGTTGCCTGCCTGGGGTTCATCCCCCGACAATAGTCCCGAAGCTGTGAAAGTCCACTGTCTTCGGATGGGAGGGCCTTCGCAATTTCCCTTCCTTGGAGGTGGATTTGTGTCCATCGGGTCTGGCAACACCCACTATGTGCCGGCTTCCGGAAGCCGGATCGCGGCATCCCGGAAGCGGCGGGAAACCGAAGACTCCGCCGAATCTTGGAACGATCATATGGTCTTCGCGCGGGTGCCACGTGGCGCCCAGAAGCCGGAGAGGCCTAACAGGCCACGCGCGCGACAGGATGGGGCGACGCACTGGGGCCTGCGGCCGCGCGCCCTCGGCCCACGTGCGCGGATTTATTGTGGTGACCGCAAGTTGGTTGCCATTCTGGAGTCAGTTATTGTGCACGTACGTGCGCAGTTATTGCGGGGAAGTGGGAAAGGTGTTAGGACCGATTTTCCAGTAAAATATTTACTGAGAAACCGACCTTTTTATCGGACCAGTATAGAAGAATACTTCTCACTGGTAGAAAAATCCTTGATACAGAATTCTAGAGTACTAAATATTATACAAGGTTGAGCTGAGGTTGCTCAACAATTTATTACAAGCACGCCGATATTATACATAAGGGCGGATATGACACAAGGGTAGGGTGGCATAACTACTGACTCGTAATAAAAAGTGGTGGTGGATATGTCACAGTGTAGTGGGTGACAGGACTCCAATATCTTACAGTTCAACGAGTGTCGGAGTGAGACCCGATGAATTTATTTGGTGGTTGGCGGAAGCGGTTATAGTACAGTGATCAACTCCAGGATCGCAAGAGACTGACTGGGACTCCACTAGACGTCGGACTCGCTATCGAACTCTTCATCCATGAGATCGCCTTCGTCAACATCTGGCCAAATCAACAAGCCAGGTGAGTACTTTGAATGTACTCACAAGACAATTCGGACATAAGATATAACAAATGTAACATGATGCATATGAGCAGACTAGCAGTATGCATTCAAGAAATAAACTTGCGCTGCATAATAAGAATAAAATGGGAGTTGGGCGGTAGTCCTCCCGAAATCCCAGGGAAATAAAAGAATACCGATCGAGTGTCCGAGCGACACCTCATAAGGGAAAATGAATAAGACATGCCACAGTCGGGCGTCTGCGCGACATCACATAAAGGGCTTATATTCAAAAGTAACTGACGAGAATGCCATAGTCGGACGTCTGAGCGACATCACATAAAGGGCTTATAACTAAAATAAATAATGAGAATGCCACAGTCGGACGTAGGAGCGACATCACATAAAGGGCTTATATTCAAAAGTAAATAACAAGAATGCCACAGTCGGACGTCTGAGCGACATCACATAAAGGGCTTATATTCAAAAGTAAATAACAAGAATGCCACAGTCGGACGTCTAAGCGACATCACATAAAGGGCTTATAACAGAAGTAAATAACGAGAATGCCGCAGTCGGATGTCTGAGCGACATCACAAAAAGGGCTTATATAATCATGATGCTAAATCATCTCACGAGATTAATCGGTGCAGAAATAATTGGTTGACCCTAGACTAGATTACCATTCTTATCACTATCTTAGAATACCCAAGATGGTCACTGAGGTTGACACGGGGATTGACGCTAGGCCACAAACATGGCTACCTGAAAGATTTTGACTCTGCAGAGTTTGTACTCTTAAATCACAGCCAACGGATTTCACTAGCCACAAAGGACTAGTTCCGTCTACAGTGTTTTAGCAGAAACACAACTAACCTGTACACACCCATTTTACATCCTGCTGCCCGGAATCACCCGAGACAACGTTCACGAAAAACTTTAAGACGGGGAGGCTACAACCTCGAATAGCATGGGATCAAACTTATATCGCGCGCTCTAAGGGGTGGCCCCCTCTCGGTCCCAACCGGAAACACCCATGCCCCCTAACCGGATGACGGGCTTTAATCCAGGGCCATGGAACCCTCATCCCGGCCCCTCTATTTGGTGTGTACATGGAAAGAGGTTTGCAGCTGACTAAACCGTAATCTTTGCAGAAGACATGTGACAGTACCAAAAAGGAGACGGACGAGATCCAGACTTGATCCACGTTAAGTACTAGAGTTAACGGTTGACTGGCATGCTTCAACAATACGAACTCACAACCTATCATGTCACCACATGATCATATTGGTTCACAATTACCTTTCAGACCTCACACGAAGCTTGCTTTGCATGAAATATAACATCCACAAATGCTTATATAACCATGCCATGAAGAAGAACTACTCAAGCAAACATGCACCACACTCATCATATCAAAGGTTCAAACATGCTTGCCTGGTTCGGAGTAGTCGGAGTCTAACTCGGTGAAGTTCGCGGCTCCGTCACTTCCTTCGATATCTACGTATACAAATAAAACGGGTACTAACATAAATACCGTGCATGTATAAAAGTAGTCCCAAATATTTTTGAAATAAAAATGATAAAAAACTAGACAGAAAACTAAAGAGGACAGAAAAAGAATCAACTCAAAATCATCTTTTGTTTAAAAGTTATTATAGTTTCTGTCCAGGGACTTGTCTGTAATGAAACAGAAAGTTTCCAGGGGCTAGAATATAAAAACAGAAAACGATTCGGTAAGCAGTACACCAGCCGAATAGGGAAAACGTATTTTGCCCGAAGGCGCCTTCCAGAAAAACGATTCGAATGAGATTGAGAGACTGACGAGGGGGTCCCACCCGTCAGGTTTGAATTCTCGAATTGAAAACAGAGTCGCGCCGGCGCCAGAGAGCTGCGGTGGTCGCGGGCGCCGATCCACGGCAAGGTAGGAGGAGTGGGTGGTACCTACGTGTTCCTGGTGCTCTTCCGCGTCGGTGGGTGGTGGAGTTAGACGTCGGCAAGCACCACGTCGACGGCGACCCTGTCTCTGGCGGACGGCAGTTCGGGTGGTCGTGGGTCTCGTCGGAGAGAGCTGCTGGGGTCAAATTGGAGTGGGGGTTAGTCGTCTAGGTGTGCCAGGAGACTACTGGCAAGACTAGGGCGGTGGAGAAGCTTTCACCAGAGAGGAAGCTGCCGGAGCCCGAAGCGGATCGGGGCGAACGGAGTTGGGGAAGAAGGGCCCCTCGAGGCTCTTCCAGTGGCTGGGCGGGGTCTGGTGAGGTGGTGGAGTTGTGCGGGGTCGAGAGCGAGCTTGGGGGTGCTATTTATAGCCGGCCTGAGGCGGTTGCCGCGAACGGGATAAGTCCAGCGAGCGATTACGGCGATGCTGTGGCTGGACGGGTGGCTTAAGCGCTTGAGCATCGATGAGACGGTTTACTGGTCCCATTCCGATGCAGAACTTAGCAAGGCAGGGGCGCTTACGACATTTCCCCAACGGAACGGCCGTGCGGGCACGTCGGTGGTAGAGAGCGCGCTCTGTGCATCTCAGGCCACGGCGACGCTGCTGCAGCGTGCGCAAGCAAGGAGACGGCCACACGGAGCTTCCAGGTGGCTTGGGTGGTGCCGAACGGCGTTGCTTTGCAGTGTGCCCCCTGTCGGCCGCCACGGGTGGCTCTGCCGCTGCGGAAGATGACGGCGCAGGCAGGCCACGACTCCACCAACGCTCGCAACGAGCCAAGCGAGCATGCGACACTCAGGATAAGCGAGAGGAGCAGTGCAGCAAGGAGCCAAGGCGACACTAGTGAGATTGACGAGAGGTTCTGACGAAACTGACGAAACTGCACTGTCGACTACAATCTTCAGTTAACTTTTCTGAATTTTGACAGAAACAGTGCATGCCAGGTGTTCGATGAAATGTTTTTGGTATGTGAATTTTTTTTCTAGAGCAGATATTTGGTGAGGTGGTCTCTTGATGCATCCAGAGGCTGCCTGAATTTTCACAAATTTTTAGGAAGAGAGAAAATATGAATTTCACCAAAAATGGCAAATCTGGTCCAAACTTGCAGCAAGTAAAATTTGAAAATTTTGAACTGTGGACCAGTGGATCATGATGGATCCAGGTTGTGGGTACTAAGGACTAGCCAGGGGAGTTGGTTAGGAATCAAAAACCAAAAGGAAACCAGTAGTTCCTTTGTAAATCACCAAGGCTCAATTTAAAAGACAGAAATTGTTTTTGGGATAAAATAATTAGAAGAAAAATCCAAATGAGGTTGAAACCTACTGGAATTGATGAGAGACTTGTTTCAAGGTGAAAAGAAGGTTTTGGAGAGAAAGACTTTCATTGGGTGTCATGGCAAGAGGAAAAGTTTGAATGGGGAAGACAAGTCCATGGTTTTTATATGATGGTTTTTCATGAAGGGAAAATTGTCAAACAAAACCTTTTTGAAAATAACTTGTGTTGAGTTAACACAAGTAGAAAACCTTCAAGACCAGAATCAAGGTTGAGAAGAACACACAAACTATTGTCAGAAAAGTTTTTAGAAAGTGGTTTTAAGAAAAGATCAAATATCCCCCTTCCAAAAGACCAAAAAGTTTGATGAAAACAAATCCAAAAATTTGGAGTGTTACAACACCTACCCCCTTAGGAAAAATGTCGTCCCCGAGATTTCAGCTGATCCAAAAATAGGTGTGGGTACTGTGTCCGAAGAAAATTCTCTCTTTCCCATGTTGCCTCATCCTCGGTGTGATTGCTCCACTGAACCTTGAGAAATTTAATTGTCTTCTGACAGGTTCTTCTTTCAGAATCCTCCAATATTTTTATTGGGCATTCCCTGTAGGTGAGGTCTGGTTGCACATCAAGGTTTTCATGCGACACATGCTTCTCCGGGTTGCTTACACATTTCCTTAGCTGTGAGACGTGGAACACGTCGTGGACGTCTAACAGTTCTTTGGGAAGGCCTAACTGGTAGGCTACTTTGCCTCTCAGTGCGACTATACGAAAGGGTCCGATAAACCGTGGTGCTAGCTTTCCTTTGACTTTGAATCGTTGCAGGCCCCTCATAGGAGATACACGTAGATACACATTTTCACCGGGTTCAAAACTGACTTCACGATGTTTTTGATCGTAATAACTCTTCTGTCGGCTTTGGGCTGTCTTGAGTCGGTCTCGTATTAGTCTAACTTTCCTCAGCTTCCTTGAGCATGTCCGGGCCGAAGATGCGACTGTCCCCTGTTTAAGGGGGTACGGCATCTTCGTCCGTACAAGGCTTCAAAAGGTGCCATTTTCAGACTGGCTTGGCAACTATTGTTGTATGCGAACTCGGCATACGACAAGCTTGCTTCCCAACTGGTCCCATAGGTGAGAACACATGCCCTCGGCATGTTTTCTAGAATTTGATTTACCCGTTCAGTTTGTCCTCCAGTCTGGGGGTGATATACTGTACTGAATACTAGTTGCGTTCCCAGAGCTTGCTATAAATGATCCCAAAATTTAGAGACGAACTGAGTGCCTCTGTCGGATATTATGGTCTTCGGGACTCCGTGCAGGCATACTATACGGGCGAGGTAAAGTTTGGCAAGCTTTTGGGTGGTGTGGGTTGTCTTGACTGGGATGAAGTGTTCCACCTTAGTTAGTCTATCTGTGATGACCCATATGGCATCATTTCCGTGCTGTGACCGAGGTAGACCAACAATAAAGTCCATCCCAATATCGTCCCATTTCCACTCAGGTATCTTGTTTGGCTGTAATAGTCCTGCTGGTTTTTGGTGCTCGGCTTTAATGCGTTGACATGAATCACAACATGCAATGTATGTGGCTATATCCCTCTTCATACCGTGCCACCAAAACCTTTCCTGAATGTCCCTGTACATTTTGGTCCCTCTTGGGTGAATTGAATATGGAGCGGTATGGCCTTCTGCTAGAATTTGCTATTTGAGATCTTTTATATTGGGTACACAAAGCCTGTCTCCGAACCATAATATTCCCACACCGTCTATGACAAATTCTGAGGCCTTGCCCAGACTCACTTTTCTTTTTATGCCTTCAATGCTGGGGTGTCCATGTTGAGCCTTCTTAATCTGTTCTATTAATGTAGGCCGTATTTCCGTATTTGACACTTTGCCTTTGGTAACCATCATCAAGTTGAGCTTGGCGAATTCCTGCTGAAACTCAGGTCTCAAGTTTTGTAGGCTGGCGTTGTCCGAGCTGGGGTTACGGCTGAGAGCATCTGCTACTACGTTCGCCTTTCCTGGATGATAGTGAATACCAACGTCATAATCTTTCACCAATTCCAACCAACGTCATTGTCGTAAATTGAGTTCTGGCTGTGTGAAAATATATTTGAGGCTCTTATGGTCCGTATATATTTCACAACGATTCCCAAGAAAAAAGTGCCTCCACTCCTTGAGTGCATGAATGACTGCTACCAATTCTAAGTTGTGAGTAGGATAATTTTCTTCATGCTTCCGTAGTTGCCGGGAAGCGTATGCGACTACCTTGCCTTATTGCATCAGTACGCATCCGAGGCCCTTCCGGGATGCGTCGCAATATACTTCAAAACTTTTGTGTATGTCTGGTACGACCAATACTGGGGCTGTTGTTAATTTATTTTTGAGTTCCTGGAAGCTTTTCTCACAAGCTTTAGTCCATACGAATTTCTTATCCTTCTTGAGTAACTGTGTCATTGGTTTGGCTATGGTGGAAAATCCCTCAATAAACCTTCGGTAATATCCAGCCATTCCGAGGAAACTTCGTACATCTGTTACATTGGCCGGTGGCTTCCAACCAAGTACAGCCTTGACTTTTTCCGGGTCCACAGCAACTCCTTCTTGTGTCAATACGTGGCCTAGAAAACCAACCCGTCTTAAACAAAATTCACATTTGTTGAATTTGTCGTAGAGTTGATGTTTCCTTAATTCTCCTCGTACAATTCGGAGATGTTTAGCATGTTCTTCTGGTGTCTTCGAATATACCAGGATATCATCAATAAACACCATAACAAATTTGTCCATAAATTTCATAAACACTTTATTCATGAGGTGGAGAAAATATGTGGGCGCGTTGCTCAGTCCAAATAGCATTACTATAAATTCATATAGTCCGTATCTGGAGGTGAATGCTGTTTTCGGGATATCTTCTGTCCGTACTTTTAATTGATGATAACCCGACCTTAAATCAATTTTTGAGAAAACCTTGGGTTGAGCGAGCTGGTCAAATAAATCATTTATCCGTGGCATCGGGTATTTGTTCTTGATGGTGACCATGTTGAGCGCTCGGTAGTCTATACACAATCTCATAGTCCCATCCTTCTTCTTGGCAAATAGTACCGGCGAACCCCAAGATGAGCAGCTGGCCCGTATAAATCCTTTGTCCAGTAATTCCTTTATTTGCTTCTTTAGTTCAACCAATTCGGTTGGTGCCATTCTGTATGGTTTCTTGTAAATGGGGGTGGTTCTAGGTGCTAGCTCAATAATGAATTCTATTTCCCTATCTGGTGGCATGCCTGGTAGTTCTTCGGGAAATACGTCCGGAAACTCACATACTACTGGAACCTTGCTTAACTCAGAAGTGTCTACCTTGTTCAATTTTGGTTGCCGTGATACTGGTCTTTCTTGAGCTGTGACTCTTATCGTCTTTCCGTGATGATGAGTAAGAATCACAGTTCGATTGTAGCAATCGATAAATCCTTTGTTGGTGGTCAGCCAGTCCATACCAAGGATAACATCCAGTCCTTTATTTTCCAACACGATGAGGTTTGCGTGAAACTTTAATCCTTCAATCTCAATAATCACACCTTGGCTATAACTCTGAGTGATCTGCTTATTTCCCGGGGACTTGATGGTCATTGATTTTCCCAAGGGGAGCATCAAAAAATCATGTTGCAAAGCAAAGTTCTTCGAAATGAACGAATGAGAAGCTCCAGAATCAAACAAAACCGCGGCAGGTATTGTGTTGACAGGGAACGTACCGAGTATGATATCCGGGGCATCCTGTGCTTGCTCCTTGGTCACATGGTTCAGGTGACCTTTCTTGTGGTTGTTATTGGGATTGAAGTTGTTACGCTTGGGTGCTGAATTGCTTCCATTGCTATTCGGCTTCGGGGTCGAGTCCTTGGTTTTGGGCACTATTTGGCATAGTGTCCCTCTTCTCCACAAGCGTAGCAAGTAACACCTGGGCGATACATGAAATCCTTGTCCCTTGCATGAATTTTTTTGTTCGGACGCGTGTCATTGGTCAATGATTTGTTCGCCCCATTTTTCTGAAAATTAGTCTTGTTCCGGTTGTTGCGAGTGTGGGTAGTCTTATCCCTCTTTCGCTTTCGAATATCTTCCAAACTGCGACGCTCATTTTCCAGAGTAATAGCCTTGTCCACAAGTGTCTTGAAATCTGGAAAAGTGTGTACTACTAGCTGGTATTTAAGTGCTGGTGCCAGACCGTCCAGGAATTTTTCCATCTTTCTATTTTCAGTCATACGCTCTTCGTTGGCATAACGGGATAATTGAGTAAACTGGCTGTTGTACTCAGTCACTGTCATGCCTCTCTGTTTGAGGTCATCAAATTCCCTTTTCTTGATCTTCATAATGCTTCTAGGGATGTGCGCCCCACGCAAACCTTCTCTAAAATCCTCCCAAGTGATATCATTTTCATTGGGGTGCATATGCAGAAAATTCTCCCACCATGATGCACCTGCTCCAGTAAGATAGTGTGGTGCATAAAGAACATTTTCACGATCCGAGCATTGTGCAATAATCAATTTCCTTTCAATGTCTCGAAGCCAATCATCGGCCTCAAGTGGTCTGTCTGTGTGAGAAAATATTGGCGCACGTGTCTTCTGTAGTTCAGACAATTTTGAATGCTGCTGATGTGGCTCACGGTGATTTCCCATATTGATAACATGGTTCATCATTTCCTTGTGTTGCTACTGGCTTTGCTCGTAAAGGCGGCATACTTGAGAAAATGTTGTTTCACTGCCCTGCTGACTTGACTGCCCCTGCGTGAAATTGTTACTTGTTTGTGTGCCATAATTTACCTCTGGCGGACTTGGCATGGAACGAGTCCAGGGACGAGTCATTTTCCACTCTGGGGTATTATTGTAGAACTCATGAGAAAAACTGAGCGGTCAAAAATAAACAAATGATTTTGCAAATGAAGAAAATATATGAACTCCAAAGATTTTTAAATAAAATACTTGATTGCGCATGGAGAAGGTCCGCTTAGTACAAATCTTACACGCGAGTCGTAATTATACAATTCGTCACTCAGGATGCGCGTACACACTCCTGACATGTTATTTATGCTAGTGCACTTCTCCGAGTTCCTACATGATGCGCAAACAGACTACTCCTCATCAACCTATTTTACATTTAAAACATATCATACAAGCGGACACATCGCGTCGCGGATAGGCATACTTAGTCGAAGATGTTGAAGACTTCCTTCGGCCTGCCGAGGGTAAGACCTAGTGGCGATGGAGACTCAACCTCCTCCTCACTAATAGGCTCCATGTGTGGAATACTGGTTCGAGGTGTTGGTGCGGGCGCGGCAGGTGGTGCAGCTCTGATTGGAGTAGGAGCAATGACCTGGTCAAACTCCCCAGTGGTAGGTAGGCGGCGAGCGGTGGCTAAGATGGCAGGTGCATAAGATGCTGAGGACGAGACATAAGTCAGTGGTGGTGAAGTATGGAGAAGCTCCCTCCTGTTGGAGGTACCGCTCTGAACTAAGTCCATACGAGCAGCCACCAAGTCGTCCACAAGGTTATCAAAGGCTGCCTCAAGAGCCTTGAGGTATTCAACCAATGATTCGATGGCTTCGTCACGTTCTCCCCTTGCACAAGCAAACACATAGTGGCACGTGTAAGGCACGTGGCATGGGAGGTAGCGGTAGCGACGAGTCTTTATCGAAGGAAGAGCATCCCGGAGACGAGCTATCGCCTCGCGGGCAGCCATTTGCATGGCATGCCTCTCCGTAGGCATAGCCCTACCCACAAATCGGAAGCGGCGTGCCTCAGAACGCCCTCCCTTGAATTGCACCGCATCCTGGTGCATCGACACGCTGTCGCTGATCTTATGCTGGTAGAGTGTGAGCTCCGGACGAGTCGATGGCCCGATCGCAACCTTGGTGATGGCGACGAGGAGCTTGATAAACCCCTCAGGAATGTTGGCGAACACTTGTGACTCACAGTCGCTGCCGGCCATCTACAAAAGTAGACAAAAATTCCGAATAGTTAAATCATAAATTTATGACGACTAACAGAAAATTGCTACATATGTAAAATGCTGATATAGCACTCAATACGCTAATAACCGATTAGAGATCGCACCTAGTGGCTTCCTACAGTCAGCCTGGCTCTGGTACCAAGGTTGTCAGGACCGATTTTCTAGTGAAATATTTACTGAGAAACCGACCTTTTTATCGGACCAGTATAAAAGAATACTTCTCACTGGTATACAAATCCTTGATACAGAATTCCAGAGTGCTGAATATTATACAAGGTTGAGCTGAGGTTGCTCAACAATTTATTACAAGCACACCGATATTATACATAAGGGCGGGTATGACACAAGGGTAGGGTGGCATAACTACTGAATCGTAATAAAAAGTGGTGGTGGATATGTCACAGTGTAGTGGGTGACACGACTCCAATATCTTACAGTTCATCGAGTGTCGGAGTGAGACCCGATCAATTTATTTGGTGGTTGGTGGAAGAGGTTATAGTACTGTGATCAACTCCAGGATCGCAAGAGACTGACTGAGACTCCACTAGAGGTCGGACTCGCTATCGAACTCTTCATCCATGAGATCGCCTTCGTCAACATCTGGCCAAATCAACAAGCCAGGTGAGTACTTTGAATGTACTCGCAAGACAGTTCGGACATAAGATATAACAAATGTAACATGATGCATATGAGGATATTAGCAGTATGCATTCAAGAAATAAACTTGCGCTGCATAATAAGAATAAAATGTGAGTCGGGTGGTAGTCCTCCCGAAATCCCAGGGAAATAAAAGAATACCGATCGAGTGTCTCAGCGACGCCTCGTAAGGGAAAATGAATAAGACATGCCACAGTCGGACGTCTGAGCGACATCACATAAAGGGCTTATATTCAAAAGTAACTGCCGAGAATGCCACAGTCGGACGTCTGAGCAACATCACATAAAGGGCTTATATTCAAAAGTAAATAACAAGAATGCCACAGTCAGACGTCTGAGCGACATCGCATAAAGGGCTTATATTCAAAAGTAAATAACAAGAATGCCACAGTCGAACGTCTAAGCGACATCACATAAAGGGCTTATAACGAAAATAAATAGCGAGAATGCCACAGTCGGACGTCTGAGCGACATCACATAAAGGGCTTATAACAGAAGTAAATAACGAGAATGCTGCAGTCGGACGTCTGAGCGAAATCACAACAAGGGCTTATATAATCATGAAGGTAAATCATCTCACGAGATTAATCGGTGCAGAAATAAATGGTTGACCCTTGACTAGATTACCATTCTTATCACTATCTTAGAATACCCGAGACGGTCATTGAGGTTGACACGGGGATTGATACTAGGCCATAAACATGGCTACCTGAAAGATTTTGACTCTGCAGAGTTTGTACTCTTAAATCACAGCCAACAGATTTCACTAGCCACAAAGGACTAGTTCCGTCTACGATGTTTTAGCAGAAACACAACTAACCAGTACACACCCATTTCACATCCTGCTGCCCGGAATCACCCGAGACAACGTTCACGAAAAACTTTAAGACGGGGAGGCTACAACCTCGAATAGCATGGGATCAAACTTATATCGCGCGCTCTAAGGGGTGCCCCCCTCTCGGTCCCAACCGGAAACACCCATGCCCCCTGGCCGGATGACGGGCTTTAATCCAGGGCCACGGAACCCTCATCCCGGCCCCTCTATTTGGTGTGTACACGGAAAGAGGTTTGCAGCTGACTAAACCGTAATCTTTGCAGAAGACATGTGACAGTACCAAAAAGGAGACAGACGGGATCCATACTTGATCCACGTTAAGTACTAGAGTTAACAGTTGACTGGCATGCTTCAACAATACCAACTCACAACCTATCATGTCACCACATGATCATATTGGTTCACCATTACCTTTCGGAGCTCACACGAAGCTTGCTTTGCATGAAATATAACATCCACAAATGCTTATATAACCATGCCATGAAGAAGAACTACTCAAGGAAACATGCAACACACTCATCATATCAAAGGTCAAACATGCTTGCCTGGTTCGGAGTAGTCGGAGTCTAACTCGGTGAAGTTCGCGGCTCCGTCACTTCCTTCGGTATCTACGTATACAAATAAAACGGCTACTAACATAAATACCATGCGTGTATAAAAGTTGTCCCAATTATTTTTGAAATAAACATGATAAAAAACTAGACAGAAAACTAAAGAGGACAGAAAAAGAATCAACTCAAAATCATCTTTTGTTTAAAAGTTATTAAAGTTTCTGTCCAGGGACTTGTCTGTAATGAAACAGAAAGTTTCCAGGGGCTAGAATATAAAAACAGAAAACGATTCGGTAAGCAGTACGCCAGCCGAATAGGGAAAACGTATTTTGCTTGAAGGCGCCTTCCAGAAAGACGATTTGAATGAGATTGAGAGACTGATGAGGGAGTCCCACCCATCAGGTTTGAATTCTCGAATTGAAAACAGAGTCGCGCCGGCGCCAGAGAGCTGCGGTGGTCGCCGGCGCCGATCCACGACGAGGTAGGGGGAGTGGGTGGTACCTACGTGTTCCTGGTGCTCTTCCGCGTCGGTGGTTGGTAGAGTTGGACATCGGCGAGCACCACGTCGTGGGCGACCCTGTCTCCGGCGGACGGCGGTTCGGGTGGTCGTGGGTCTCGTCGGAGAGAGCTGCTGGAGTCAAATTGCAGTGGGGGTTAGTCGTCTAGGTGTGCCAGGAGACTACTGGCAAGACTAGGGCGGTGGAGAAGCTTTCACCAAAGAGGAAGCTGTCGGAGCCTGAAGCGGATCGGGGCGGCCAGAGTTGGGGAAGAAGGGCCCCTCGAAGCTCTTCAAGTGGCTGGGAGGGGTTGCTAGGCTTCTCGCCCCTCGTTGGTTACCCCAAGTGTAAGGTTAGAGATGCAGTGTAGCAGAAGATTTCCCTTGGCAATACCAAGGATCGATTTCCCTGAGACTCCCAGTTTCAACAAGAAGGTGTCAACTGCTAACGGCGCCGGATATTAGCAATCAACGTGGACCTGCACACAGATACAAATAACTTTGCTCCCAACGAGTACAAAGAGGTTGTCAATCCCTCCGGCCTTGTAGTTTACAAAGGATCAAACGCAAGTGATAGTAGTGATAGATATAATTGCAATAGTAAATAAAATGTGGAAAAGTAAATAGCGGATGTGATCAATGATGGTAATATGGACCGGAGTCTCATGATGTTCACTAGTGATGTCTCTCTCCCAAAAGACGATAAAACAGCTATGTGAGGTAAACGAATTATAGCCGGGCAATTGACAGGACTAATGCTGACTACATTGCAAGAAAGGTAGTGGTTCAAAGCATGGGCGGTACGCCGAGGTAAGTAGACCGAAATCCATCAATATCTACTACTAATCATCCACCTTGAGATATCTATCCAGAACATCTCGCTGGTATTAAGTTGCGAGTCCCACCCATAGTGTAAACTCAAAGCAACAGACAACTGCATTAAAAGAACTTTGCGTAAAGTAAACAATCCTTGCACCCGCGGGCACAAACACCGTTGTTTCCCCCCTTGTGGCAATAGCACATCCCCTAGACTCATGTTTCTGTCACTCAAGCTAGTCATCGAGGGCCATGAACCCACAATCAAGCATAACGTTCCCTCTTGGAGTCACTACCTACTACTTGGCCAAAGTAATAAGTAACAACGGAGAACATGCAAGAATTACTTACGAACATAAACATAAAAGAGGTGAATCAAATATATTACTCAAACACAATCTGAATATAATCTCATAATCCATCGGATCCCAGCAAACTCATCATAGCAACAACATAAGGATTACATATGTGCCTCGATCATGTAGGGCAGCTCACGAGGACTAATTAGTGAAGCACAAGAACGGGAGGAGAACATCACATAGCTACTGGTCATGGACCCATGGTCCAAGGGAGACTACTCACAACTCATCCGGGAGGCGTCCATGGTGGTGGAGAAGCTCCCGGTGGTGATCCTCCCCTCCGGCAGGGTGCCGGGAAGAGTTCTCCTGGTGCTCCCGATCTTGGAAGCGGCGGCGGCGGCGGAACAGAGATGAGATCGTGAAAAAGAGTTCCCGTCTCGAGGGTTTCGGGAGACGCTTTAAATATATGCCAAAGGGGGGCATCAGCGGAGCCTCGGGGGGCCCAGGCGCCCCCCGGCGCGGCCCAGGGGGGGGCGCCGCCAGGGCGCCTGGAGCCCTGGTGGCCCCCCCGGCTGTACTTCGGGCGCAAGGTAGCTTCTGGAATGCTGATTTTTTATATAATTTTTCTGGATTTTTCCTGGCAGTTCTCGTAATGTGAAAACCTGAAATACAAAAACAGCCGAAAACAGAAACTGGCACTGGGGTGCACTGAGTTAATAGGTTAGTCCAAATATGATCAAAAGTGTACGGAAGTGTATAAATAACATAGCAATATCACCCAAAAGAGGCATGGAGCAAGCAGAAATTATAGATACGTTTTGGACGTATCAGGGGTCTGGTGAGGTGGTGGAGTTGTGTGGGGTCGAGAGCGAGCTTGGGGGTGCTATTTATAGCCGGCCCGAGGCGGTTGCCGCGAACGGGATAAGTCTGGCTAGCGATTACGGCGATGCTGTGGCTGGACGGGTTGCTTAAGCGCTTGAGCATCGACGATACGGTTTACTGGTTCCATTCCGGTACAGAACTTAGCAAGGCAGGGGCGCTTATGGCATTTCCCCAACGGAACGGCCGTGCGGGCACGTCGGCGGCAGAGAGCGCGTTCTACGCATCTCAGGCCACGGCGACGGTGCTGCAGCGTGCGCAGGCAAGGAGACGGCCATGCAGAGCTTCCAGGTGGCTTGGGCGGTGCCGAACAGCATTGCTTTGTAGCGTGCCCCCTGTCGGCCGCCACGAGTGGCTCTGTCGCCGCGGAAGACGATGGCGCAGGCAGGCCACGACGCCACCGACGCTCGCAACGAGCCAAGCGAGCGTGCGGCGCTCAGGATAAGTGAGAGGAGCAGTGCAGCATGGAGCCAAGGTGACACTGGTGAGATTGACAAGAGGTTCTGATGAAACTGACGAAACTGCACTGTCGACTGCAATCTTCAGTTAACTTTTCTGAATTTTCACAGAAACAATGCACGCCAGGTGTTCGATGAAATGTTTTTGGTATGTGAATTTTTTTTGGAGCAGATATTTGGTGAGGTGGTCTCTTGATGCATCCAGAGGCTGCCTGAATTTTCACAGATTTTTAGGAAGAGAGAAAATATGAATTTCAGCAAAAATGGCAAATCTGGTCCAAACTTGCAGCAAGTAAAATTTGGAAATTTTGAACTGTGGACCAGTGGATCATGATGGATCTAGGTTGTGGTACTAAGGACTAGCCAGGGGAGTTGGTTTGAAATCAAAAACCAAAAGGAAACCAGTAGTTCCTATGTAAATCACCAAGGCTCAATTTAAAGGACATAAATTGTTTTTGGGATAAAATAATTAGAAGAAAAATCCAAATGAGTTTGAAACCTACTGGAATTAATGAGAGACTTGTTTCAAGGTGGAAATGAGGTTTTGGAGAGAAAGACTTTCATTGGGTGTCATGGCAAGAGGAAAAGTTTGAATGGGGAAGACAAGTCCATGGTTTTTAGATGATGGTTTTACATGAAGGGAAAATTGTCAAACAAAACCTTTTTGAAAATAACTTGTGTTAAGTTAACACAAGTAGAAAACCTTCAAGACCAGAATCAAGGTTGAGAAGAACACACATACTTTTGTCAGAAAAGTTTTTAGAAAGGGGTTTTAAGAAAAGATCAAATATCCCCCTTCCAAAAGACCAAAAAGTTTGATGAAAACAAATCCAAAAATTTGGAGTGTTACAAAAGGCGAGCGCAAACGATCCCACTCCCCCACGTTTCGAACCATGGCTTATAAATCAGGCCGAGGAGGGGGCAGCGGAAATCATTCTCGCTCGCCCCCTTGCCTTTTCCTTCCTCTACTTCTCGCAACCGCCGCGCACCTCGACGCCCGTCGTTTTGAGCAGAGTCTTGCTGCCATCCTTTTCCTTCTCTCTTCTGCGCTTTCGTTGATGGCGCTGCTGTCGGGCTTGTGGATGGGATCGACCGTCACTACCGACCACATCACCTACCTCCGCACCACCAAGCGCCTGCCAAGGGAAACGGAGGTCGCCCTGCGCCTACCACATGACGAGCGGGAGCCGCGCCCCTAGGGTGCGGAGTGCGTGGTTTTCTTCCCACACTTCAAGCGCGGGTTCGGGCTGCCCGCGAGTTCTTGGATTTCTTCGGGCTCCAGCCCCACCATCTTGGGGCCAGCGCCATCGTGCAACTTTTGGGCTTCGTCACGCTCTGCGAGGGGTACCCTGGGGTCGAGCCTACGATCGTCCTCTGGGTGCGCCTCTTCTCCTTGAAGCAGCAGGGGTCGAAGGCCGAGGAGATGTCCGAGTGTGGAGCTGCTGTCATCTGCAGGCGATCGGGGTCTTTCGGCCCCAAGGTGCCACTTGAGGATTCTGCCAAGAAGTGCCAGAACTCATTCTTCTACGTCCACAATCTTGGCGTGCACCACATCAACTTGCCGCCGTTCATCAAGTCGCTGCCGTGGGTGAAGCAGAATTGGGCGTGCTACCCCAAGTGCCCGTCGCATGTGGTGCCCAACTTGTGCGAGTGGGTGTCAGTGATGAAGGAGCGGGAAGGGCTCATCGGCACCGACCTCATCACCGCCTTCATCGCCCGACGAGTGCTGCCACTGCAGCAGCGCAACCACCTCATCGGTGAGATGACCGGCCTCGAGGACCCCGACCGCATGTCGAACCTGCGGCTGAGGGCGGACCAGATCGTGTGCCGGGTAAATGACATCTCCAAGGCCAACCTGCCGGATGACTGGCATTACGGGAAGGCCCCGTACAGTCGCGTGAACCCAGCACCGATGGTGTGTCCCTGATCTCCGTATTTTGCTTCCGCCCATCTTCTCATCCGTCCAGACGCGACCCGGGAGGTGCTTGTGACGCCCTGAGTCCGATGCGCCAGGTGTCTTCCAGTTATTCGCTGCCGTTGGCATGTCATCTGCTTGCGTGTTGCATTTTGCCATGTTATCATGTGCATTGCATCTGCATGCTTTCCAAAACTTGCATCCGTTCGTAGTTGCCCGATCCCCCTCGTCCTTTCCGTTGTCCGTTCTGAGCCCAATCACACTCGCACGTGCCCGCGGCACCTACAAATATTTATTTTATAAGTGACCGGAAAATGTTCTCGGAATGGGTTGAAACTTGGCGTGTGGTCTTATTATAGTGTAGAAAGACCGCCTGTCAAATTTCGTCGCATTCGGAGTTCGTTTGATAGCCCAACCGTTAAACATATAGCGGCACTATAGCCGGTAAAGCGTCGAACGTTTTCGGTGTTCCGGAAACCTATGCCCGGCTGCCATCTCCCTCCTCAGCCCACTCACGCTCTGCATAGCCCACATTTACCCCCTTGACTGCGCGTCTGAAACCTGTCCGAACCCGATCCACTCTGTCGTTACCGTTGGGTCCGGATCATCCCCAAACATCCCTAAAACATCTCTGGTTTTGTATTTGGACTCCCTAACCTATGTTTCTCGGACCGTCCGATTACGATCGGAGGGACCGAATCACCCTAAACTTATCTTAATTGCTTAGTGAGCAACCCTAGTTTCTAGGGGAGATGTACCATCCATTCCTCCTTCCTGCCGCCACTACATTTTTCTTCGGGATCCACACCGAGCCAACCATAGATGCCGCACCTGTTCTCCCTGGATTTCAACGCCGGCCAATCCCCACCGAATTCCCCAATCCATCCAGCCACACCCGAGCACCTGTGCCTCCCTGTCCTGCCGGCGACCGAACCAGCAATGACCACAGCCAGGCCACCCGATGCCTCCTCTGCTCAATCTCCCCTGAGCCAGCCACCTCTCGACCCCTCGCGCCACGACTGACCGCAGCCGAGGACGCCTGAGAAGCCCAGTCTCCTGGCCTGAGGCCCTCCTTCTGCTCATTTCCAACCTCTCCCGACCTCCCCGCTTCTCCCTTTCATCGGAGTCACGCCAAGTTCCTGTCGCCGCCGCTTCCTTCCAAGTCCACCCATTGCTAGGCTCTGCCTTGCGGTCGTGCACAGCGACACAGCCCCAGGAACTCCACCCGTTTCCCCAGCCGTCGCCTGCCTCATCGTCATCGCGCCAGGGCCGACGCACGTCCACCCTCGACTCCAGGTCAGGCCGTCGCCTTCGACCACGACTAGATCGCGCCTCTGCTCCCTTCTCTCTTTCATCACTCCCTTCTATCTCCTCCTCTGACCCCTCTCTCTCCAGGTGCTCAGCCCCGCCGCCATGGCCTCTCGCTCCGCCGTCGTTGCCTGGAGCCGCGCCTGTCTGCTGCTACTCTTCTTCACCGAGCCACCATGGACGCCGGCCTCTGCTCCTACCCGGAGGCCTCCTCGTCCCAAACCAACGCCATCGGCCACCTTCGGATCCAGTCACTAGGACCCGAGCCGTGCTGGATCCCCCCCGCCCTCGCTGTCCTTCACTGGCGCCGCCCTGCTTCTTCTTTGTCGACAGCCATTACCGCCGTTCGTCGCCATGTACTGTTCTTCAGAGCATCTCCAACAGCCGCGCTAAGCGTCGCGCCCAAAAAAAGCATATGCCGCGCGCGCTTCGGCAGGTATAGCGCGGGGATAGGCGCTGGCTCCAACAGCCGCGCTATAATGCAGCGCGCGCGCGCCGCTCCAGCAGTGCCCAAAAATGCAGCGCGCGTACACAATTTTTTAATACGTAAAATTGCATTAAAATAAAAAGGATACAAAGTTATTTTACATATTGCAACTAGATAGGTAGTTCGAAAACATAGATAGATAGTTGGAAAACATAGATAGATAGATAGATAGATAGTTCGAAAACATTAAAAAAAAACTAATCCAAGTCGCTCCAATCATCTCCACCATCACCGGCTTCGTCGTTGGTGTCGGAGGAGGTTGATAGCCGGACGTCGATCCAACGGTCATCGTTTTCAGTGAAGATCGTTCTCCCGCCTGCATCGCGGACGGCGCACTGCTAACACGCCAATTCCCTCAGACGACGCCTGTCCAACCGCTCCTCGCAGCGGCGGCGCGTGTCCTCCTCGCGGCGACGTGCCCAATACTGTTGCTCGTAGGCGACGTCCTCCGGTGGAGTCGGCGCCACTCCGCCATGTGCCGCTCGTCCTCCTGGGCGACGAGGAGGCGGTTCTGCGTCGCAGTGTGCTCCACACGGTCTCGTGCGGAGTGTAGACGAGGCGGCGGGGCGAGCTCCAATGCCTGCTCGAGCGTGCGGGCGTCGTCGAAATTCATCTAACGGCGCGGCCTGCCTAGGCGCCACGCCGCCGCGTCGAACGAGCGGGCGGCCTCGTGCGCCGTCTCGTACGAGCCGAGGGGAAGCCGGAGATCACCGGAGCATATCTCGGCGTAGAAGCCGGCGCCATTCGGGTGCTCACGGACGCCGCGGTAGCCCGACGAAGAACGGCGGCGTGGCAGCATGGTGGCGCGTCGGGGGCGGCGGCGGCGCTCCGGTGCGGCGGCGGTGCTCGGGGGCGCCGGGCGCAAGCGGTGGCGCGAGAGACAGGGAGAGAGAGAGAGGGAGAGCGCGGTGGAGAGCGAGGGGAGCGCGCGCGTTGCGTTTTATAGGTGCGCGGGAGGAGGAGCCGCAAAAATGGCGCGCGAGAGGCCGCCATTTCGCGCGCGCGCAAGCGGTTCCCGCGCGCGCGGTTTTCCCGCCGCCGCTGGAGCGCGCCATTCTGTCCCGCGCACGCGAAATCGCAAGTTTAGCACGCGCGTGTGCGCCTTTTTGCGCGGCTGTTGGAGATGCTCTCAGAAACGAGCAGAGCAGCTCACCCGCTTCCTCATCGCGTGCGGCTGCCGCGCCAAGGCCCAGCCGCCTGCTTCCCTCTAGCCGGCCTCCTCCTCTGTCTCACCGGGCCTTGGCCCATGGGTGAGCTCCCCCAGCGCCCTTCCTTTGTTTTTTTTCCTCTGTTGGGCCAGCCAGTTTCGGCTCATATAGTTTTTTTTCCAGGTTCTGCAGATTTGTCTAATTTCCGGAGAACGCCAGTTTTTCAGAAAAGACCCTCACACTACTAGGAAAAGGGCTATAGATGGAATCGATACTAATGGCGCACCAGACAAGCAGTGCGCCATTAGTATATACTAATGGCGCACCAACCTCAGATACGCCATTAGAGTTCAAACTACTAATGGCGCACCAGGCCGAGCGTGCGCCATTAGTATCAAAAAGTTTTTTTTTGAACTAGTGCGCCTGTCCAAACATACTAATGGCGCATCGAGACGAAGTGCACCATTACTAGCACCAGCAGTAAAGTGCGTCATTAATGTTCTTTTTTTATGATATTTTTTATTCTTTTTTTACAAAACTACTAATGGCGCACTGTCCCACAGTGCGCCATTACTAGTTTAAACTAGTAATGGCGCACTGTGCGAGAGTGCGCCATTGGTATGTTATTTTTTTTTGCAAAACTAGTAATGGCGCACCCACTATAAATGCGCCATTAGTAACCTTGATTACTAATGGTACATTTATAGTGGGTGCGCCATTAGTAAGTGGGCAGCAACAAGATATTTTGGACAGCCTCTCCTACCCACACTCACTTTCTCCCCCACTTCATTCTCTCCACCTCCTCCTCCTCTCGGGTCCCTCCTCTTTTTCACCTCATTTCCACCATAGATTCATTCAAATTAAGTGGTTAAATTACCTTGTTTCGATATGTAAGTAAGGGGAGAAGCTATATTTATGTTGTTCTCCATACAACAATGTGCACATGCACTTTTTATGGCCTAGCTAGATCTATGTATGTTCGTGGTGTTGCATATGTTTCTTGTGTTGCGTATGTGTTTGTGTTTGGAGGTGTACCGGTATTTGAAATGCGATAGTTGCCAATATTTTCTCGGAATGTTGATTCATTTTCGTTTCGGTGAGAATTTTGGCATTAAGCATTCTTTTTTGTCCTATTTTTAGGGAAAGTCATGGCAATTTTTTTCTTGGGTCTAAAATATCGTTTTGCTCTACCCCGCAGGCGACCATGGTGCGCACGATGACCGTAGGCATATTGAATAGGTTTTTGAGGTCCACGAAGGCCGAGATGCTTCAAAAGAACGAGACGGAGATAAGATGTCTAAGTCGAAGATGCAAGCTGAAGAGCCTTATTGCGAACCCGGATTCCGGGCAGGTGCGGGACCACCTGCTCTTGCGTGGTTTCATGGATGGCTATCGGTGGCAAGGTGATGAAGATGACTACGGAGTCGTCCATGGGGGCCGGGCATGAAATGAGGAAGGGCAGCAAGACAACCACCGCGGCTCGGGCGGGCGAGAAGACGAAGAATCCCCAGGAGATGATCACGACGGTGATGATGTACACAGTCATCATGTAGAAGATGCAGGACATGATGATGAGGAAGATGCCGGAGCATACGACGGGCATGATCATGAAGATGATGATGCCGGTGGAGCAGACAACGCTGGACCATCGATGGGCTGGGTGCAGGACCCTCATATTCAAGAGCTGCTTCTCAAGCAGACCGATAATGCAAGAGTTGCCGCCCGAGAGAAAGCCAAGATGGATCAACTTGAGTTAGACGCGGTTACTCCATTGTATGAAGGATGCAAGCCCGAGGATACCCGCCTGAAAGTAACGCTCATGGCTCTGGAGATGAAGGTAAAACACAAAATGACCGACGCATGCTTCAACGAGAACATGTCATTCTGGCATGAACGTCTTCCCAAGGGGAACAAGTGCCCCACCAGTTTGGAGGAGGCGAAGAAAATCGTGTGTCCTCTGGATTTACCGCACGTGAAATACCATGTGTGCATGAACAATTGCATCATTTATCGGGACGAGCACGCGGAGTCTACCATATGTCCGGTGTGCGGCGTCACTCGATACAAGAAGAGGAAGAAAGCTCCTCGAAAAGTGGTGTGGTACTTTCCGATCACTCCTCGTCTGCAGCGGTATTTCGCGGACCCTAAGGTAGCAAAGCTCCTGCGTTGGCACGCGGATAGGGAGGAGAAGAAGCGAGAAGATGACGCAAATGATCCGGAGATAGATAAAAAAGACAAGATGCTGAGTCACCCTAAGGATGCGAGCCAGTGGCAAGCGTTGAACTTCGAAGACCTAGAATTCGGGAACGATCCAAGGAACATCGTGCTGGGCGCGAGCACCGATGGAGTCAATCCGTTTGGCAGCCAGAGAAGCACACATAGCACCTGGCCTGTGTTTGTGTGGATGTACAACCTTCCCCCCTGGTTGTGCATGAAGAGGAAGTACATTCACATGAGTATGCTAATTGAAGGACCGAAACAACCAGGGAACGACATCAATCTGTACCTGGGGCTGCTGAAAGAGGAGCTAGACACGCTGTGGAAAACGCCAGCCAATACGTGGGACGCCACAAAGAGAGAATATTTCCCTATGAGAGCCGCGCTGCTCACGATGGTGCATGACTATCTCGGTTACGGATATGTCGTGGGGCAGGTGGTCCACGGATTTTCTAGATGCGTCAGGTGCATGGATGACACAACGTATCGCCAGCTAGATAGAGATCCCGGGTCTTCGAAAACCGTGTTCATGGGACATCGAAGGTGGCTTCGCGACGATGACCTATGGAGAAAACGCAAGGATATGTTCGATGGTGAAACCGAACCCCGAGGACGCTCGCGTACGAGGAGCGGCGAGGAAATAGACGAGCTGCTGAAAAATTGGAAAGATCGCCCACTGCCGGGAAAGAAGCAAAAGGCGCCAGAGCCGGGAAAGAAGCGAAAGGCGCCAGGGCCGCTGCTGAAGGTATGGAAAACGAGGTATGTTTTCTGGGACTTGCCGTACTGGAAGATCCACTGTGTGCCTCACAGCCTTGATGTAATGCATATCACGAAGAACGTGTGCGAGAGTCTGCTTGGTACCCTGCTCAACATGCCAGAGAGGACCAAAGATGGGCCGAAAGCAAGGGCAGACTTGAAATCAATGGGCATCAGGCAGGAGCTTCACGCTATATATGATGATCATGATGATGATGATGATGATGAGGGGAAGCAGGACACGGAAAGTCGTCGCAAAGGCAAAAAGGCCAAGAAGACCGGAAATGACTACCCTCCCGCGTGCTTCACTCTAAGTCAGGAGGAGATCGAGCAGTTTTTCACCTGCCTCGTAGGAGTACAACTTCCTTACGGTTACGCGGGGAAGATAAGCAGATACCTAGACCGGGCGAAGATGAAGTTCAGCGGGATGAAGTCTCACGACTGTCACGTGCTGATGACGCAGATACTTCCAGTTGCAATCTGTGGGATCATGGACGCGCACGTCCGTGAAACCCTATTTGGCCTATGCAACTTTTTCGACGTCATCTCTCGGAAGTCTGTTGGCGTGAGGCAACTCAGAAGGCTACAGGAAGAGATCGTGGTGATACTATACGAGCTTGAGATGTACTTCCCACCCGCATTGTTCGACGTTATGGTGCATTTGCTGGTCCATATCGTGGACGATATCATCCAACTCGGGCCAACGTTCTTGCACAGCATGATGCCGTTCGAAAGGATGAATGGTGTCATCAAAGGATACATTCGCAACATGTCACGTCCAGAGGGAAGCATAGCCAGGGGCTTTCTGACCGAAGAGTGCATCTCCTACTGCACGAATTATCTAGGCATTGAGAACCCCGTTGGTCTGCCCGTCAACAGGCACCTCGGCAGGCTCGCTGGATGGGGTCACCGTGAGGGTCGCCGCGAAATGCATGTCGACTTCGAGGGTCGACTCGTCGACTTTCAATGAGCAAACCTAGTCGCGCTACAACACATAGACGTGGTCGATCCTTGGGTGGTAGAGCACAAAACCTTTATTGAGAAGACGTACAATGACCGAGGCCAACAGATGACGGACGGAGATATAATCAAAGAGCACAACTCATGTTTCACGCGTTGGTTCAAGCAGAAGCTTCTGTCGTACCCTTTACATGAGGATTCTTCCGCGGAAGAACAACTCATATTCGCCTTGTCACAGGGCGCCGAGCACAACCTGATGACCTATGAGGCGTACGATATCAACGGCTACACATTATACACCGAGGCCAAGGACATGAAGAGCGATGGTTATTAGAACTCCGGGGTAACGATGGAATCCAACACCGGTAATGACAAGGAGAGATACTACGGAAGGATCGAGGAGATCTGGGAGCTCAGCTACGCTGGAGAGAAGGTCCCGATGTTCCGTGTCAGATGGGCCAAGAGCGTCCTAAAAGAATACCGGTATTTCACCACCATGGTTATACCCGAAGCCAAATCCAAGACCGCGGGCGCAAACGTCACCGCGAAAAATGAGCCATGGGTACTGGCTTCCCAAGTTGACCAATGCTTCTTCATTACCGACCCGTCAAAGCCCAGTCGTGTTGTCGTGAGGAGAGGCAAAAGGAAGATCATCGGAATGGATGGAGTAGCCAATGAGCAAGACTTCGACAAGTACAGCGACCCGAAGATCGAACATGACGACGATGATGAAGTAGCAGCATACACCACAAGAAGAAGCAGGACCACCCTACCTAAAAGACGTCCGTTCCACAGAAGAACTCCATTTGCGAAAAAGAAGGGCAAGAAGATTGTGAACAGATAGCTAGCTAAGATCGTTTGTATTTAAATCGTAGCCTTCATTTCTCGATTGTATTTCATGGGCACTTTTTGAACTATCATGAATATTTTTAAATTTCATGGACACTCGATCTCGATCCCCCTCGTCGCCGAGCACCCCCCGGTCCACCGGCCGCCGCCGCCGACCCCCCGCACCCTCCCCTACTCAACCGCCGCCGCCGACCCCCCGCACCCTCCTCCGCTCCATCGGCCGCCGCCGCCGACCCATGAACTCACATGATTCATAAATATATTCAAATAGCAAATTTGATGATATTTTTTAAAAAATTATTTCTGTCTTATAAAAAAAATTACTGTTATGATTTAAACAAGTTTGAACATATTTAAACACAAATAAGTATCAAACAACATTTTAAATGCATAAAAAAAATTTGTGGAGCCTGGGAATCGAACCCAGGACCTTCTGGTGGGAGAACTGGGGGCTGACCAGTCGAGCTAGCTAGGGGGGCTTGATGTGTATGAGGTATGGTGGGAGATAGACTGTTGGCTCGCGCAGAAATAAAAAAAATACTAATGGCGCACCAGGGGGAGGTGCGCCATTAGTATGGACGTACTTATGGCGCATCAGGGCGCGGTGCGCCATTAGTATTGTGCTCCATACATATTGGGCTCGAAAAAAAAAACAATACTAATGGCGCACCAGGGTGGAGGTGCGCCATTAGTAAGCCTCCCCACTCGACTTGTTCCCCTCTCTCCCTCTATGCGCCATATCTCCTCCCCCCCGCGCACTTCGCTAGATCGCCTCTGCTCCGCCGCCTCCACTGTGCCGCCGCCCCGTCAACTCCTCGGCCTCGACTGCGCCGCCGCTGCCCCGGCCTCCACTGCCCCCCTCCACCTCACACGCTCGCTGCCCCGTCGCTCCCCTTCCCTCCCCATGAACCCTAGCCGCCCCTACTGAGCCCATCGTCGCCACGCCATCGTCACCATCGTCGTCGCCGCGCACGAGGCCTCTTCGACGCCAGCGTCCTCGACACCGCCGCCGCCTCTTCGACACCGCCGCCGCCCGCACCTCTTCGACGCCAGCGGCCCCTCCCCGCGTCGACCCCTGCCCTGCGCCGCCGCCCTCGAGCCATCCCTTTGACGCCGCCGCCGCCGCCGACCCCGACCCCGACCCCGACGGTGACCGGCCGCGCCCGCCCAGGTACCTCTCTTCCTTCCTCCTATGTTGCTGTAAATTTTGCTGTAATGAATGCTTTGTTCTTGCCGTAAGGAAGCTAAACATGCTGGGTGGAGTAGGATTAGTTAGTGGTTGCATTCAGTAAGATGAGTAAAATTCAGTAAGATGTGTATTTGAACTCAAAACTCTGAAATTTCAGTAAGATGCAGTCAAAATTCAGTAAAATTCAATAAGATGCAGTCAAAATTTAGTAAAATTGAATAAGATGCAGTCAAAATTCAGTAAGATTTGTACTGTACTTGAAGTCTAAAATTTGGTTTTGACTGAAGATCAGTAAGATTCACAGTTTGTGCTGTTCTGAACAAGGGTTTATCTATCTTTATCAACTTGAGCATATCTATCTTCAGCATATCAAAAAAAATAACTGTGTCGGCACATCTATCTTAAGCATACATTACACCTAGGTAGTTTTGCTAAAACTGAGAAAAACCATGGTTTAAAGAAACTGTAGTATTCACTGTGTACACATCTGAATACTATGGTTTTCAATTACCATGGTTCTCTAAAAACTTTGTTGCCAAACTAGGACCAATGATGTGCTATACTGAGTGCACAATTATGAATTTTTTTACAACCAATGAGTCCCCTGCATATATTTGAGAAGTGGGTATGATCATCTTAGTTCAACTTGTCTACTGTTCTGCCGTATGTTACTACCTCCGTAAAGAAATATAAGAGCGTTTAGATAACTAAAGTAGTGATCCAAATGCTCTTATATTTGTTTACAGAGGGAGTACCTTCGATTTCTTCTTCTTTTTCATCAAGAACCTCTTATTCCTTGTAGAACTGAAATAAAAGAAGCTTTCAACTACATGTGTTCTTTCAGAACTAAAATTTGACAGTCATGCTTTTAGCTTAACATTGAAATGTTTCTGGCCATGATCATTAGTAATTACTATAACAACTACATACTGAACAGTTAGATCTCACTACGATGGTTGAAAGGTGGTCTAACAGCAATTCTGAAACACTGAGAGCAGAAACACTTACTACATACATATGCTCAAGAAAACTATTGTTTTCCCCTGCTAAAAAGGGATGAATAATTCTATATTTTGTCACCTAAAAAATACAAATCCAAGTTGCATCTCCTGAAGAATACAGTATTCATAAGGTGTTTAGTCAGCCTCACAGGAATCCATGTGTGAGAAAAATCTGGCTAATTCACGTCTAAGGAAAGCATAAGTGACCATGTACTATACCCGAAGTTCATAGGCATGTTTTTACAGAAACAATTCTTAATTGCTGGGCGAAAATAGTGATAAACATACTTTTGGTTTATTCCAGTTCAAGTGTCGACAAGCTTTATAGTCACAGAACGTTAAGCTTGTTATATCTTTTGGTTGAAATCATGGAATTCAGTACTGAGGTTCCTTTTTGCATTGTGACTAGCAGCCATTCCGAAGTTGGTCCAGTCCCTTGCAGACAGGGATTGACCCTTGGGGGTGGGGGGCAATGTTACTAACCAGAAAAGGTTTTGACTTGAAATGTTAATAGCACAGAGAGCACCACAAGTTAAAACTATTGTTGTAAATATTTGAACTTCAAACTATTGTTTTACAAGCTTCTGGAACTTTTTCTTAACTGTTGATGCTGCTGTTATGCCTGTATTCACTGCTGTTGCTACTGTACTTGTCATGATGTTGTACTTGTGATGATGCTACCTGTGATCTTCTGAAATGACCCATTGGCGACTTCATTAGGCGGGGATAATGATTTTGCAGGTACCCCGAGAGGCCCTTGAGTTTGCTAGAATGTCGATTAACTTCCGTTCCGGCAAATTCGGGTACTCCATATGTCCTATTTTCAGCAAAGGTCATGCTAAAATTTTCCGTGAATTTGAGCATGACTTTGCTAAAAATAGGACATATAGGGTACTTGTGACTAATGCATGGTCCGGGGTATCTTAGTAGTTAATTAAGTAGGATCAAGTGCCCCTTTATTCTACCTGCATTAAACCATAGGCGGCAATAGAGCCAAGTGATTAGGCCCAACTTAGAATTCTCTTTCCCAGCTTAGCGTTTAGGATGCCTCGGTGTCGACAAACCATAAATTATAAAACCTTGGCTTTTACGGTGCCTCGGTGTCGATAAAAACCGAAATGATGAAAGCTTAGGCTTTTAGGGTGCCTCGGCGTCGAAAAACCCTCAATTATAAAAGCTTAGCTTTTAGGATGCCTCGGTGTCGACAAACCCTAAATTATGAGACCATGATCTTGTTCCTTGACAATAACCAACTTTTTGACCAAACTTTGTTCCTATTTAGAGAGAAACATGGCCAACAACGATGAGGCCGGCGGTTCGGGCGGCAAGGCATTCTGGGAGCTGTCCCAGGAGATGGAGGAACAACCTCACTTGTATGAGGACGCCGCCTTCCCCACCGATCCTGACACCACTGATGGTACCGCCGAGGATGACCCCACTGATGCCACCACTGATGGTGCCGCCGAGGATGCCACCACTGATGATGGCGGCGCACGCACAGATGGCAGCCAATCGAAGAGGCAATGGAAGGACCGGCGCCCGACCGTGCTCCGCACCCTCAAGGAGGAAGTTACTGAAGTGGACTCCGACGGGAATCCAACGGCGCCCGAACGAATAGTCAAGGGGTACTCGCTTCAGCTCGGGTGCATTCTCCAGAGCACCGTCTCGATCAACACCGAGAACCTGAGGCATCCTGACCGAGGGAATTTGCGCAACCTCCTCTTCACGAAGCTGCACGAACGATACAAGTTCCCCACTCAATTTGAAAACACAAGCCTCAAAGGGAATAAAGTGAACAATGCTGCCCTCACGAAGATGAGCACGGCCCTGTCTACTAGGAAAAGCACGGTGAAGAGAATGATCGAGAAAGGTGAGAGTTATGAGAAGATCAACGAGAAAAATCCTTCGATCACCGAAGATGACTACAATGACTTCAAGATCAAGTGCTCGAGCACCGCAACCTCCGAATCAAGTCAGTGGGGGAAAGAAATGTGGGAGCTGAACTTAGGGGAACACACACTCGGTCCCGGCGGTTACAGTGGCGGAGCCTATATGGGACAAGGAGGAGGCGGACCGTGCCGAGCAAGGCCTACCGCCCCTCTTCGATAAATACAGTGACAAGCAGACCAGGAACTGTGTTAGGGCCCGGTACAAGAAGGACCCGAAAACAAAGGAGCTTACCACGGATCCGAAGACCAGGGCGCTTGAGCTTGTTTTGGTAAGGAATACACCCCCGCGTAATTAGCTCCATATGATTGCATTCTAATTAATGAAGCCAAATTTCTAAATGATTCACATTCCTTCCGCAGGCGACTGAAAGCAGTAGCGCGGGGTCGACTAAGAGCAACCCTTGGGACACGACTCTAAATAGGGCGTTGAATGTAATGAAGAACAAGGATAAGCTCAGTAAGCCGACGTCAGCTGGTCGTGTGGCCGGCAAAGGCTTGTCGACAAAATGGTCATCATACTATAATGCTGGTGGGCGAAAGGAGAAAAAGACCAGCTCGGAAAGCCAGGCGCGCGAGGTTCAAGAACTCAAGGCACAGGTGGCGCGGATTCCGGAGATTGTCCAAGAGCAAGTGCAACAACAGCTCGGAGCGACGATCACCGCCATTGTGCCTAGCTTGATCGAGGGGTTGCAGGCGTGGATTGCGGGCGGCCAACAGGGGCCGCCCCCGATTCCCAGCTTCACGGCCAACAACTCACAGAACTTGATGGCGGGGCCATTGGTGTCTCCGGCAGAGGCGGCATTGGTGTCTCCGACGCCGGCACGGGAGCTTAATGCACCCGGGTGTACGCCGGCCGGCACCTCTGTAGCAAGCGGCCCCTCCGTCAACTGCACGCCCGCCGTTGGCGGTGCCTCGACATTAGCCGAGCTCGACGCCATCATCACGGTAACTAATTAAGCCTCCCTCGGCCGAGGACTTCATCTCCTTGCCTTTGACTGGGCATCCCTGACGCCCTACATGTTTTCGCAGGGCGCCTCCGACGTTCCGTGCACTCTCCTGCACTTCGTGAACAACGAGTTGGTCGATGTCGCCAAGGGCAAAACCGTTCAACCGGGCAACCCCTTGTTCCACGGTACCCAGATGCCACCCAACTTGTTTAGGGTTCAACTGGTTCGGGTGCTGCCAGGCTGCGACGAGGTGTTACCTCCGATTCGACCCGTCGGGGCCGACGATGATGACGTGATGACCCTCAGCGCCTGCCTGAGCTGGGTCCTGCTTTGCCGAAGAGCCAGATTCGTTTGGTGGCAGGGGACACCACCCCAAAGACAACACCGCCAGTCATGCCGGCGCCAAGTCGTCCCCATGGCAAGACCGCCGCAACGGTGCCGGACATCCCTATGCCACTGGATCCAAACATGCATATGGCACAGGATCAGAACGATGACGACGACGATACATTTGGCAACGTCGATCAGTACTTTGCCGATCATGGGTACGTTGGCGACTTCATGGGGCCTCCTTCTCAAGAACCCAACCCAACAAAAGACGTGCGCGATCTAGCTGGTACCGCGGAGAAGCCAAGTCGCAACAGGCGTCGTCTACCGTTCAGCTCTCAAGAGACGCCTCCAGCTGTCGACTTCACCGAGCCTCAGATAGGCGAGGTGCGAACTATTATCATCCCCAACACACTCAAGAAGGCGGTCTGTGAGCAGAACTCGGTCCCAATTCAGGAGAAGAAGAAGGCACGCAAAAGAAAAACTAACAAGGGTGCGAGCCAGCCGGCACCGAGTACAATCCGTGCTCAGGACGGGCCACCTGCACCTGAGGATGTAATGAGGAGGGTGCATGTGGCGGGTAGGCCGATGCTACCGAGAAATATGCTCGATGCTGCAACCGGTGCTATGCGGAGTCTGCATGACAGTGTTCTTTCTTTGGAGAAGCGGCGTCTCAGAGAGAAGGATGTGGCATACCCGGTTTTCGCGGCCAAGGTGCCAGAGGGCAAGGGCTTTGTGGATAACTCCATTGGGGGTACGATCGTCCTGCGGTTTGATGACATCCACGCTATGTTGAACCTTCTTCCGCTGCACTACACCTTCGTTCGGCTATTTTCGCTGAGTATGGAGATGCGGATCATTCGCGACAAGACCCCGGACATCGTGATAGTCGACCCCTTCTACATGCGAGCCAAGATCTTGGGCAGCGCTGGGGACCGGCAAGTCGCGAGTTCTTACCTCGAAGGCGTCATTCTGGCAAACCGAGATAAGGATAACTTCCTCGTGCCTTACTTTCCCGAGTAAGTCCTCCACCTCAACCGCCCCATAACATATGAATTCTTAGATTTCGATCGTTCTTCTTTTAACATTTCGTGTTTTCTGCAGTGACACACATTGCACGCTCATCCTCCTAAGCCCCAAATATTCCATGGCCACGTATTTCGACCTGGACCGTCAGTCGAACGTAGACTACACAAATGTCAAGAAGGTTCTTGATGATGTCCTCCCCGGCTACGCCAAATCTGGAGGCACCTTCACCAGGCCTATTCGTAAGACCGGCAAGCACGTGTTCTCCCACAATACGATGTTCTGCTGCGTCAAGCAGCCACCTGGCGGTCAGAAGGGTGCCTACTACGCCATCCATCACATGCAGGCGATCGTACGGGACCATCATCAACTACTGCTACCGAGTAAACTCAAAGATTGGGCCGCGAGCGTGTCGGCAATCCAGGACGCGGACATCAGACAAGAATTCTTTCGCATCCAGTCGGAGTTTGCGGAAATCATCCATCAAGATGTCCTTCGTACCTTGGGGCAGTTCTACCTCAGAAATCAACCGTCGAACAGTGACATCGACACAATGCTACAAATGCAGGCTGACAACACCCGTGATTTCATGACTCCCACGATAGACGGCGGCTTCATCCACGCTCCGGTCCCTTGAGTCGAGTCGAAAGCAGTGATGCTGTGTCTAGTTCTAAGACATCGATTGGCTCATGTTGTAATTAAACTTTAATGAACTTGTAGTATGTCTCTTTGGTTTCGAGAGTCGTTCAACTTAGATGTAATCGATGCTATTAATGTCTTGCTTTTCTCTTTCGATCGTTCTGTTGCATACTTATATATTGCTTATGTATTGTCTGTGAATTGGTACTAACCTTTCGTTTGGCTAGTGCATAGCGATGCCGTCGTATGTCGTGTACAAGGGTAAGGTTCCCTGAGTCTACGACGACTGGGAGGAATGTCGGAGACAGGTTCATCGATTCAGCGGTAACAGTTACAAAGGGTACACCACTAGGGCCGAGGCCGAATCTAGATACGCCCGCTATCTAGCGGGAGAGGGGAGGGAGCGTTGGAGGAACCGGATGAAGACGAGTTTCATCGTGATGATGCTCATCGTGATGACCGCAGCTCTCTTCTATGTGATGGTAGTTTAGATGATCGATATCGACTTGTAATGTGAAGACAAACTCGCTACTCGCGGTCTCGAGACTTGTAATATATTGTTCTATCTTTGTTCGGTCTTTTCAATTCGGAGACTAATATGATGAATTGTATTCGGAGACTAATCTTCTATTATATTCGATGAATTTGTTGTTGATGTGTGCTCTCTATATTCTGTCCAATTATACATTTTGTAATCTGTGCAAAAAACAGAAAAATAATAAAAAAAACCTAATATTCATACTAATGGCGCATCACATCACAATGCGCCATTAGTATGCCAATGGATACTAATGGCGCATCATCTGAAAGTGCGCCATTACTATTCCGAAATTACTAATGGCACATCTTGCTGGTGTGCGCCATTAGTATGCCAAAGCACCTGGGTACACATGGCCCCCTGGGAGGCATACTAATGGCACACTACTGTGCATACTAATGGTGCATCTGTGGTGCGCCATTAGTATACCAGATACTAATGGCGCATCAGAGGTGCGCCATTAGTAAAATATACTAATGGTGTGGCACTAATGGCGCACCACTAATGCGCCATTAATGGCCAAATTAGGTGCGCCATTAGTAGGCCTTTTCCTCGTAGTGTCATGTTCATGCATTTAATATTTCTCAAACTGTGCATCCAAATAAAACACGTCATATATATAAATTGCTTAGAATTTCATGTAGATTAATAATATGCCACGGTCACCCTTGTTTAAAACGCTTAACTTTCTGTTTGCATTAATTTGTATAAATAACATGTTAAAATGGTTTTATTCGTAACTAAATAACCATAGCTCCAAATTTAATAAACTTTATATGTAACGGGGTAGAAAAATACATAGATTAACATGGTGCACTTGTTTTTTCTGTTTAACAACAATAAAATGTGGTTCTAGGCAGAACAGTATCAAATTCAAAATATGCACATGGGGATTTTCCGGAATTGTTGTTTGTTTTTTTCGGCCCCATTTAAATTGCCTAGATAGGTAGTTTCTTTATGCTTCACTTCTTGCCATGTTAAGGACATTTAAACTTGTTGGGTCCATAATGAGAGGGAACTAAATAATTGAATGTGGTGTTTCGTCAATATGCAACTCGTTGCATGTGGAGCTCCACTTAATTTGTAGTATTGTTTGTTGCACTTTGCCATGCCATGCCTATTTAATCTTGTCATGCATCATACTTGTTTGTGCATCATGCAATGGTTTTGATACGTGTGTTTACCATGTTGTTTGTTTCTTTTCGGTTGTGCTTCTTCTCGATAGTTCCTATTTCGTTGCGATCGCGAGGATTCGTTCGACTACACTTGGTTCATCTACGCCAGTTCATCTTCTTCATGGACTCGATCTTTTTCCTATAGGGATCTCAGGCAAGATGTCCGTCACCTTGGATACCTTTACTATCATTGCTATACTAGTTGTCTCGAATGCTATCGCTATATGTCATGCTGCCTATCTATTGTTGTCAGCCTCTCTTTGTTGCCATGAAACCTCTAACCTTTGACACCATCCCAGCAAACTGTTGTATGGCTATGTTGCCGCTTGCTCAACCCCTCTTATAGCGTTGTTAGTTGCAGGTGAAGATGAAGATTGCTCCATGTAAGAACTTGGATGTTGGAATACCACTATATATCTATTACTATAATTAACACACCTATATACTTGGCAATGGGTGGAAGGCTTGGGCTTTTGCTCGGTGTTTTTTCCACTAATGCCGTCTTAAGAACCAATAAACCGGTGTTATGTTCCTTGATTTTGCGTTCCTAAAGCGGTTGGGTATATGGGGACCCCTTGACAGTTCGCTTTGAATAAAACTCCTCCAGCAAGGCCCAACTTTGGTTTTAATTTGCAACATAATAAAAACTTAAATTAATAAATTAAATTGCATAGGGAGTTAGCGCTACCCGAGGATTCTTTCCATGTACAGGGGGGCCAGTGCTGATGGTGTTGGTCCCAAACGGGCAGCCTGCGGGGCCGCCTCGGGGAAACTCGAGGTATCTGGATTTACCCGTAGCTTGACCTATCCGGACGTGGCCTGAGACGAGATACACACGGCTACTATCATGGTGTCGGCATGCCGGGAGGTCTTGGTGGAGTTGTTTTACCATCGTCGAAATGTCTTGTGCACCGGGATTCCGAGTCTGATCGGGTTGTCCCTAAGATAAGGGTTTTTTACCTATGCTAATCGTGAGAGCTTGTGATGGGCTAAGTTGGGACACCCCTGTAGGGTTATGATCTTTCAAAAGCCGTGCCCGCGGTTATGTGGCAGATTGGAATTTGTTAATATCCGGTTGTAGATTACTTGACAGAGGATCCGAAATAAAATACACCGACCGCGTGTGTAACCGTGACCGTCTCTTTTCATTTTGAGAAGAGAACACGGTGGGGTTATGTTTGACTCGTAGGTAGTTCAGGATCTCTTAGCGATCATTACTAGTTTGTGACCGTTTGCGTAGATGCTCATCTTAATCTTGTACTCGTATGTTAGCCACCATATATGCTTAACCGCTGCTGCAACCTCGCCACTTAACCTCTCCTTACCCATTAAGCTTTGCTAGTCTTGATACCCATGGTTATGGGATTGCTGAGTCCTCGTGACTCACAGATACTACAACAACAGTTGTAGGTGCAGGTTTCCGACGACTTGACGTGAGAGCGATGTTACTTGTGTTGGAGTTCTTTCTTCTTCTTCTTCGTCAGTCTTGGGATAGGTTCCTAGTCGGCAGCATGGGATAGCAGGATGGATGTCGTTGTGCTTTTCATGTTTTCATCCGTAGTCGGATGTCTTGTGTATGATGTGTTGTATTCATGTGGCAATTGTATGAATTGTATGTATCCCCATCTATTTATGTAATGGTACGATGTAATGACATCCATCTTGCTAAGCGCCCGAAATGCGGTTGTGCCCCAATCACGAGTTCACCACGTGATCGGGATAGTATCGCATCTTGGGTGTGAGAGTGCATCTGAACGCCATCCGGCAACCTTACAACCGGGCACGGACGCAGGTGGTGTGCGCGGCCTCGGAGGAGCCTGAGGCCCATGGCAGAGGGGAGGGAGCGGCCGCCGACGCGGGCGCAGAGCGTCGAGCAGGTGAGCCCATCTTTTCTTCTTGAGTCGTCGGCCACGAGGCGGTGTTGGGGGTGCTGACGTGAGTTGTTGACACAGCGGCGCCGGGTGGAGGAGGCGGCGGCGTGGCTGGCCACACGAGAAGGACAGCTTCGCGCCGCGGGCCCCGGCCGCGAAGCGCGCGGCGAACATCGTCGGTGGGACGAAGCCGCCCGCCAAGAGGAGGCACAGCGCTCCGCAGGAGAGGGCGGCGAGGCGTGTCGTTCTGGTGTTGCCGAGGTGAGTTCCTTTCTTGCTTGAACCGAGTGGCCAAGCGGCTCCGTTTGGCTCTGGTGTACTTATTTTGTCTTGGACTTCAGGTCGCCGATCTCACTGGCGCTGGCGGCGGCGGATGCCGCGTCCCCTGAGGGCACCGTGTTCCGGAGGAGCCGGTCCGGCACCGTCGATCAGGACGAGGAGGAGGGGCAGGCGGATCCGGACCTTGGTCTGGACCCTGCCAACATTGAAGGCCAGGCCTGGCGGGTCCGGGACCGAGCCGAGGCGGAGCTGGAGGCGGCGTCGACGCAGGCTTGGACTACCGCCACAGCGGCGTGGGGTAAGCCGTCGCAGAGCCGGCGTGGCCGGAGATGCCGTCGTTGGAGGGGGAGCACGGCCAAGGCGGCCATGCGGATGTGATGGACCTCGACCGGGAGGTCGTGGTCATCGGGGATGACACCCCGCCGAGGACCGACGTGGTCGAGCGGACGGGGGATGACAGAGGCAGTGGCGATGCCGTCTCGGAGAAGGCACTACAAATGGCGCCGCCGGGGGCGGCTCGGACGTCGTCGAGGGAGGCGCTGTCGGTAGTGGAATCACGGACCACTCCGCCCACCATGCCGTTGGTGGTGCCGGAGAGGGCGCCGACCGCAGGGGAGGCGGCCAGCGGTGAGCATGCTCTGGTGCTTAGGACCGGGGGTCGCCGGGCCGCTGGGTCGCAGCAACCACGGAGCGAGACCTGCGAGGTCTTCTTCGGGCCTTCGACCTAGGATGAGGCGGTGATGGCCGCCGTGACCCGGCGCCTGCAAGGGCAAGCGGACCCGGTCCAGGCCATTGCCTAGGCCGAGTTGGAGCAGATGCATGAGCTGGAGCACGCCGTGCTCATGCGTCTTCCTTACTTTCTGCTTTTCTTGTTGCTTCCTCTTTGTGGGGGCATGCCAGCGCACCCACTGGGTGTAGGCCCCAAGATTCGGGCCAACTACATCGCAGTTGGATCAAATCTTAAATTGATGCCCTTCGTGTTGATCATTGATGTTTGCAGCAACTGGACTCCTATCGGGTCAGCTTCTTCGACCGGCTCCTTGAGACGCACGGGCGGCTAAAGGAGCAGCTCACCGTCAAGGAGGAGGAGCTCCGTGCCACGCAAGTACTTTTCTCGCGTGCTCTCTTCTTCTTTTTCTTGCGAATCTTGAATTAGTGCTTTGTTCCTGAATCGTTCTTCCATAGCCGAGGTGCTGTCCTGGCGGATCCGCCTGATCTGCGCCGGCTTCCACTACGACCGGATCGTTGTCGACGCCGGCCGGCTTGGGGCCGAGGTGGAGCGGGCGTGGGCGGAGGCGACGGGAACCCGGCATGCGCTCGATGAAGCCAGCCAGCTGCGGGAGCAGCTGGCGGGCGACAAGGGTTATCTTGAGGACGAGGTGGAACGCCCCAGGGCGGAAGCCGCCAAGATCATGGAGACACGGCAGGCCCTTGCCTAGGCGGACCAGTAGCGCGGCACGCTGGCCGACGACAAGGGTCAGCTCTAGGCCAAGGTGGAGCACCTGAAGGCGCTATTGGCCGCGGCGGAGGAGACCCGGCAGGGGGAAACCCTACGCCGCGAGGAGGCCGAGAAACTGGCCGAGGACAAGGATGCTGAGCTGAAGGCGGCCCTTGCCAAGGTCGCCAAACTGGACAAGACGGTCAAGGATCGTGACCGTACCTGTCACAACCCTAGTTCTGGTATGCACTAGGCTAGTCTTGATGTTTGCATCATGTTTAAAATTCAAATGAACTTGAATTGAGGACATGTGAAAGCCTCAGGGATCCTTTTTGAAAATGACCCAGATAAAAATTGCTCCAAAAAGGTCCAAGAAAATGTTCATGCTGCTCTTTGAAAATATTGGCTAGAGATAGAAATAAAACCAATATTTTTAGGAGCTCATAAATTATTATTTTGGGCATTTGGAATTAATGCAATAAATATTTGCATTGGATATATATTTATTATATTATTAATATATGTCCAATAATTCTGGATTTTGTGAAGGGCTTTGGCATACTCCTTCTAGTCCCTACAAAAATTGTCAGAAGTTTTAAAATGATTAGTTTAAATCAAACAAATGTCAGAAATAGAAAAGAAAACAAAAAAGGGAAAAACCCTTACCTGTGCTGGCCCAGCACTGTGCGGCCTGGCCGGCCCAGTTGGCCAGCCGAGCCCACCTGCCCTCCCCTGTCGTCTTCCTCGCGCTAGTAGGCGAGGCGCGTGGCCGACGCGCACGCATGGCGAGTGCGCCACGCCATCAGCTGCCTGCCTACTTTCCCGGGACAGCACGACGCCTCGAAACATCTCTTCGGTGCCGTCCCGAACGCCCTGACTCCCTCACTCTCCCCAATCGCCTCTCCCTCGTCTGTTCTTCGCCATGGGCGAGCGCCGCCATTGCCGCCGCTCGTCGTTGCCGCAGCCGCCACCCCTCCCTCTTCCCCTGGAGATGTCCACGACCTCCGCCACCTCGTCGTCGACCTCCTCGCCGAGCTACGCAACGTCGAACGCCGCCGAACGCCACCGATGCCGTCATCTTCAACCTTCGGCCCTCCAGATCGCCGAAGATGCCATGACGCCGTCCGTGCCTCTCCGAGCCCATTTGTCTGCTCTGCGAGTCCGTCGTTAGCTCCTCTTCATTCTTCCCCTAGCCACGTCGCTCGAGCAGCCCCCTGACCGCAACCTGCAGCGAGCCCGAGAGCTCTGCTCCGCCGGCGACACCGCCGTCGTGGCCACAACCATGGGAACCCACAACTGAGCCGTCCACTATGCTCAGCGCGTCCTCAGGAGTTGAACGCGCCTATCCCCTGCCCCTTCCGCGCACCGTAGATCCTTCCCCCTCTCTGCCCGAACTCCGGCTACCGCGTTCGAGCTCCTCGCCCTCGCCTCCGGCCACCCCAGGCCCTTCTGGCGCCCACACCCGACGCGCGCTGGTCTGGGCTCTCGAGCGAGCCTAGCCACGCTGCAAATGGGGCACCACAGCCCGTTTCC
>LR738715.1:35276778-35294463 GCA_902687465.1 Secale cereale | reverse complement strand
CCCCGCCGCGTTCGGCCTCGCCGGCGGCTAAACGCCGGCGGGTTTGACCCGTTGATCGGCGTGGGTTGACCCCACTGTCCAGTTGACCTTCCCCTCTCTCTCACTGACATGTGGGCCCTGCCCAGCTAATTAGTTGTTATGATTAGTGTTAGTGCAAATTAACTTAGTTAAGTTAGTCACTATAGTCACTAACTAGTGGGCCCTGCCCAGTTAGTTAGGGCTAACTAACTTAGATGGCTGAGCCACTGACGTGTGGAACCCACACGTCAGGTTTGACCTGAGTCAGCGCTGCTCACTTGCTGATGCAAGCATGACGCAGTGCTGACGCAATAAACAATTTTCTCGAATTGTTTTTGTTTCAGAAAATCGAGAAAATTGTTTAAACTTTAAAAAATCACAGAAATTCTACCGTAGCTCAGAATGAAATAATTTATATATGAAAATTTATCAGAAAAATTCAATCTATCCATCCGTACCAGTTTCATGCATGTTAAACCAATTTATACTTACTGTATAGGTGAAAACACATAAATGGCACTTTTAAATGTTAAATTTAGAATTGCATTTGAACCCTTGGTTCAAATGGACTTCTTTCAAATAGAATGCTAGTTGCATTAGCTCAAATAACATCACATCTTCATGCCATGTTCATGCATCATATTGTTGCATATGCTTGTGTTTGATTGTTGGCACCCGCTCTTCTCGATAGCTCCAGCTTCGAAGACCGTTGCAGAGTACCTGTCAGAGGAGCAGTGTTCTACACGTTGTTATACCAGGCAAGCAAACCCCCCTTGTTCATTCCGATACAACCCCTATCTCGCTCCTGCTCTTTGTTATTGCATTAGGACAACAACAACTTCAATTGCTACTTTATGCTGCGGTAGTTGAACCCATTCCTCTGCATGACCTGTCATTGCCACAGTAAATAGTTGAAACCCACTAGCATGTGTAGGAGTTGATTGAAGCCATGTTGTGATCTTACCATGCCATGCTTGCTATTTCTTAGAGTGTGTCAAGTCTGATTCATCGGGAATAAATTGGAGTGCAGTGAAATGTTCTGATGCTTAGAGTTAAGTGTGTGAACACGATTTGGTAAAGGTAGCGGTGAGAGGCCATGTAGGAGTACATGGTGGGTTGTCTCTCTGAAACCGTCCCTAAGAACCGAGTTCTGTGTATGTTGTCCAATGACCAGCTACTACCACGCATTGGAATGCTTAAGTGCCCCTCTCGAATTATTAACCGACTTGGTCTCTGTCCAGGAGTTGCAACTAGTTTCTGGTGTTTGTAGGTAGTGTTAGTAGTCTACCAAGTGGCACTCGGCCAGGTGGGCTTGGGACAGACTAGGCAACGTGGCACGGTTTACCAAGCGTAGATCCATCCGGCGAGGTGGGCTTGGGAACCCTCCGCACATCATTTGGGGCTGTGAGCGACACCCCGGCCGGATCTCCTTGCGGATGGAACCCGAATAGGCGATAAACCTGGACTAGAGTCTTGTGTGGTTAGTCAGGTCGTGGCCGACACCCTCGCCAGGCTTCCGCTTGAAGGTTGCCAAGATACACGAGATATACATGGCGGTAAGTGGTGAGAGCGTGTGTGAAGAAGTACACCCCTGCAGGGTTAACATGATCTATTCGAATAGCCGGGTCCACGGTTATGGACTTCTTGGATGCTTACGTGGTACATAGACAACTTGAAGTGGATACTCTAAAATACTCAAGACAAGTGTGAGTGCTATGGATGGCCTTCTCGTAGGGAGACGGGGATGAATCCATAGTGGTGTATTGTGTGGTGCTTAGTGGACTCGTGTGCGCAACCTCAAAAGAGTTACCAGCAGTCGTAGAATAGGATAGCCGTTGAGTCAAAGCTGGCTTGCTGCAACTAAACCCCACTTTGCCTTCTTGATACAAGTGCATGTATGATAGGATCTGATGTAAGTCTTGCTGAGTACCTTTGTACTCATGTTTGCTTAATTTATGTTTTGCAGATGAGATTGCTGTCTCACTAGTAGTTCCGCTTGGACTTCGACAAGTAGCCTATTACCTCAGCTACGATCTTGGACGAGTGTTGTAGATAGTCAGGCTGTTCAGCCTTTTTCATTTGTAGATGTCTGTACTCAGACATGTTCTGCTTCCGCTTGTTGCTTGTATGCTCCGAATGTTGGGTCATGAGACCCATGTTTGTAATATCTGACTCGTCGGGGCCTAATGAATAAATACTTTGTTTCTTAGAGTCTTGTTGTGATGCCATGTTGTATTTTCACATATCGAGCATATTGTGTGTATGTTATTGAAATGCTTGGTTTGTGTAGGATCCGACACCTAGTTGTTTACCCTTGGTAGCCTATCTTACAGGGAAATGTCTCCTAGTGCTTCCAGTGAGCCTTGATAGCTTGCTACTGCTCCAGAACACTTAGGCTGACCGGCATGTGTCCTTCTTCGTTCCTGTGTCTGTCCCTTAGGGGAAATGTCATGTGTTGTTCCTTTAAGTCCTTGTAGCTTGCTACGACTTGGGTTCATACGTTGATGACCGACACGTTCGTTGCTGGGTCATGTATGCATGTCTTTGTAATTTAGTGCCACTTTTGGTTTATAACAGGTCATGTCGGCCCGGGTTCTCTGTCATATGGATGCTAGCAGCACTATCATATATGTGAGCCAAAATGCGCAAACGGTCCCGGGCCAGGTAAGGTGGCACCCGTGGGGATACCGTGCGTGAGGCCGCAAAGTGATATGGTGTGTTACATGCTAGACCGGTGTGACTTAGGATCGGGGTCCCGACAGCTTTGGTATCAGAGCCTGACTGCCTATAGGATTGCCAAGCCAAACTAGTCGAAGTTGAGTCTAGAAATTCCTTAGTTATATAAGGGAATTTATTGTGGAAGGGAACGTAAGGCTCTTTTTACTCCTTATACCTCATGTCTTCTGATCTGAGTCATCCTACCTTCCTACGGGGTTAAGGAACTAGGCTTTCTCTTCCGTCTATCAGGATCATGAGTTACTACTCCGTAGTCCCATAGGATTGGTTGATCAGAGTCCTACTCCTGTTTTCAAGTTCTTCCAGTGTAGTTTGTTTAGTACCATCACAGAACCTTGAGTGATGATGTTGAGTTGTTATACAACCCCTTTTGTTAGCAGGATGCCTCTTTTTGAGCATTTTATTGCCGTTATGCTGCCGGAATTATCCTAGTAGTTCGAGAGATACTAATTTCTTGTTCTACCTTATGGATCCTATATTGATGATGTATCCGTCCTCGGTTTTGCTTCTCAGGATGTCTTCAGTTAAGCGAAGCTCAGCTGCTCGTAGACAGAACCATGGAGGTGGTAGGGATGAGGAGGATCCTCCTGACCATACTTCGTTGGCAGAGTTAATGTTAGAGATGGAGAGAAACAAGCGTGAGTCTAACCGCTTGTTGGCACGTATTGAGGGGAACACCGCACATCAGTGCAAGGAATCAGCAACCATCCATGACTTCATTCGTCTGAAACCGCCCACCTTCCATCATCGCATTGAGCCACTCGATGCAGATGACTAGCTCCGTAGTATCACTCACAAACTGCGTTCTGCGAACGTAGCTAAAGGAGACAAGGTTATCTATGCCACTTATCACCTGGAAGGTCCTACTAGTCTTTGGTAGCAGAACTATGAGGCCATGATTCTAGCTGGCCAGATTCCTACCTAGAGATTTCACTGAGGCTTTTCGTGAGCATCATATCCCTCAAGCTCTCATCGATCGCAAGAGAGAAGAGTTCTGTAGTCTTACCCAGGCTAGGATGGCTGTTGATGCTTCTAGTAGAGAGTTTGAGAACCTCGCCTGCTATGCTACAGAAGAAGTGTCCACGGACGCCAAGAAGCAGGCTAGGTTCCGGAAAGGTCTCAACCCCAAGCTGCGTCGTGATCTCCACTTGCATCAGTGCAACACATTCTAGGCTCTTGTGAACAAGGCCATCAATGCAGAGACAGCTCAGCTCACTTACGAGGAGTCTCGTAAGCACACCCTTGATTTGGGATCTTTCTCCGGCTCTAGTTCTCAAAAGCGCCGGATTTGGGTTCTGAACTCTGTTCTTCCACCCAGTTGTACACCAAGGCCATCTTATGTGGTACCTCTTCCAGTTCAGCAGTATGCTCCACCAAGGCCTATTGATGGACCGTTCGCCAATGTGGGTCCACGTCCTGTTGGAAATATGCCCTAGAGGCAATAATAAATTAGTTATTATTATATTTCCTTGTTCACGATAATCGTTTATTATCCATGCTAGAATTGTATTGAAAGGAAACTCAGATACATGTGTGGATACATAGACAAACACCATGTCCCTAGTGAGCCTCTAGACGACTAGCTCGTTGATCAATAGATGGTTACGGTTTCCTAACCATGGACATTGGATGTCGTTGATAATGGGATCACATCATTAGGAGAATGATGTGATGGACAAGACCCAATCCTAAGCCTAGCACAGATCGTGTAGTTCGTATGCTAAAGCTTTTCTATATGTCAAGTATCTTTTCCTTAGACCATGAGATTGTGCAACTCCCAGATACCGTAGGAATGCTTTGGGTGTACCAAACGTCACAACGTAACTGGGTGGCTATAAAGGTGCACAACAGGTATCTCCGAAAGTGTCTGTTGGGTTGGCACGAATCGAGACTGGGATTTGTCACTCCGTATGACGGAGAGGTATCTCTGGGCCCACTCGGTAGTACATCATCATAATGTGCACAATATGTGATCAAGGAGTTGATCACGGGATGATGTGTTACGGAACGAGTAAAGAGACTTGCCGGCAACGAGATTGAGCAAGGTATCGGTATACCGACGATCGAATCTCGGGCAAGTGCTATACCGATAGACAAAGGGAATCGTATACGGGATTGATTGAATCCTTGACATCGTGGTTCATCCGATGAGATCATCGTGGAACATGTGGGAGCCAACATGGGTATCCAGATCCCGCTGTTGGTTATTGGCCGGAGAGTTGTCTCGGTCATGTCTACATGGTTCCCGAGCCCGTAGGGTCTACACACTTAAGGTTCGATGACGCTAGGGTTATAGGGAAAGTATGTACGCGGTTACCGAATGTTGTTCGGAGTCCCGGATGAGATCCCGGACGTCACGAGGAGTTCCGGAATGGTCTGGAGGTAAAGATTCATATATGGGAAGTCCTGTTTTGGTCACCGGAAAAGTTTCGGGCGATATCGGTAATGTACCGGGACCACCGGGAGGGTCCCGGGGGTCCACCAGGTGGGGCCACCAGCCCCAGAAGGCTGCGTGGGCTAAGTGTGGGAGGGGACCAGCCCCAAGGGGGCTGGTGCGCCCCCCCACCAAGTCCCTAGGCGCATGGAGGGTGGAGGGGGGCAAACCCTAGGTCCAGATGGGCCTTAAGGCCCATCCTAGGGCGCCCCCTCTCTCTCCCCCCCTTGGCCGCACCCTAGATGGGTTCTGGGGGGCTGCCGCCACCCCTAGGGAGGAAACCCTAGATGGGGGCGCAGCCCCTACCTCCCCCCTATATATATGTGAAGTTTAGGGCTGCCCAGAACAAGTTTTGACCTCGGTCGATTGGCGCAGCCCTACCTCTCTCCCTCCTCGTCTCCCGCAGCGCTTGGCGAAGCCCTGCTGGAGTCCCGCGCTCCTCCATCACCACCACGCCGTTGTGCTGCTGTTGGATGGAGTCTTCCCCAACCTCTCCCTCTCTCCTTGCTGGATCAAGGCGTGGGAGACGTCACCGGGCTGCACGTGTGTTGAACGCGGAGGCACCGTTGCTTCGGTGCTAGGATCTTCGGCGATCTGAATCACGGCGAGTACGACTCCATCAACCGCGTTCTTGAACGCTTCCGCTTAGCGATCTACAAGGGCATGTGGATCCAACTCTCCTCTCGTAGATGTGCATCTCCTAGATTGATCTTGGTGAGCGTAGGAAAATTTTTGTTTCCCATGCAACGTTCTCCAACAGTGGCATCATGAGCTAGGATCTTGCGTAGATGCTTTCACGAGTAGAACACAAAAGGGTTTGTGGACGTTGATGTTTAGATTGCTTCCCTCCTTAGTCTTTCTTGATTCAGCGGTATTATGGGATGAAGCGGCCCGGACCAACTTTACATGTCCACGTACATGAGACCGGTTCCATCGACAGACATGTGACTTTTGTTGCATAAGATGGCTGGCGGGTGTCTGTCTCTCCTATCTTAGTTGAATCGGAATAGAACAAGGCGGTCCTTGTAGAAGGTTAAATAGCAACTTGAATATCACCGTTGTGGCTTTGCGTAGGTAAGAAGCGTTCTTGCTAGATACCCATAGCAGCCACGTAAAACATGCAACAACAATTTAGAGGACGTCTAACTTGTTTTTGCAGGGTATGTATGTGATATGATATGGCCAATGACATGATGAGATATATTTGATGTATGAAATGATCATGTTGTAATAGTTAATATCGACTTGCATGTCGATGCATACGGCAACCGGCAGGAGCCATAGGGTTGTCTTTAATTTTTGTATGACCTGCGTGTCAATCATTAAGCGCTATGTAATGCTTTACTTTATCGCTAAGCGGTAGCAATAGTAGTAAGAGCATGGTGGGCGCACGACAACCTCGATGGCGACACGATGATGGAGATCATGATGATGGGGATCATGGCGTGGCGCCGGTGACGATGGAGATCATGCCGGTGCTTTGGAGATGGAGATCAAAAGCACGAGTTGATGGCCATATCATGTCACTAATGATTTGCATGTGATGTTAATCCTTTTATGCATCTTATTTTGCTTAGGACGACGGTAGCATTATAAGATGATCCTTCACTAAAATTTCAAGATAAAATTGTGTTCCCCCCGAGTGTGCGCCGTTGCGAAGGTTCGTCGTTTCGAAGCACCACGTGATGATCGGGTGTGATAGACTCTACGTTCGCATACAACGGGTGCAAGCCAGTTTTGCACATGCAGAACACTCGGGTTAGACTTGACGAGCCTAGCATGTACAGACATGGCCTCGGAACACGGAAGACCGAAAGGTCGAGCATGAGTCATATAGTAGATATGATCAACATGAAGATGTTCACCATTGACACCACCTCATCTCACGTGATGATCGGACTTGGGTTGGTGGATTTGGATCATGTCACGCTCGGATGACGAGAGGGATGTCAATTTGAGTGGGAGTTATAAGTAATTTGATTAGTTAAACTCACTTATCATGAACAATAGTCTAAGTTGCCTTTGCAAATTATGTTGTAGATCAATAGCTTGCGTTGTAGCTCCCTGTTTAATACGATCCTAGAGAAAGACTAAGTTGAAAGATATTGTAAGCAAGGATGCGGACTGGGTCCGTAGTCCGAGGAGTGTCCTCACTGCTACACAGAAAGCTTACGTCTTTGATGCACCGCTCAATGTGCAAACCCCTACAACTTTGTCTGTGGATGTTGTGAACACCTGAGAGACACGTCCTGATGACTACTTGATAGTTTAGTGCACCATACTTTACGGCTTAGAATCGGGATTCCAATGACGTTTTGAACGCCATGGAACATATGAGATGTTCTAAGAGCTGAAATTGGGATTTCAGGCTCATGCCCGTGTTGAGAGGTATGAGACCTCTGACAAGTTCCTTTGCCAAAAAGATGGAGGAGAATAGCTCAACTAGTGAGCACGTGCTCAGAATGTCTGGGTGCTAAAACCACTTGAACCAAGTGGGAGTTAATCTTCCAGGTGAGATAGTGGTTGACAGAATTCTCTAGACACTATCACCAAGCTACTAGAACTTCGTGATGAACTATGACATGCAAAGGATGGAGATGATCCCGGTGCTGTCAGCGGTTCTTAGTACCGCAAAAGTAGAGATCAAGAAGGAGCATCAAGTGTTGATGGTTTAACAAGACCACTGGTTTCAAAAGGGTAAGGGCTAGAAGGGAAACTTCATGAATGGCAAACCTGTTGTCGCTCTAATGAAGGAACCCATGGTTGAACCCAAACCTCGAGACTAAGTGCTTCTATTGTAAGGGGAACGGTCACATGGTAGCGGAACCACCCCAAATACATGGTAGATATGATAGCTGGCAATTTCAACAAAGTATATTTGATATACGTGTTATTGATGTGTACCTTAGTAGTGCTCCTTGTAGCACCTGGGTATTGGATACCGGTTCAGTTGCTATTATTAGTGACTTGAAGCAAAAGCTACGCACTGAACGGAGACTAGCTAAGGGCGAGGTGACGATGTGTGTTGGAAGTGTTTCCAAGGTTGATGAGATCACCATCGCACACTTCCTCTATTTTCGAGATTAGTGTTGAACCTAGATAAATGTTATCAGGTGTCTGCGTTGAGCATGAAAATGATTAGATCATGTTCATTACAATACGATTATTCATTTAAGTCAGAGAATAATGGTTATTCTGTTTACATGAATAATACCTTTATGGTCATGCACCCAATGGTTTGTTGAATCTCGATCATAGTAATACACATGATGATGATATTAATGCCAAAAGATGTAGAGTTAATAATGATAGTACCACTTTCTTGTGGCACTGCCGCTTAGGTCATTTTGGCATAAAATGCATGAAGAAACTCCATGCTGATGGACGTTTGGAGTCACTTGATTTTGAATCGCTTGACACATGCGAGCCATGCCTCATGGGCAGGATGACTGAGATCTCGTTTTCAGGTACAATGAAACGGGTAAGTGACTTATTGGAAATCATACATGCTGATGTATGTGATCCAATGAGAATTAAGGCGTGTGGTGGATATCGTTATTTTCTCATCTTCACTGACAATTTGAGTAGATATGGTATATTTACTTAATGAAGCAAAAGTCTGAAACGTTTGAAAGGTTCAAAAATTTTAGAGTGAAGATTAAGAAACATCATAACAAGAAGATCATGTTCCTACGATCTGATCAAGGGGATATTATCTGAATTATGAGTTTGGCAATCACTTGAGACATTGTGGAATTGTTTCGCAGTTGAAGTCCCCTGGAACACCACAGCGTAATGGTGTGTCCGGACATCGTAATCGAACCTTATGAGATATGGTGCGATCTATGGTGTGTCTTACCGATCTACCGCTATTATTTTGAGGTTATGCATTAGAGACAGCTGCATTCACTTTATATAGGACACCATCTAAGTCCGTTGAGACGACGTCGTATGGTTTGGCAAGAAACCAAAGTTGTCGTTTCTTAAATGTTTGGGGCTGCGATGCTTATGGCTTCAGCCAGGAAAAGCTCGAACCCAAAGCGGACAAATACATCTTCATGGAATACCCACTGGTAGCGGTTGGGTATACCTTCTATCTCAGATCCAAGGACAAAATGTTTGTCGCTAAGAATGGGTCCTTTCTCGAGAAGGAGTTTCTCTCGAAAGAATTGAGTGGGAGGAAGATAGAACTTGATGAGGTTGTCGAACCCTCACTTCAACCGGAGAGTAGTGCAACACAGAAAGATGTTTCTGTGGAATCTACGACAGTTGAAGAGGAAACTAATGATAGTGATCATGAAGCTCCAGATCAAGTTGCTATCGAACCTCGTAGGTTGACAAGGATATGTACTACTCCTGAGTGGTACGTTGATCCTGTCTTAGAGGTCATGTTGTTGGACAACGATGAACCTACGAACTATGGAGAAGCGATGGTGGGCCCATATTCCGACAAATGGTTAGAAGCCGATAAATCCGAGATAGGATCCATGTATCAAAACAAAGTATGGACTTTGGTGGACTTGCCCTGTGATCAGCAAGCCATTGAGACAAATGGATCTTTAAAACTAAGACGGATGTGGACGGTAATGTCACCGTCTATGAAGCTCGACTTGTGGCGAAGAGTTTTCCACAAGTTCAAGGAGTTGACTACGATGAGATTTTCTCACCCGTAGCGATGTTTAAGTCCGTCGGAATCATGTTAGCATTAGCTGCATTTATGAAATCTGGCAGATGGATGACAAAACAAGTTTCCTTACCAGTTTTCGTAAGGAAAGGTTGTATGTGATACAATCAGAAAGGTTTTGTCGATCCTAAGGATGCTAAAAGATATGCTAGCTCCAACGATCCTTCCATGGACTAGAGCAAGCATCTCGGAGTCGGAATATACACTTTGATGGAGTGATCAAAGTTTTTGGGTATACAAAGTTTGGTGGAAACTTGTATTTGCAATAAAGTGAGTGGGAGCAATACAACATTTCTGATAAGTATATGTGAATGACATATTGTTGATCCGAAATGATGTAGAATTTCTGGAAAGCATAAAGGGTTGTTTGAAATGAGTTTTTCAAAGGAAGACCTGGATAAAGCTGCTTACATATTGGGCATCAAGATCTATATAGATAGATCAAGACACCTGATGATACTTTCAAAAGATCACACACCTTGGCATGATTTTGAAGAAGTTCAAAATAGATCAGTCAAAGAAGGAGTTCTTACCTGAGTTGTAAGGTGTGGAGTTGAGTAAGACTAAAAAATTGACCACGGCAGAAGGAAGAGGAAGGACGAAGGTCGTCCCCTATGCTTTTGTCATAGGCTCTGTACGGTATGCCATGCTAAGTACCGCACCTGATGTGTGCCTTGCCACATGTCTGGCAAGAGGGTACAAAGGTAATCCAGGAGTGGATTACTAGATATTGGTCAAAATTATCCTTAGAGGAATAAGGAAATGTTTCTCGGTTATGGAGGTGATAAAGAGTTCGACGTAAAGAGTTACGTCGATGCAAGCTTAACACCTATCCGGATAACTCTAAGTGAAGATACCGGATACGTATAATGGAGCAACAGTTTGGAATAGCTCCAAGTGGAACGTGATAGCAGCATCTACGATATGACATAAAGTTTTGCGAAGTACATAGGGATCTGAATATTGCAGACCCGTTGACTACAACCTCTCTCACAAGCATAACATGATCAAACACAGAACTCATTGAGTGTTAATCACATATTGATGTGAACTAGATTACTGACTCTAGTGAACTCTTTGGATGTTGGTCACATGGCGATGTGACCTATGAGTGTTAATCACATGGCGATGTGAACTAGATTATTGACTCTAGTGCAAGTGGGAGACTGTTGGAAATATGCCCTAGAGGCAATAATAAATTAGTTATTATTATATTTCCTTGTTCACGATAATCGTTTATTATCCATGCTAGAATTGTATTGAAAGGAAACTCAGATACATGTGTGGATACATAGACAAACACCATGTCCCTAGTGAGCCTCTAGACGACTAGCTCGTTGATCAATAGATGGTTACGGTTTCCTAACCATGGACATTGGATGTCGTTGATAATGGGATCACATCATTAGGAGAATGATGTGATGGACAAGACCCAATCCTAAGCCTAGCACAGATCGTGTAGTTCGTATGCTAAAGCTTTTCTATATGTCAAGTATCTTTTCCTTAGACCATGAGATTGTGCAACTCCCAGATACCGTAGGAATGCTTTGGGTGTACCAAACGTCACAACGTAACTGGGTGGCTATAAAGGTGCACAACAGGTATCTCCGAAAGTGTCTGTTGGGTTGGCACGAATCGAGACTGGGATTTGTCACTCCGTATGACGGAGAGGTATCTCTGGGCCCACTCGGTAGGACATCATCATAATGTGCACAATATGTGATCAAGGAGTTGATCACGGGATGATGTGTTACGGAACGAGTAAAGAGTCTTGCCGGTAACGAGATTGAGCAAGGTATCGGTATACCGACGATCGAATCTCGGGCAAGTGCTATACCGATAGACAAAGGGAATCGTATACGGGATTGATTGAATCCTTGACATCGTGGTTCATCCGATGAGATCATCGTGGAACATGTGGGAGCCAACATGGGTATCCAGATCCCGCTGTTGGTTATTGGCCGGAGAGTTGTCTCAGTCATGTCTACATGGTTCCCGAGCCCGTAGGGTCTACACACTTAAGGTTCGATGACGCTAGGGTTATAGGGAAAGTATGTACGCGGTTACCGAATGTTGTTCGGAGTCCCGGATGAGATCCCGGACGTCACGAGGAGTTCCGGAATGGTCCGGAGGTAAAGATTCATATATGGGAAGTCCTGTTTTGGTCACCGGAAAAGTTTCGGGCGATATCGGTAATGTACCGGGACCACCGGGAGGGTCCCGGGGGTCCACCAGGTGGGGCCACCAGCCCCAGAAGGCTACGTGGGCTAAGTGTGGGAGGGGACCAGCCCAAAGGGGGCTGGTGCGCCCCTCCACCAAGTCCCAGGGCGCCTCCAAGAGGGGAGGGGGGCAAACCCTAGGGCAGTTGGGCCCTAGGGCCCAATAGTGGTGCGCCTCCCCCTCTCTCCCCCTTGGCCGCCCCCCTAGATGGGATCTAGGGCTGGCCGCACCCTAGGGGTGGGAAACCCTAAAGGGGGGCGCAGCCCTCCCTTCCCCCTATATATATGTGAGGTTTTAGGGCTGCTTGACACACGAGAACGTCTCCCTCTTGGCGCAGCCCTACCCCTCTCCCTCCTCGTCTCTTGCAGCGCTTGGCGAAGCCCTGCTGGAGTCCCGCGCTCCTCCACCACCACCACGCCGTCGTGCTGCTGTTGGATGGAGTCTTCCCCAACCTCTCCCTCTCTCCTTGCTGGATCAAGGCGTGGGAGACGTCACCGGGCTGCACGTGTGAAGAACGCGGAGGCACCGTCCGTTCGGTGCTAGGATCTTCGGCGATCTGAATCGCGGCGAGTACGACTCCATCAACCGCGTTCTTGAACGCTTCCGCTTAGCGATCTACAAGGGTATGTGGATCCAACTCTCCTCTCGTAGATGCATCTCCTAGATTGATCTTGGTGAACGTAGGAAATTTTTGTTTCCCATGCGACGTTCCCCAACACGTCCTACCTCCAGGATTTGTTACAAGTCTGGAGAGCCAGGCCACATTACCCGTATTTGCACTCAGACCCGTGTTGCTCCACCCCAGCCCGAGAAGTCTGTTGGCCATGGTAAGCATCACGCAAGATGATCACTGTCAAGTCATCTCCCATCGAACATGGACGTGTGCATCACGTCTCCGCCAAAAACACTCATGATGATCCAGATGTCGTTCTTGGTACACTCCTTGTCAATTGTCAACCGGCATCGGTTCTATTCGATACTGGAGCATCTCATTCTTTCATTTCCGAAAGTTATGCCTGCTTGCACGACATGTCATTTTGTGTTATGCCCTCCCCACTACTCATTCAAACTCCTCGATCCAAATGGCAAACTTCTAGTGTAAGCCATGGTAATGAAATCCTTGTCTACAGACTTGTGTTCCTTGCATCACATGTAGCCCTCAAGTCTTCAGATATTAATATCATCTTGGGTATGGACTGGATGACAGCTCATCATGCCAAGATTGATTGCTGCACTAGGTCTGTTCAGCTTACACACCCGTCTGGCAAGATAGTCACTGTCACCACTAGAGTTACAAAGCGTCAACTCTATTCTCTTAATGCCAGCCCCCTTCCAGACCTTGAAGATGTTCTGGTAGTCCGTGACTTTCCGGATGTCTTTCCAGAGGAACTACCAGGTGTTCCACCTGACCGAGATGTAGAGTTTGTTATAGATCTTATCCCAGGAACCGCTCCAATCTCTAGGAGACCTTACAAGATGGCACCCTTAGAACTAGCTGAGCTTAAGAAACAACTTGATGAGTCCTTGCAGAAGGGTTTCATCCGTCCTAGTTCTTCTCCTTGGGCTTGCCCCGTCCTCTTCGTTAAGAAGAAGGATGGTACGGATCGGATGGTTGTAGATTATCGTCCCGTTAATTTGGTCACGGTAAAGAACAAGTATCCACTTCCCAGGATCAACGACCTGTATGATCAGCTCGTTGGATCCTCAGTCTTCTCCAAGATGGATTTGAGGTTAGGATACCATCAAATCAAGATTAGAAATGGGGATATCCCCAAGACGGCTTTTGTCACTTGGTATGGTCAGTACGAGTACACCGTCATGTCCTTCGGACTAACCAATGCTCTAGACACTTTTTCCCGTTTGATGAACTCGATCTTCATGGAGTACTTAGATAAGTTCGTCGTGGTTTACCTCGATGATATTCTTATTTACTCGAATAACGAGGAAGAGCATGCTGAACATCTTAGACTTGTTCTAGAAAACCTCAGAGAGCACCACCTTTATGCCAAGTTCTCCAAGTGTGAATTTTGGTTGCCAGAAGTGACCTATCTCGGCCATGTAATCTCTGGTAAGGGCATTGCTGTCAACCCCGAGAGAGTTCAGGCCGTCCTTGATTGGACTCCACCTGAAACAGTTAAACAAGTTAGGAGCTTCCTTGGTCTAGCAAGTTATTGTCGCCGCTTTCTTGAGAACTTCTCTAAAGGGGCCAAACCTCTCACGGAACTTCTCAAGAAAGATAAAAAGTTTGAGTGGTCCCCACAGTGTGAGCACAGTTTTCAGGAACTGAAAAGACGCCTGACTTCTGCTCCCATACTTGTGCCACCGGATTTCACTAAGGACTTTGTTATCTACTGTGATGCCTCACGACAGGGACTAGGTTGCATTCTTATGCAGGATCATCATGTGATTGCCTATGCATCTCGACAGTTGCATCCACATGAAGAAAATTATCCTACACATGATCTAGAGCTTGCAGCTGTAGTCTACGCACTTAAGACCTGGTGACATTACCTCCTTGGTAATCATTGCGAGATCTACACCGATCACCAGAGCCTCAAGTATATCTTCACCCAACCAGATTTGAACATTAGGCAAAGACGTTGGTTGGAGTTGATCTCAGATAATGAATTAGGGATTACCTACACCCCAGGCAAGGGAAATGTCATGGCTGATGTGCTAAGTCGTAAGTCCTATTGCAACAATCTCATGTTGTAGCAGGGCCAACCACTTCTCCATGAGGAATTATGTAAGCTTAACCTTCACATTGCTCCTCATGGATTCCTTTCTACCTTGGTGGCGAAACCTACCCTTGAGGATCAGATCATTTCTGACCAGAAGTTTGATAGGGGTGTTATCCGCATCAAGAGAAACATTAAGAAGGGAGTTGGTGGATGTTTCTCTATGGATGATCGAGGTGTTGTTTTCTTTGAGAATCGCTTGGTGGTTCTCAGGAATCAACATTTGCGACAATTGATCCTTAAGGAGGCTCATGAATCTCCTCTCACGATTCATCCCGGTAGTACTAAAATGTATCAGGACCTACGTCAGAGGTTCTGGTGGACTAGGATGAAGAGAGAAATCACTCAGTTCATTGCTAACTGTGACGTTTGTCGTCGCGTTAAAGCAGAGCATCAAAGACCTGCTGGCACCCTTCAGCCTCTAGCTATTCCTGAGTGGAAATGGGATAAAGTTGGTATGGACTTCATCACCGGCTTTCCCAGGACCAAGGGAGGGAATAATGCTATCTTCGTAGTCATTGATCGTCTCTCCAAAGTGGCTCACTTTCTACCTGTTCGAGAGAGTATCACTGCGAGTCAGCTTGCTGACTTGTATATTTCTCGAATAGTGTCACTTCATGGTGTTCCACTAGAGATCAATTCAGACCGTGGTAGTCTTTTCACTTCTCATTTCTGGGAGAGTTTCAAGACTGCCATGGGCACCCATCTTTCCTTCAGTACCGCTTTCCACCCTCAGTCAAGTGGTCAGGTGGAACGGGTTAACCAAATTCTCGAAGACATGCCTAGAGCTTGCGTTATTTCATTTGGTATGGATTGGGAGAAATGTCTTCCTTTCGCCGAGTTTGCTTATAACAATAGCTATCAATCCAGCCTCATGAAAGCTCCTTTTGAGATTCTCTATGGACGAAGATGTCGAACACCTTTGAACTGGTCAGAAACCGGTGAACGACAATTCTTTGGACCGGACATGAACCAGGAAGCAGAAGAGCAAGTTCGCATCATTCGTGAGAATTTGAAAATAGCCCAGTCTCGTCAAAAGAGCCAGTATGATCGTCATCATAAGGAAGTGGCTTATGAAGTTGGCGACAAAGCTTACCTTCGGGTTACTCCTTTGAAGGGTACCCATCGTTTCGGTATCAAGGGCAAGTTGCCTCCTCGTTACATTGGTCATTTTCGCATTCTCACTAAACGAGGAGAGGTCGCCTATCAGTTGGAACTACCCCCACATCTTTCTCGAGTTCATGATGTCTTCCACGTCTCTCAACTCAGGCGTTGCTTCTCGGATCCCATCCGCGGAGTGGACCACGAAATGCTTGATCTCCAAGATAACCTCACATATCGAGAGTATCCCATTCGCATTCTGGATCAAGCAGAGCGTGTCACTCGACGTCATAACATCAAGTTTCTCAAGGTTCAGTGGTCTCATCATTCCGAGAGAGAAGCTACATGGGAGCGAGAAGATCGCCTCCGACTGGAGTACCACACCTTCTTTCCGCCTACTCTTGAATCTCGAGACGAGATTCTTTCGAGTGGGGGCGAGTTGTCACAACCCTAGTTCTGGTATGCACTAGGCTAGTCTTGATGTTTGCATCATGTTTAAAATTCAAATGAACTTGAATTTAGGACATGTGAAAGCCTCAGGGATCCTTTTTGAAAATGACCCAGATAAAAATTGCTCCAAAAAGGTCCAAGAAAATGTTCATGCAGCTCTCTGAAAATATTGCCTAGAGATAGAAATCAAACCAATATTTTTAGGAGCTAATAAATATTTATTTTGGGCATTTGGAATTAATGCAATAAATATTTGCATTGGATATATATTTATTATATTATTAATATATGTCCAATAATTCTGGATTTTGTGAGGGGCTTTGGAATACTCCTTCTAGTCCCTACAAAAATTGTCAGAAGTTTTAAAATGATTAGTTTAAATCAAACAAATGTCAGATATAGAAAAGAAAACAAAAAAAGGGGAAAAACCCTTACCAGTGCTGGCCCAGCACTGTGCGGCTTGGCCGGCCCAGTTGGCCAGCCCAGCCCACCTGCCCTCCCCTGTCGTCTTCCTCGCGCTAGTAGGCGAGGCGCGTGGCCGACGCACGCGCACGGCGAGTGCGCCACCCCACCAGCTGCCTGCCTGCTTCCCCGGGACAACACGACGCCTCGAAACATCTCCTCGGTGCCGTCCCGAACGCCCTGACTCCCTCACTCTCCCCCATCGCCTCTCCCTCGTCTGTTCTTCGCCATGGCCGAGCGCCGCCGTTGCCGCAGCCACCACCCCTCCCTCTTCCCCTGGAGATGTCCATGACCTCCGCCACCTCGTCGTCGACCTCCTCGCCGAGCTACGCAACGTCGAACACCGTCGAACGCCACCGATGCCGTCATCTTCAACCTTCGGCCCTCCAGATTGCCGGAGATGCCATGACGCCGTCCGTGCCTCCCCGAGCCCATTTGTCTGCTCTGCGAGTCCGCCGTGAGCTCCTCTTCCTTCTTCCCCTAGCCATGTCACTCGAGCAGCCCCCTAACCGCCACCTGCAGCAAGCCCGTGAGCTCTGCTCCGTTGGCGACACCGCCGTCATGGCCACAGCCATGGGAACCCGCAACTGAGCCGTCCACTGTGCTCAACGCGTCCTCAGGAGTTGAACGCGCCTATCCCCGGCCCCTTCCGCGCACCGTAGATCCTTCCCCCTCTCTGACCGAACTCCGGCCGCCGCAGTCGAGCTCCTCGCCCTCGCCTCCGGCCACCCCAGGCCCTTCTGCCGCCCCACCCGACGCGTGTTGGTCTGGGCTCTCGAACGAGCCTAGCCACGCTGCAAACAGGGCACCACAGCCCGTTTCCGCAGCCCCCCCCCCCCCCC
>LR738715.1:35253876-35276731 GCA_902687465.1 Secale cereale | reverse complement strand
CCCCCGCCACGTTCGGCCTCACCAGCGGCTAAACGCCAGCGGGTTTGACCCGTTGACCGGCGTGGGTTGACCCCATGGTCCAGTTGACCTTCCCCTCTCTCTCACTGACATGTGGGCCCTGCCCAGCTAATTAGTTGTTAGGATTAGTGTTAGTGTTAATTAACTTAGTTAAGTTAGTCACTATAGTCACTGACTAGTGGGCCTTGCCAAGTTAGTTAGGGCTAACTAACTTAGTTAGTTTGCTGAGCCACTGACGTGTGGACCCCACACGTCAGGTTTGACCTGAGTCAGCGCTGCTGACTTGCTGACACAAGCATGACGCAGTGCGGACGCAATAAACAATTTTCTGGAATTGTTTTTGTTTAGGAAAATCCAGAAAATTGTTTAAACTTCAAAAAATCACAGAAATTCAACCGTAGCTCAGAATGAAATAATTTATATATGAAAATTTATCAGAAAAATTCAATCTATCCATCTGTACCTGTTTCATGCATGTTAAACCAACTTATACTTACTGTATAGGTGAAAACACATAAATGGCACTTTTAAATGTTAAATTTGGAATTGCATTTGAACCCTTGGTTCAAATGGACTTCTTTCAAAAAGAATGCTAGTTGCATTAGCTCAAATAACATCACATCTTCATACCATGTTCATGCATCATATTGTTGCATATGCTTGTGTTTGATTGTCGGCACCGTTCTTCTCGATAGGTCCAGCTCCGGAGACCATTCCAGAGTACCTGTCAGAGGAGCACTGTTCTACACGTTGTTATACCAGGCAAGCAAACCCCCCTTGTTCATTCCGATACAACCCCTATCTCGCTCCTGCTCTCTGTTATTGCATTAGGACAACAACGACTTCAACTGCTACTTTATGCTGCGGTAGTTGAACCCATTCCTCTGCATGACCTGTCATTGCCACAGTAAATAGTTGAAACCCACTAGCATGTGTAGGAGTTGATTGAAGCCATGTTGTGATCTTACCATGCCAGGCTTGCTATTGCTTAGAGTGTGTCAGGTCTGATTCATCGGGAATGAATTGGAGTGCAGTGAAATGTTCTCATGCTGAGAGTTAAGTGTGTGAACACGATTTGGTAAAGGTAGCGGTGAGAGGCCATGTAGGAGTACATGGTGGGTTGTCTCACTGGAACCGTCCCTAAGAACTGAGTTCTGTGTATGTTGTCCAATGACCAGCTACTACCACGCATTGGAATGCTTAAGTGCGCCTCTCGACTTATTAATCGACTTGGTCTCTGTCCAGGAGTTGCAACTAGTTTCTGGTGTTTGTAGGTAGTGTTAGTAGTCTACCAAGTGGCACTCGGCCAGGTGGGCTTGGGACAGACTAGGCACCGTGGCACGGTGTACCAAGCATAGATCCATCCGGCCAGGTGGTCTTGGGAACCCTGCGCACATCATTTGGGGCCTTGAGCAACACCCCGGCCGGATCTCCTTACGGATGGAACCCGAATAGGCGATAAACCTGGACTAGAGTCTTGTGTGGTTAGTCAGGTCATGGCCGACACCCTCGCCAGGCTTCCGCTTGAAGGTTGCCGAGATACACGAGATGTACATGGCGGCAAGTGGTGAGAGCGTGTGTGAAGAAGTACACCCCTGCAGGGTTAACATGATCTATTCGAATAGCCGGGTCCACGGTTATGGACTTCTTGGATGCTTACGTGGTACATAGACAACTTGAAGTGGATACTCTAAAATACTCAAGGCAAGTGTGAGTGCTATGGATGGCCTTCTCGTAGGGAGACGAGGATGAATCCATAGTGGTGTATTGTGTGGTGCTTAGTGGACTCGTGTGCGCCACCTCAAAAGAGTTACCAGCAGTCGTAGAATAGGATAGCCACTGAGTCAAAGCTGGCTTGCTGCAACTAAACCCCACTTTGCCTTCTTGATACAAGTGCATGTATGATAGGATCTGATGTAAGTCTTGCTGAGTACCTTTGTACTCATGTTTGCTTAATTCATGTTTTGCAGACGAGATTGCTGTCTCACTAGTAGTTCCGCTTGGACTTCGACAAGTAGCCTATTACCTCAGCTACGATCTTGGACGAGTGTTGTAGATAGTCAGGCTGTTCAGCCTTTTTCATTTGTAGATGTCTGTACTCAGACATGTTGTGCTTCCGCTTGTTGCTTGTATGCTCTGAATGTTGGGTCATGAGACCCATGTTTGTAATATCTGGCTCCTCGGAGCCTAATGAATATATACTTTGTTTCTTAGAGTCTTGTTGTGATGCCATGTTGTATTTGCACATATCGAGCATATTGTGTGTATGTTATTGAAATGCTTGGTATGTGTGGGATCCGACACCTAGTTGTTTACCCTTGGTAGCCTATCTTACAGGGAAATGTCTCCTAGTGCTTCCACTGAGTCTTGGTAGCTTGCTACTGCTCCGGAACACTTAGGCTGACCGGCATGTGTCCTTCTTCGTTCTTGTGTCTATCCCTTAGGGGAAATGTCACGTGTTGTTCCTTTAAGTCCTTGTAGCTTGCTATGACTTGGGTTCATACGTTGATGACCGACACGTTCGTTGCTGGGTCATGTATGCCTGTCTCTGTAATTTAGTGTCACTTTTGGTTTATAACTGGTCATGTCGGCCCGGGTTCTCTGTCATATGGATGCTAGCGACACTATCATATACATGAGCCAAAATGCGAAAACGGTCCCGGGCCAGGTAAGGTGGCACCCGTGGGGATACCGTGCGTGAGGCCGCAAAGTGATATGGTGTGTTACATGCTAGACGGGTGTGACTTAGGATCGGGGTCCCGACAGTACCATCGACTGGGAGCAAGTTATCCCTAGCCCATCATGCTCAATCACTGATCCATTCATGCAACACATCCAAATATTAACTACATCCAATCCAATACTCAAGTGTGATAATAATGTTGTGTAGTTGGTGCTTTATAAGAGAAGATGAGACTCAAATAAAAATTTTAAAATTGCATAAAGTAAAAGATAGGCCCTTCGCAGAGGGAAGTAGGGATTTGTAGAGGTGCGAGCTCAAAGCTCAAATTGAGAGATAACATTAGTTTGGGTGGAATGCTTTTCTCGTCAACGAGAACGACTTAGAGTTCCCAACACTTTCCATGCTAGATATATCATAGGAGATTTCCAAACATAAAATAAAGTTTATTCCTTTTTCCACCAAGCTTTCACAAGCCATGGCTAACCATATCCATGGATGCCATCCATACCAACACTTTAGAAGGAATTTATTATTTGACAACATAAAGTAAAATTTCTTTTTCATTTCGGGACTGGGAATCCCTATTACCTCCATACTCTCGTGCAGTGCAAGTGAATAAACACTCATCTTGAGAATAACACTTCTAGCATGATAAATATTAGCCACCCCTCGCCGCTTCATGAGCGGTACGGGCACACAAAAGAGAAATTTATTTTGAAATTTAGAGTTGGCACATACAAATTTTCTTAGAACAGCTAGTGTCGGTGTACTAAGGTAGGGGTACCCTAGTACCCCAACTTGTGCACGGGCAGCGGCAGCTCCCCGCGGCAGGGTTCACCACGCGCTTGCCGGAGACCTTCCTGACCCTTATCTAGCCATTCAAAAACAAAGTATACAAGACAGAAGACCAAGACCCCGGCAAGAGGAGCTTGCCGGGAAGGCCGTCCCAGGCTCGAGATTGCTTAACTAGCACGAGGCCCTGGCAAGAGGAGCTTGTCAGGACGAATAGAAGATCTCATCTTAGAAGACCCGGCAAGGGCTCGGGGAGCGGCAAGCTTCCGGGCCCGGCAAGGTCGAGATCCCCGGCAAGGTGCTTGCCGGGGGAGGTGCGCTGTGTGCCCGCGCTCCAGCTCATCGGCCCACGCGTCGCCCTGGGGCCACTCCAGGGACGCGTGGCGGATGGCTGTGCAGCCTGGGGGACACGGTGGCACTCCACGGCAGAGGATCCATCGCCGTGGCAGACGGAGACGCAACGGCGGGAGCTTTTGGGGTCGATGGCGACGGGCATTAAATGCCCTTGTCCCCCACTGTTAAAGTAGGTATAGACCACTGTTCTGTACTGTAGCTCCACTGTTCCCGCACTGTTACAACTACCACCTATTTTACATTTTTACCCCTTTCTCCTACGTTGACACCTGTCGGTGACCCCTTGCACTATAAAAGGAGGCCCATGCACAACGTGGAGGGGGTTCGGTTCGGTTCGGTGGGAAACCTAGATCATTCTCACGCTCGTGTAGCTGCTTCTTCAAGCTCCGAGCGCCCAAACTCAATACACAACCAAGCAGGAGTAGGGTTTTACGCATCCGTGCGGCCCGAACCTGGGTAAAAACTGCCCGCGCGTCTGCCTCGATCTGCTCTTCGTGCTCCCTCCGCCCTCGTACCGCACAGACAAGGGGCTCCGGTCCCATAGGTGTTCGTGGTGGACAGTTTCCCCCGACATCTTTGGCGCGCCAGGTAGGGGGCGTCGAGGTTGTGCGAACCTGATCCGGCGTTCGCGCGGGCGCAATCTTCATCAACCTCTCCAGCTTCATCAGCAACTTCATCAGCGACAACTCCATGGCCCCGAAGAAGAAGCCTTCGGAGGTCGGAGGCCCGTCCGCGTCTCACCCGCCGCCACCAGAGCCAACGGTGGGCGGGGGAGACGCCGTCGGAAGGGTGGTTGCCGGCGAGGACACTCACGGTGCCGCCAGATCCAAGAACAGGACGGACGACCGGACCTCGGTCTCCGTGGACGCGCCACGTCCATCGCAACATACGACGACCCCGCAGCGCCATGCCACGGGAGGTGGTATCCGCTTGCTGGGACAAGGCCATACTGGAGGTTCGCGGGACGCCCCGGACCCCCGTCCGGGCACAAGCAAAGCGAAGGCGCCGGCACGGGACCCCGCTCCTTCTAACGTCGTTAGAAGTCCGAGCGTATCCCGTTCCTCGCACCGCTCGCCCGCGTTCCCCACTACCCCGGCAGAAGCGCTCGCAAGGGCGCAGCTGCTCCTCGATTTTCCTCCAGCGGCCGACAAGGCCGAGGAATGGAGGGCCACTATCCGGAGCCTGATAGACTTCGCCAACAACGACTCTCCGCAGCAGCCGTCGGCCTCGCGGCCGCGGCAGGCCGAGAAGACGAAGGCTATCGGCGACAAGACTGCCGGGGGTGCGACAAGCGTGCACTCCCCGCCGCAGAAGCAGAAGACGCCGCCCCGCCGGAACAACCCCGACGACGGCTCCACAGCCTCGTCGGACCCGCGGGCCCGTCTGGACCAGCGCCAGGTCCTCGACGACCGGCGAGATGAAGACGCTCGGACCACGATCGAGCGCCGCCGAGAAGCTCGGCGACAATCCGACAAGAGAGCTGGGAACGCTGTCGACGCACCCGCGCCCGGTGAACCAGGCGACTTGCCGTACGCGGCAGGCTGCCCTGCGTTCACCCGCGAGCTGCGGCGCGTCCAGTGGCCCAGCATGAAGAACTTTAAGCCCGACGTACCGGAGAAGTACGACGGCAAGACGCACCCCTCGGAGTTTCTCAGCGTCTACACCATAGCAGTGCAAGCTGCCGGGGGGCGCGACGAGAAGATCCTAGCCAACTACTTCCCGCTCGTGCTGAAGCCGAACGTCCGTTCGTGGCTCATGCACTTGCCGGAAGGCTCTATCTCTTCTTGGGCCGACCTCTGCCATCAGTTTGTTGGCGCCTTCACCGGCGGCCACAAACCCCATGGTCAGGAGAGCGATCTCCACATTTTGGCCCAGAAGGAAGGCGAACCCCTGCGCAAGTATATCCAACGTTTCAGCCGGGTGCAGCACAACATCCCCGATGTTCACCCTGCTGCGGTTATCAGCGCGTTCCATCAGAACGTGCGTAACCGCCGCATGCGTGAAGAGATGGCGATGACCAAGATCAGGGACGTCAGCGAGCTCTACGCTCTTGCCGACAAGTGCGCCCGTGCAGAAGAGGGGAGGAAACTCCCCGGGGAGGATGCTGGCGCAGGGAGAAGCGACAGCGACGACGCCGCCCCGGCAAAGAAGAGCCGGCGGCGGAACAACAGGAAGAAGGGCAAGAAGGAAGTGCTTGCCGTCGAGAAGTCCGGCAAGGAGGCCCCCGCCAAGCAAGCGCAGGCTGGCGGCTCCGGCAAGGAGCCTGCCCCTGCGGCGGCGGCCGACAAGCCGGGTAGCTCCGACAAGCAATACTGTAAGATTCACCGCACCAAGGGTCACGACCTCTCCAATTGTAAGCGCGTCGAGTACCTCGTCGAGCAGCAAAAGGCTGAGTACGAGAGGCGCGACAAGGAGAAGGCCCAAGGTGGCGGGGAAGAGCCCAGCAAGAAGCGGCCATTCAATGGCCGGGGAGGACGCCGCGGCAAGGCCAAGCAGCGGCAAGGAGATCGACCTCCCCGGGGCCGCGACAACGACGAAGACGACGATGAAGACATGGAGGACGACGAGAACAGCGAGCAGGAGTTCCAGAAAGCCACGGAGGTCCTGTGCATCGACGGTGGCGCCTCTCTGCACACCTCCCACCGCCAGCTGAAACAGTGGGTGCGTGAGGTGAATGCAGCGGAGCCGCCCGTGGAGTCGCGCAGGCTCCTCAAATGGTCCAGCACGCCCATCATTTTTGACCTTGAGGATCACCCTGACCGCACCACGGCGGTCGGGTGCTTGCCGATGCTGGTTTCCCCCACCATCCGCAACCTCAAGGTCACCAAGATGTTGGTTGACGGCGGGGCCGGGCTGAACTTGATCTCCTCTGCTGTGATCAAGAAACTCCAGATTCAAGACGGCGAGCTCGAAGAGACCGGTTCATTCCAAGGAATCAACCCGGGAAGGAGCAAGCCCAAGGGAAAGATTACTCTGCCGGTGACCTTTGGCGGGGAGCTCAACTTCAGGACTGAGCGCATCACCTTTGACGTTGCTGATATTCCATTGCCCTACAATGGGATACTCGGCCGTCCCGCCCTCGCCAAGTTCATGGCAGCTTCCCACTATGCCTACAACGTGCTGAAGATGCCGGGGCCGATAAGCGTCATCACTGTCCATACCGACAAGAAGCCATGTAAGCAATCTCTTGGTCGGTGGTGGCCCGCGTGTGCAGCTTGAGATCGTCCGTCTTCTCCAACACCTCCACAAGGTTGTCGTAGAACTCGAGGACGTCGATAGGCTTGGGCGCAATCCACGTGCGCTCCAATCCATGAGAGTCGCACGCGGGCATCATAGCGACAAGGCGATCCCGGGCGCTGCTGGCGCAGAGCGGCACCACTCCCCGGGGAGCGCGGAAGTACTCGGGGTGTGCCGGGTCGAACTTGAAAAGTTCCCTGACCATACCCCGCAGCTCGAGTGTTGTGAAGTTAAAATTGAGGCCGGGGCGCAGCCTCATGATGTCTGCCGGGCCGCCGTATTGCCACGCCGGCCTTTTCCGGTCTTGGAGGGGGGCGATCCGGCGACGAAGAAAGTCCGCGCCCACTTCAGCGACAGACAGCGGCGCCATCCGAAGACGAAGGATTCTGACGAGAGCGATATCCAGTTTGGAATCGTCGGAATCGAAATTACTCCAATCCCTGCCGCGCACGATGGGCGATGTGCGCGGCGCGGTGAAGTGTTGCGGCCGCTCCTCGACGACCCAGCACCACTCCGCGCGCCACTCTTCCCACTTGCCGCGGAGCTCCCCCGGCAAGTAGGCTGATTTCTTATTCAGCCTAAACACCCAAGAGATTCCTCCGGAGAGGGGGGCGTCGGCCTCTACTCTGGGGATGAAAAAGTGCCTAAAGAGAGCTACGTTGGGCTGGATTCCTACGAAGTTTTCGCACATGTGTGCGAAAACGGACATGGTGAGGATGGCGTTGGGAGTGAAATCGAGGAGGTGGAGGCCATAAGTATTCATGATATCGCAGAAAAAGTTTGAGAAGGGAGGGCACAGACCGCAGTGGAAGAAGGCTGCGAAAAAGTAATACCCGCCGGGGTAGTGATCCTTGGCGACGGCCGGGTAGACGCGCGTGCGGGGGTGCGCTGGGGTCTCCTTGGCCCAGAACCAATAATATTTGCTCCAAAGCTCCCGCACGCCGAGCTTCGGCGCAAAGACGATGTGCTCCTTCCGGAACGCGGCGAGCTTCGCCGCCTGATCTGACTTCTCCCGCTTAGACTTCTCCGCCTTCGCCTTGTCGGTCTTTGGGGCCATGGCGGACGCGGTGGAAGGAAGGGGGCGAAGAGCTTGGTGGTGGCGGAGGAGTAGAGGCAAAGAGCAGAGGAATCTGAGGAAGAAGACGATGGTAATGAGTGCGCAGGGAGGGGAACCGCGCCGCTCTCTCTGCTTTTATGGAGGAGTGGGGGGCGTTTCGCCCTCCCCATTAAAGAAATCGTGGGCACGTCCCATCCCACGGCGCCGCAATCGACGCGTGCCGTTACCGTGGGGTGCGGCGGATAGGGAAGTGGATTCGGCGCGCCGCGGGCCGCGGGTGCCCGTGCACTGTTTTGGGCCTGGCCCAACAGCGCTCGGCACCGTGTGTGGCCCAGGCCCGGGGGCTCCTGTCGGTGTACTAAGGTAGGGGTACCTCAGTACCCCAACTTGTGCACGGGCAGTTGCAGCTTCCCGCGGCAAGGTTTACTGCTGGCTCGCCGGAGACCTTCCTGCTCCTTATCTAACCATTCAAAGACAAAGTATACAAGACAGAAGACCAAGACCCCGGCAAGAGGAGCTTGCCGGGAAGGCCGTCCCAGGCTCAAGATTGCTTAACTAGCACGAGGCCCTGGCAAGAGGAGCTTGTCAGGACGAACAGAAGATTTTATCTTAGAAGACCCAGCAAGGGCTCGGGGAGCGGCAAGCTTCCGGGCCCGGCAAGGTCGAGATCCCCGGCAAGGTGCTTGCCGGGGGAGGTGCGCTGTGTGCCCGCGCTCCAGCTCATCGGCCCACGCGTCGCCCTGGGGCCACTCCAGGGACGCGTGGCGGATGGCTGTGCAGCCTGGGGGACACGGTGGCACTCCACGGCAGTAGATCCATCGCCGTGGCAGACGGAGACGCAACGGCGGGAGCTTTTGGGGTCGACGGCGACGGGCATTAAATGCCCTTGTCCCCCACTGTCAAAGTAGGTATAGACCACTGTTCTGCACTGTAGCTCCACTGTTCCCGCACTATTCCAACTACCACCTATTTTACATTTTTACCCCTTTCTCCTACGTTGACACCTGTCGGTGACCCCTTGCACTATAAAAGGAGGCCCATGCACAACGTGGGGGGGGTTCGGTTCAGTTCGGTTCGAAACCTAGATCATTCTCACGCTCGTGTAGCTGCTTCTTCAAGCTCCGAGCGCCCAACTCAATACACAACCAAGCAGGAGTAGGGTTTTACGCATCCGTGCGGCCCGAACCTGGGTAAAACTGCCCGTGCGTACCAGCATCGGCAAGTGCCCGACCGCCGTGGTGCGGTCAGGGTGATCCTCAAGGTCAAAAATGATGGGCGTGCTGGACCATTTGAGGAGCCTGCGCGACTCCACGGGCGGCTCCGCTGCATTCACCTCACGCACCCACTGTTTCAGCTGGCGGTGGGAGGTGTGCAGGGAGGCGCCACCGTCGACGCACAGGACCTCCGTGGCCTTCTGGAACTCCTGCTCGCTGTTCTCGTCGTCCTCCATGTCTTCATCGTCGTCTTCGTCGTTGTCGCGGCCCCGGGGAGGTCGATCTCCTTGCCGCTGCTTGGCCTTGCCGCGGCGTCCTCCCCGGCCATTGAATGGCCGCTTCTTGCTGGGCTCTTCCCCGCCACCTTGGGCCTTCTCCTTGTCGCGCCTCTCGTACTCAGCCTTTTGCTGCTCGACGAGGTACTCGACGCGCTTACAATTGGAGAGGTCGTGACCCTTGGTGCGGTGAATCTTACAGTATTGCTTGTCGGAGCTACCCGGCTTGTCGGCCGCCGCCGCAGGGGCAGGCTCCTTGCCGGAGCCGCCAGCCTGCGCTTGCTTGGCGGGGGCCTCCTTGCCGGACTTCTCGACGGCAAGCACTTCCTTCTTGCCCTTCTTCCTGTTGTTCCGCCGCCGGCTCTTCTTTGCCGGGGCGGCGTCGTCGCTGTCGCTTCTCCCTGCGCCAGCATCCTCCCCGGGGAGTTTCCTCCCCTCTTCTGCACGGGCGCACTTGTCGGCAAGAGCGTAGAGCTCGCTGACGTCCCTGATCTTGGTCATCGCCATCTCTTCACGCATGCGGCGGTTACGCACGTTCTGATGGAACGCGCTGATAACCGCAGCAGGGTGAACATCGGGGATGTTGTGCTGCACCCGGCTGAAACGTTGGATATACTTGCGCAGGGGTTCGCCTTCCTTCTGGGCCAAAATGTGGAGATCGCTCTCCTGACCATGGGGTTTGTGGCCGCCGGTGAAGGCGCCAACAAACTGATGGCAGAGGTCGGCCCAAGAAGAGATAGAGCCTTCCGGCAAGTGCATGAGCCACGAACGGACGTTCGGCTTCAGCACGAGCGGGAAGTAGTTGGCTAGGATCTTCTCGTCGCGCCCCCCGGCAGCTTGCACTGCTATGGTGTAGACGCTGAGAAACTCCGAGGGGTGCGTCTTGCCGTCGTACTTCTCCGGTACGTCGGGCTTAAAGTTCTTCATGCTGGGCCACTGGACGCGCCGCAGCTCGCGGGTGAACGCAGGGCAGCCTGCCGCGTACGGCAAGTCGCCTGGTTCACCGGGCGCGGGTGCGTCGACAGCGTTCCCAGCTCTCTTGTCGGATTGTCGCCGAGCTTCTCGGCGGCGCTCGATCGTGGTCCGAGCGTCTTCATCTCGCCGGTCGTCGAGGACCTGGCGCTGGTCCCGACGGGCCCGCGGGTCCGACGAGGCTGTGGAGAAGCTCGCCGGTACAACTCTGTCCAAAGATGTCAGATCAGTGTTGCGGCCGCTCCTCGACGACCCAGCACCACTCCGCACGCCACTCTTCCCACTTGCCGCGGAGCTCCCCCGGCAAGTAGGCGGGTTTCTTATTCAGCCTGAACACCCAAGAGATTCCTCCGGAGAGGGGGGCGTCGGCCTCTACTCTGGGGATGAAAAAGTGCCTAAAGAGAGCTACGTTGGGCTGGATTCCTACGAAGTTTTCGCACATGTGTGCGAAAACGGACATGGTGAGGATGGCGTTGGGAGTGAAGTCGAGGAGGTGGAGGCCATAAGTATTCATGATATCGCAGAAAAAGTTTGAGAAGGGAGGGCACAGACCGCAGTGGAAGAAGGCTGCGAAAAAGTAATACCCGCCGGGGTAGTGATCCTTGGCGACGGCCGGGTAGACGCGTGTGCGGGGGTGCGCTGGGGTCTCCTTGGCCCAGAACCAATAATATTTGCTCCAAAGCTCCCGCACGCCGAGCTTCGGCGCAAAGACGATGTGCTCCTTCCGGAACGCGACGAGCTTCGCCGCCTGATCTGACTTCTCCCGCTTGGACTTCTCCGCCTTCGCCTTGTCGGTCTTTGGGGCCATGGCGGACGCGGTGGAAGGAAGGGGGCGAAGAGCTTGGTGGTGGCGGAGGAGTAGAGGCAAAGAGCAGAGGAATCTGAGGAAGAAGACGATGGTAATGAGTGCGCAGGGAGGGGAACCACGCCGCTCTCTCTGCTTTTATGGGGGAGTGGGGGGGCGTTTCGCCCTTCCCATTAAAGAAATCGTGGGCACGTCCCATCCCACGGCGCCGCAATCGACGCGTGCCGTTACCGTGGGGTGCGGCGGATAGGGAAGTGGATTCGGCGCGCCGCGGGCCGCGGGTGCCCGTGCACTGTTTTGGGCCTGGCCCAACAGCGCTGCTTGCCGGGAAAGCTTTCCGGCAAGGGTTCTTTTGGCAAGAAGCCCTCCAAGATGCAACTGCACTAGTAACCAAGTGTGAAGCGTGCCAGTTTCATGCAAAGCAAATACATCAGCCAGCTCAAGCTCTCCAAACAATCCCTTTGTCATGGCCCTTCTCGGTCTGGGGGCTCGATATCCTCGGCCCTTTCCCTCGCGCTATCGGGGGCTTTGAGTACTTGTACGTTGCAATCGACAAGTTCACAAAGTGGCCAGAAGTGGAGCCAGTGAGAAAGGTGACAGCACAGTCAGCAGTCAGGTTCTTCAGGTCGATTGTTTGCCGTTTCGGGATCCCTAACAGGATCATCACCGACAACGGTACACAATTCACTAGTCGCACCTTCATGCAGTACGTCCAAGACCTTGGCGCCAAGGTCTGTTTCGCTTCTGTTGCTCACCCGAGGAGCAACGGTCAAGCGGAGAGGGCAAATGCTGAAGTGCTGCGCGGACTCAAGACAAGGACTTTTGACAGGCTGCGCAAGTGCGGAAGGAATTGGATAGAGGAGCTCCCGGCGGCTCTTTGGTCAATCAGAACGACACCAAGTCGAGCCACCGGACAGACACCCTTTGCCCTAGTCTACGGGGCAGAAGCAGTTATCCCCACGGAACTCGTATACGGATCTCCTCGAGTGCTCGCTTATGATGAGCTCGAGCAAGAGCAACTGCGGCAAGATGACGCATTGCTCCTTGAGGAGGGACGTCTCCAGGCTGCTGTACGAGCTGCTCGATACCAGCAAGCTTTGCGCCGCTACCATAGCCGCAAAGTCAAGGCCAGGAGTCTCGAGGAAGGCGACCTTGTTCTTCGGCGTGTTCAGTCCGCCAAGAATTCCAACAAGTTGACGCCGAAGTGGGAAGGCCCTTATCGGGTGAGACAAGTTACGAGGCCCGGCGCTGTCCGCCTCGAGACCGAAGAAGGCTTACCGGTGAGCAACTCCTGGAACATAGAGCATCTTCGCAAGTTTCACCCCTAAGGCGCGGTTGCCGTGATCCGCTCCGGCAACAGCCTTTTGTACAAGCCTTGCCGCTGTTGCATGTAACCCTTTGTACAAAGCCGGGCGCAGACCCCGTGCGCCAGTAAAGATTTCGTGTTTTCGCATCGATTGCCTTTCGCATGCTTCTCTTTGCTATTCGCATGTTTTATTTGGCATTTGATGCAACACTAAGATACTCGGTAAGCACTATTACGCCGAAAGGCGACATGCTTGTTTCCCTCTCCTTTTCCTTTTTCTCTTAAGCAGAAGGAACGTTCCTCGCGCACAAGTTTGCCGGGGGGGATGGAGGAGGAACTAAGTGCCGTTCAAGTAAGAAGAGCCTTACCGGAAAGCAAACAACATGAGCAAGCAGCATATGAAAGATAAGTTGTTAGAATTTGACCAGTTCAAATTTTAAATTCTGGTTGTCTTCCTTGAACGATCACACTTTGTATGGAAAACCTGTGCGCAGAGGAACCTATCCGTAGCTTGTCGCACCCTTATCTTGTCTTCGAGTCCACTCAACGATTTAAGTGAGCTGCGACAAGTGTCGCGCCCTTGCTTCGTTTCCGAGTACACTCAGCAAGCTAAGTGCGTTGCGACCTGCTGCGGCAAGGTTGCTTGCCGGCAAGGACCTTGGCCAGCAGGCCGCTCAGAGTCCAGCACTCAGCGCTCGCGGCAAGGGCCCCTTTCCGGCAAGCTCCCCGGGAGCGTAGGGTGAAAAACATACAAAGTCAAAGATTGGAACAAGGAAGATAACATTGCACTGATTGATTGAAGTAAAGCAAATATCTTACAAGGACAACTTGTCGCAATGGACTAATGAGTTCGTAACATAATGTGCAGCAACGAAAAGATAAAGATAGATGGAGCCCTAGTCTACACGGTCGCCCTCCTTCCTGCCGAGCTTTGCCACCTTGGCGATGATATGGCCGACCTGCTCCTTCAGGGCCTCCGTGTCTGCATCCGCCGGCAAGCTGCGAAGAACGTTCGTGAGGTTGATCCCCGGGTTGCGGAACACAATCTTCGTCAAGACCCGCTCCAGAGTTCCTGCGCAGAGACGGCGCGACTCCTCGGCCAGCTGCGCGGGGATGCGGTTCCGGAGACCTGCAAGGGCCGGAGCGACGCCTCTGAAGAAGAGGCTGAGCTTGGCGCTGTGCGGGAGGTCTGGATCCGGCGAGTAGATAAGGTGTTCGACCTTCAAGGCAAGCAGCTCCTGGTCAATGATGGATGCCGAAGAAACCAGCTCTTCGGTCCACAGCTCAATGTTCTTGCGGAAGAGCTCGGATGCCTTGTTGGTGCTGTCCACCAAGGCCCGCTCCTTGCGGAGCTCCTCCTTCAGCTTATCTTCTCGAAGCTTGGCGGCGTCAATTGAATCCCTCAGAGTTGAGACTTTCAGCTCCAAGTCCTCGATGGAGTCCTTGGCAGCCTTAAGCTCATCGCCCCTCTTGGACAGATTCACTTGGAGCTCCGCGTTGGTGTGGGCGTCCTTCTCGCGCTCAGTAATGAGCGCGGCAACCTTCTCGGTGCTCACCTTCATCGCCGCTTCTAGTTGAACAACCTTGGCGGCAAGCTCCTTCTTGGCGTCTTCCGCGGCAGCAGCAGCGGCCTTCGCCTCCTTCAGCTCCCCGCCAAGGGCAGCCTCGCGAGCGGCAAGGTCCTCCTCATGGGAGTCGAGATCCACCTTCCGCTGCGCGAGCTCTCCTTCTCGCCGGGACATCTCTACCCCGGCGAGCCGTTGCTGTTCGTCGGCTTCGGCTTTCTCAAGTACCCACTCTTGATACTCGCCGGCGAGACGCTCACGCTCCTCCGCCACCTCGCGGAGGCCCGCCTTGTGGGCAGCGCTGAGCTCCGCCGCACGCTTCTCCATTTCGGCGGCGGCCTGGGCAGCAAGGGCTTCCCGGGAGGCAAGCTTCGCCTGCCTGGCCCGGTAAAGGGCCAGGAGTCGGTGGAGAAGCTTCTCCTCCTCGGGCCCATCTCCTTCGCCGGGCGCCTCGACGACTGTCAGACCCGCGGAGGCGAGGACTTCTCCGTCAAACGCCTCGCCCTCCGCGGGAGCTCTTGATGAAGACCCCCAAGGCACTTGGATAAAGACGCCATTGGGGGCACGAAGATAGTACGCCTGCTTCTCGCTGGTGGAGGGGCCGGCGGCCGGTGTAGCATCCGGTGCTCCCGCCACCTCCGGGTCGGCGGTGCGGTCGCCGTCTCCCTCCCCGGTCGCGGCGTCAGCGGCCGGAGCGTCCTCTTGCGCGGCCGGCTCGGTGGCCTTGGTCGCCTCCTCGGTGGCCTCGGCCATCTCCACGACGACGGGAACGTCATCGCCACCGCCCTGCGCGCCCTCCTCATCCTCGATATTGATGACCTCGGTCTCCATCGGCGCAGGAGGAGGAGGAGGAAGATCTAGAAGAAGAAGAAAAAGAAGTTCAAAATCAAGCAAAGATCCAAAAAGAAGCAAAGTCAAGAAAACCAAGTACAGAACATACCTTGGCGGACGCCCTCTGCGGCGGGCTCCCTTGCCGGGGGGCTCGGCCTTGGCGGAGTGACCGTCCTCGCCGGGCTGCTCGCCCTTGGCGGGGTACTCTGCCTTGGCGGAGTACCCGCCCTTGGCGGAGCGCTCTCCCTTGCCGGAGAGTTCTCCCTTGCCGGGGACGGCGGGGCCTGCGGCTCCTCGGTGACGGTCTCCGGGCGCTCTTCCCGCTGCGGCTCCACCTCTGCACAAGAGAAGATAGAAGAACTAAGACATTCAGAGATCAAAGCCCTAAGCGCGCCCCGACGAGCAAAAACAGTAAACCTCTAACTTACGCTGGGGGCTGCGCTGGGGGCTGCTCCCCGGAGCGGCGCTCGGGTCCGGCAAGCTCGGCTCCGGCGCGATCCCTGCTTCCGCGACGGATGGGTCTCCCACGACCTCAACTGTGGGCACCTTAACCCTCTTCGCGCGCTGCTCCAAGGTCCTGCAATCACAAGCAACAAGCAAAGTCAAGCGTCAGCAACAATCGAGATATAAAAATCAAGAAGGAGTAAGGTCTCGGGTCCTTACTCTTGGTCCTCCTCCTCGTCCTCGCTCAGCGCGGAGAAGTCAAACTCCACGGTGGGCGCGTCGGCGCGAGGAGCGGAGGATGAAGATTCCCTCGCGCGTTTCGGAGCCACCGGGGCTGGGGGCTGCGTAGGCCCAGCCCCTGTGGTGGCCGGCGCCCGAGAAGTGGGCGGAGCAGCTGCTCCGCTCCGAGAAGATCCTTGCCGGCTCGGTGCCGGCCTGCGGGACGCCTCTGTCGTGGTCCGCGCGCGCGGGGCCTCTGCCGTGGCCGGCACGCCGGTCGCCCTTGGCACGGCTTGGCTCGGCCGGGGAGCTGCCCGGCGAGCTGGCTGTTGCCGGGGCGCTCGCGCCTGCTCCCCCGTCGCCGCCTTGCGGAGACGCTTCAATGGGGACTGCTTCGGGCTTGCCGGGGGCGGGGAGCTCTCCGACGAGGAGAGGTCGTCGGCGTACAACTCTGTCGATCCGCCAGAGTCTTCGGCCTCCTCCTCCTCCTCCTCTGCCTCGGCCGGCTCGCTGGGCCCAGCATCCGACGATGCGGCCCTCTTCCCCTTGGCGCCTCCGCCCCTCGCGGCGCCCCTGCTTCCTCCGGCTGTGCCCTCCATTGCCGCGGCCTCCGTCGCGATCCCACTGATCCCGGAGTGCCTCAGCGAGGGGACCCCGGCGAGCGCGTCGGGAGGGAGCTCTAGCAGCTTGCGAATCTCCTCCTTATCCGCCTGGCTGGAGGCATCCGCGGCTTCCGCCTCCGCGGGTGTGTATCCAAAGTTTCCCGCCGCCGCGGCTGCGGCGACTTCTTCAGCGCGAGAAGCCATGTAAGCAATCTCTTGGTCGGTGGTGGCCCGCGTGTGCAGCTTGAGATCGTCCTTCTTCTCCAACACCTCCACAAGGCGGTCGTAGAACTCGAGGACGTCGATAGGCTTGGGCGCAATCCATGTGCGCTCCAATCCATGAGAGTCGCACGCGGGCATCATAGCGACAAGGCGATCCCGGGCGCTGCTGGCGCAGAGCGGCACCACTCCCCGGGGAGCGCGGAAGTACTCGGGGTGTGCCGGGTCGAACTTGAAAAGTTCCCTGACCATACCCCGCAGCTCGAGTGTTGTGAAGTTAAAATTGAGGCCGGGGCGCAGCCTCATGATGTCTGCCGGGCCGCCATATTGCCACGCCGGCCTCTTCCGGTCTTGGAGGGGGGCGATCCGGCGACGAAGAAAGTCCTTGCCCACTTCAGCGACAGACAGCGGCGCCAAACGAAGACGCATGATCCTGACGAGAGCAATATCCAGCTTGGAGTCGTCGGAATCGAAGTTACTCCAATCCCTGCCGCGCACGATGGGCGATGTGCGCGGCGCGGTGAAGTGTTGCGGCCGCTCCTCGACGCCCCAGCACCACTCCGCACGCCACTCTTCCCACTTGCCGCGGAGCTCCCCCGGCAAGTAGGCGGGTTTCTTATTCAGCCTGAACACCCAAGAGATTCCTCCGGAGAGGGGGGCGTCGGCCTCTACTCTGGGGATGAAAAAGTGCCTAAAGAGAGCTACGTTGGGCTGGATTCCTACGAAGTTTTCGCACATGTGTGCGAAAACGGACATGGTGAGGATGGCGTTGGGAGTGAAGTCGAGGAGGTGGAGGCCATAAGTATTCATGATATCGCAGAAAAAGTTTGAGAAGGGAGGGCACAGACCGCAGTGGAAGAAGGCTGCGAAAAAGTAATACCCGCCGGGGTAGTGGTCCTTGGCGACGGCCGGGTAGACGCGCGTGCGGGGGTGCGCTGGGGTCTCCTTGGCCCAGAACCAATAATATTTGCTCCAAAGCTCCCGCACGCCGAGCTTCGGCGCAAAGACGATGTGCTCCTTCCGGAACGCGACGAGCTTCGCCGCCTGATCTGACTTCTCCCGCTTGGACTTCTCCGCCTTCGCCTTGTCGGTCTTTGGGGCCATGGCGGACGCGGTGGAAGGAAGGGGGCGAAGAGCTTGGTGGTGGCGGAGGGGTAGAGGCAAAGCGCAGATGAATCTGAGGAAGAAGACGATGGCAATGAGTGCGCAGGGAGGGGAACCGCGCCGCTCTCTCTGCTTTTATGGGGGAGTGGGGGACGTTTCGCCCTTCCCATTAAAGAAATCGTGGGCACGTCCCATCCCACGGCGCCGCAATCGACGCGTGCCGTTGCCGTGGGATGCGGCGGATATGGAAGTGGATTCGGCGCGCCGCGGGCCGCGGGTGCCCGTGCACTGTTTTGGGCCTGGCCCAACAGCGCTCGGCACCGTGTGTGGCCCAGGCCCGGGGGCTCCTGTCGGTGTACTAAGGTAGGGGTACCCTAGTACCCCAACTTGTGCACGGGCAGCGGCGGCTCCCCGCGGCAGGGTTCACCACGCGCTTGCCGGAGACCTTCCTAGCCATTCAAAAACAAAGTATACAATACAGAAGACCAAGACCCCGGCAAGAGGAGCTTGCCGGGAAGGCCGTCCCAGGCTCAAGATTGCTTAACTAGCACGAGGCCCTGGCAAGAGGAGCTTGTCAGGACGAATAGAAGATTTTATCTTAGAAGACCCGGCAAGGGCTCGGGGAGCGGCAAGCTTCCGGGCCCGGCAAGGTCGAGATCCCCGGCAAGGTGCTTGCCGGGGGAGGTGCGCTGTGTGCCCGCGCTCCAGCTCATCGGCCCACGCGTCGCCCTGGGGCCACTCCAGGGACGCGTGGCGGATGGCTGTGCAGCCTGGGGGACACGGTGGCACTCCGCGGCAGAGGATCCATCGCCGTGGCAGACGGAGACGCAACGGCGGGAGCTTTTGGGGTCGACGGCGACGGGCATTAAATGCCCTTGTCCCCCACTGTTAAAGTAGGTATAGACCACTGTTCTGTACTGTAGCTCCACTGTTCCCGCACTGTTACAACTACCACCTATTTTACATTTTTACCCCTTTCTCCTACGTTGACACCTGTCGGTGACCCCTTGCACTATAAAAGGAGGCCCATGCACAACGTGGAGGGGGTTCGGTTCGGTTCGGTGGGAAACCTAGATCATTCTCACGCTCGTGTAGCTGCTTCTTCAAGCTCCGAGCGCCCAAACTCAATACACAACCAAGCAGGAGTAGGGTTTTACGCATCCGTGCGGCCCGAACCTGGGTAAAAACTGCCCGCGCGTCTGCCTCGATCTGCTCTTCGTGCTCCCTCCGCCCTCGTACCGCACAGACAAGGGGCTCCGGTCCCATAGGTGTTCGTGGTGGACAGTTTCCCCCGACAGCTAGGTAGGTATGGTGGACTCATTTTGCATAACTTGGGTTTTAGGATTTGGATGCACAAGTAGTATTTCTACTTAGCACAAGTTGGGGGCTAGCAAGGGATTGAGAAGCGACCAACCAAGGAACGAAAAGCATCATAAGAGAACATTAAACATAACTGACACCGAATAATGCAACACAAGTAGGATGTAATTTCATTGCATGACTATTGAGTTTCGTGCTTGCATAGGGAATCACAAACCTTAACATCAATATTCTTAATAGAACATAATTACTCATTAACATGGCTCACATATCACTATCATCATATCTGCAAACTATTACAAAGAATCAAGTTTATTTTGTCCAATGATCTTCTGCTACTTCTCGAGCTTGCGTTGTATTCCCTCGAAGAGGAAAGGGTGATGCAACATAGTATCGTAAGTATTTCCCTCAGTTTTTGAGAACCAAGGTATCAATCCAGTAGGAGACCACGCATGAGTCCCTCGCACCTGCATAAACAAATAAGAACCTCGCAGCCAAAGCGATAAGGGGTTGTCAATCCCTTCACGATCACTTACAAGAGTGAGATCTGATAGAGATGATAAGATAACATTTTTGGTATAGAAACAGAAAGTAAATAAAGCAACGGCAACAGAAATTGCCAAGTTAACAGGAAACTAATATGATGAGAATAGACCCGAGGGCCATAGGTTTCACTAGTGGCTTCTCTCTTGATAGCTGAATTCTACGGTGGGTGAACAAATTACTGTCGAGCAATTGATAGAAAATCGCATAGTTATGAGAATATCTAGGCATGATCATTATATATAGGCATCACGTCCTTGACAAGTAGACCAAAATGATTCTGCATCTACCACTATTACTCCACACATTGACCGCTATCCAGCATGCATCTAGAGTATTAAGTTCATAAGAACAGAGTAACGCCTTAAGCAAGATGACATGATGTAGAGGGATAAACTCAAGCAATATGATATAAACCCCATCTTTTTATCCTTGATGGCTACAATACTATACGTGCCTTGCTTCCCATGCTGTCACTGGGAAATGACACCGCAAGATTGAACCCAAAGCCAAGCACTTCTCCCATTGCAAGAACTATAGATCTAATAGGCTAAACCAAACCAATAATTTGAAGAGACTTGCAAGGATATTATAATCATACATAAAAGATTTCAAAAAAGAATCCAATATTGTTCATAGATAGTCTTGATCATAAACCCACAATTCATCGCATCTCAACAAACACACCGCAAAAAGATTACATCGAATAGATCTCCTCGAAGATCGAGGAGAACTTTGTATTGAGATCCAAAGAGAGAGAAGAAGTCATCTAGCTAATAACTATGGACGCGAAGGTCTGTGGTAAACTACTCACAACTCATCGGAGAGGCTATGGTGTTGATGTAGAAGCCCTCCGTGATCGATGCCACCTCCGGCGGAGCTCCAGAACAGGCCCCAAGATGGGATCTCACAGGAACAGAAGGTTACGGCGGTGGAATTAGGGTTTTTTCATGTTTTTCAATGTTTTCAGGGTATGTGGATATATATAGGAGGAAAAAGTACGTCGGTGGAGCAACGTGGGGCCCACGAGGGTGGGGGGCGCGCCTACCCCCTGGACGCGCCATGCCCCCTCGTGGTCACCTCGTTTCTTCTCTGATTTGTACTCCAAGTCTCTCGTGAAGACATCGTTCCAAAAATAACTTTCCCGAAGGTTTCATTCCGTTTGGACTCCGTTTGATATTCCGTTTCTGTGAAATACTGAAATAGGCAAAAAACAGCAATTTGCACTGGGCCTTGGGTTAGTAGGTTAGTCCAAAAAATAATATAAAAGTGTATAATAAAGCCCATTAAACATCCAAAACAGAATATATATAATAGCATGGAACAATAAAAAATTATAGATATGTTGGAGACGTATCAAGCATCCACAAGCTTAATTCCTGCTCGTCCTCGAGTAGGTAAATGATAAAAACATAATTTTTGATGTGGAATGCTAACCAACATAATTCTCAATGTAATTTTCTTTATTGTTGCATGAATGTTCAGATCTGAAAGATTCAAGATAAAAGTCTATATTGACATAAGAACAGCAATACTTCAAGCATACTATCAAAGCAATCATGTCTTCTCAAAATAACATGGCCAAAGAAAGTTCATCCCTACAAAATCATATAGTTAGGCTATGCTCACTCTTCGTCACACAAAATACTCAAATCATGCACAACCCTGGTTTCAGCCAAGCACTTGTTTCATACTTATTTTTTTTCAAACTCTTTCAACTTTCACGCAATATATGAGCGTGGCCATGGACATAGCACTATGTGGAATAGAGTGGTGGTTGTGGAGAAGACAAAGAGGAAGATGGTCTCACATCAACTAGGCGTATCAATGGGCTATGGAGATGCCCATCAATAGATATCAATGTGAGTGAGTAGGGATTGCCATGCAACGGATGCACTAGAGCTATAAATGTATGAAAGCTCAACAAAAGAAACTAAGTGGGTGTGCATCTGATGGCTTCTCGCCCCTCGTTGGTTACCCCAAGTGGAAGGTTTGAGATGCAGTGTAGCGGTGGTTTTCCCTTGGCAAAGATACCAAGGATCGATTTCCCCTGAGACTCCTAGGTTCAACAAGAAGGTGTCAACTGCTAACGGCGCCAGATATTTAGCAATCAACTGGACCTGCACACAGATACAAATAACTTTGCTCCCAACGAGTACAGATAGGTTGTCAATCCCTCCGGCCTTGTCGTTTACAAAGGATCAAACGCAAGAGATAATAGTGATAGGTAAAACTGCAACTAGTAAGTAAAAGCAGAAAGTAAATAGCGGATGTGATCAGTGATGGTAATATGGACCGGGGTCCCATGATGTTCACTAGTGATGTCTCTCTCCCAAAAGAAGATAAAACAGCTATGTGAGGTAAACGAATTACAGCTGGGCAATTGACAGAATTATGTGCGCAAACCAATGCTAACTATGTTGCAAGAAAGGTAGAGGTTCAAAGCATGGGCGGTACGCCAAGGCAAGTAGACCGAAATCCATCTGCATCTACTACTAATCATCCACCTTGAGATATCTATCCAGAACATCTCGCTGGTATTAAGTTGCGAGTCCCACCCATAGTGTAAACTCAAAGCAACAGACAACTGCATTAAAAGAACTTTGCGTAAAGTAAACAATCCTTGCACCCGCGAGTACAAGCACCGTTGTTTTCCCCCTTGTGGCAACAGCACATCCCCTAGACTCATGTTTCTGTCACTCAAACTAGTCATCGAGGGGCATGAACCCACAATCAAGCATAACGTTCCCTCTTGGAGTCACTACCTACTACTTGGCCAAAGCAATAAATAGCAACGGAGAACATGCAAGAATTACTTACGAACATAAATATAAAAGAGGTAAATCAAATATATTACTCAAACACAATCTGAACATAATCTCACAATCCATCGGATCCCAGCAAACTCAACATAGCAACAGCATAAGGATTACATATGTGCCTCGATCATGTAGGGCAGCTCACGAGGTCTAATTAGTGAAGCACAAGAAGTGGAGGAGAACATCACATAGCTACTGGTCATGGACCCATGGCCCAAGGGAGACTACTCACAACTCATCCGGGAGGCGTCCATGGTGGTGGAGAGGCTCCCGGTGGTGATCCTCCCCTCCGGCAGGGTGCCGGGAAGAGTTCTCCTAGTGCTCCCGATCTTGGAAGCGCGGCGGCGGCGGAACAGAGATGAGATCGCGTAAAAGGGTTCCGTCCTCGAGGGTTTCGGGACGCGGTATAAATATATGCCAAAGGGGGGCATCAGCGGAGACCTGGGGGGCCCAGGCGCCCCCCCCCCCCCCCCCCC
>LR738715.1:35235166-35253866 GCA_902687465.1 Secale cereale | reverse complement strand
AGGAGGGGGGCCGCGCCACCAGGGCGCCTGGAGCCCTGGTGGCCCCCCTCCAGCCCTACTTCGGCCGTGTGGAAGCTTCCGGAACGCTTATTTTTTATATAATTTTTCCGGGATTTTTCTGGCAGTTTACGTGATGGGAAAACCTGAAATACAAAAACAGCAGAAAACAGAAACTGGCACTGGGGTGCACTGAGTTAATAGGTTAGTCCAAATATGATCAAAAGTGTATGGAAGTGTATAAATAACATAGCAATATCACACAAAAGAGGCATGGAGCAAGCAGAAATTATAGATACGTTTTGGACGTATCAGCATCCAACTTGCTTGCTCACGAAGACCTAGGGCACTTGAGGAAGCCCATCGTTGGAATATACAAGCCAAGTTCTATAATGAAAATTCCCATTAGTATATGAAAGGGACATAACAAGAGACTCTCTATCATGAAGATCATGCTGCTACTTTGAAGCACAAGTGTGGAAAAAGATAGTAGCATAGTCCCTTTTTCTTTCTTTTCTTTTTTGGGCCTTTTTTTCTTTGGCCTTTGTTCCTTTTTTCCCTTTTTTCTTTTCTTTGGTACAATGCTCTAATAATGATGATCATCATACTTATATTGATTTACAACTCGATATTACAAATCGATACTAGAACAAAGTATGACTCTATATGAATGCCTCCGACGGTGTACCGGGATGTGCAATGAATCAAGAGTGACATGTATGAAAAATTATGCATGGTGGTCTAGCCACGAATACGATGTCAACTACATGATTATGCATGGTAATATAACAATGATGAAGCGTGTCATATGAACGAAACGGTGGAAAGTTGCATGGCAATATATTTCGGAATGGCTATGGAAATGCCATGATAGGTAGGTATGGTGGCTGTTTTGAGGAAGGTATATGGTGGGTGTATGGTACCGGCGAGAGTTGAGCGGTACAAGAGAGGATAGCAATGGTGGAAGGGTGAGAGTGCGTATAATCCATGCACTCAACATTAGTCATAAATAAGTCATCAAAACAAAGTACTACACGCATGCTCTTAGGGGAAGGGTTGGTAGGAGTTAACCATGGGCGATCCCGACCTCCATACAAAGGATGACACTCAATGAAATACTTCATGCTTCAAATTTGTCACACAACGATTACCATACGTGCATGCTACGGGACTTGCAAACCTTAACACAAGTATTTCTCAAATTCACAACTACTCTACTTGCATGACTCTAATATCACCATCCTCATATCTCAAAACAATAATCAAGTATCAAACTTCTCATAATATTCAATGCACTTTATGTGAAAGTTTTTACTATACTCATCTCGGATGCCTATCATATTAAGACTAGTTTTATAACCAAAGAACATTACCATGTTGTTCTAAGATACTCTCAAAAAGATATAAGTGAAGCATGAGAGATGAATAATTTCTAGAAAATAAAACCACCACCGTGCTCTAAAAGATATAAGTGAAGCACTAGAGCAAAACTATCTAGCTCAAAAGATATAAGTGAAGCACATAGAGTATTCTAACAAATTCTAAATCATATTTATCTCTCTCAAAAGGTGTGTCCAGAAAGGATGATTGTGGCAAACTAAAAAGCAAAGACTCAAATCATACATGACGCTCCAAGCAAAACACATATCATGTGGTGAATTAAAATATAGTCTCAAATAAACTTACCGATGGATGAAGACGAAAGAGGGGATGCCTTCCCAGGGCATCCCCAAGCTTAGACTTTTGGTTATCCTTGACTTTTACCTTGGGGTGACTTGGGCATCCACAAGCTTAGGCTCTTGCCACTCTTTGTTCCATAGTCCATCAAATCCTTACCCAAAACTTGAAAACTTCACAACACAAAACTTAGCCAAAAATCTCGTGAGCTCTTTTAGTATAAGAAAACAAACCACCACTCAAAGGTACTGTAACGAACTCATTCTTTGTTTATATTGGTGTTAAACCTACTGTATTCCAACTTCTCTATGATTCATACCCCCCGATACTACTCATAGATTCATCAAAATAAGCAAACAACACACGAAAAACAGAATCTGTCAAAAACAGAACAGTCTGTAGTAATCTGTAACTTTCGAATACTTATGTAACTCTAAAAAAATTGAAATAAATTGGTGAATGTGAGGAATTTGTCTATTAATCATCTGCAAAAAGAATCAACTAAAAAGCACTCCGCAGTAAAAAATTGTAGCTAATCTCGTGAGCACTAAAGTTTCTGTTTTCTGCAGCATGATCGCATAAACTTCACACATGTCTTCCCAAAGGTTCTACTTGGCACAAACACTAATTAAAACACAAAACCACATCTAAACAGAAGCTAGATGCAATATTTATTCCTAAACAGAAGCAAAAACAAAGAAAATAAAATTGGGTTGCCTCCCAACAAGCGCTATCGTTTAACGCCTCTAGCTAGGCACGATACAAGAATAGATCTAGGTATTGCCATAATGATAAGGTAGATCGCGAAAACTCATCTCATATTCCATACGTTCAGCAACAAGTTTTCTTTATGGCAAGCAAAAGTAATCAAAATTGCTAAATTTAGTAGGACAAAAGTCCCCCATATCAAGCTTAGGAGGTATAGGTTCCTCCTTTGGCCCTTCATATTGCACAACCAATTCATCATTATAAGCATTCTTTTGGCAAAAGGTCATGAGCCTTCCCTCAAGGGAAAAATCTAACCCATTGTTTTGAATAGCAAAATCATCATTCAATTCATAAATTCTATCAACCAAGATATCAGTAGGAACCATTTTCCTAAGGTTTTCATTAAAAGCAACATGATCTAAAGATTGCAAACGCATTATGTCCTCTTGATTGAATAAGATAGCTTCTATGGGAGGACAACCATCATCCACTCTATAACACGTAAAGATTTCTTTGGCCTCCTTCATTATGAATCTGAGCTCGTGAGCCAAAAAGATAGTAGCTGCACGCTTAAAAAAAAGAATGTTCAATGTTGGAAAATTCTAGAAAGATTCTCTGAATGCAAGGATCCATATGGATAAAGTGCCTTTCAATTTCGACTATAAGCATAGATATGGCATCCGCAAGACTACTAGTTCTATGAAGAATAGATCCACCCATAGTGGGTAAAGCACCAGCACAAGTAAAGACGTCTTGAAGAACTCCTTTTCCAATAATATCAACGCTACCAACCCGGAACTTCTTACTATGTAAAGTGGTAGTTTCATCCGGAGGATCAACAAAGGTGGAGTTGCCCTCAACATTACTACCCTTTTCAACGGCATCTTCCCCATCTCAGACATGATAGCGACAACCCGCGATAAAGACGAACACATACGAAGCAAGTGTAACACCCCAAAAAATTTGACCTTGATGTATTATTAAAAATTTGACCAGGAGATTCAACCTTCCTTTTTCTGAGTTTTCTTTGATTTTCATAAACACCTTTTCTTTTGATTTTTTTATGGAGTTTTGCCCTAGTGAAAACTTTTCAGATATGTTATTTGGACTTGTTTACCCTACCCAAGAAAAACTTTCTTTTTTCTATCAGTAGGTTTATTTGCCTTATTGTTTTCTCCCTAAGCTTTTTCAATTAAAGTGATTTTTCATGAGTTTAAAGCTCTATTTGCACTACAACCCTTTGATGGATTTATTCAAAATTTCGACCAAAAATTGGGGATGTCATGTGAAGTCCCTACATCACCTTTATGCAAAAATCCTTTGATGTTCTTTGAAGATGTTGAGCAAAACACCCTCTTTTGTTCTCTGGTCCACATTGGCACTTTCTACTACAGCCCTATGATAATGCTCTTTTGTCCATAAGCTTTTTCCTGCTGGTAGTCCTTCCTGTAAAACCCTTAAGTCCAAGATATTGGAGCATTTGGATCATTTTTGGTCCATGCAATAATGCCTTCTAGTTTCTGTCCAGAATTGATTTTCTCAACAACTTACACTTGCAAGTTTTTAGTTTTGCCCAACCAATCTTGTCACCACCTCCTACACCTAAAGAGGCTTTAGTCTAAAGAGTTTGGCCACCCCAAGAGATGCCTAGATGACCATAGCTTTCGGTCAAACACCTTGTGTGCATGGCCAGTTTTGGCTTGGTTTTTAGTTTGCATTGTGAACTTGATCCCTTGACCAAACCACCATGTCCACTAATCTCCTTGCAAACTCTAACCTAGACCTGTTAATCCCCAGCCTCATTCAAGCCCTCTACCACGTGCTCGCATTTCGTCGAGCACCTAGCGTGCGTGCTCTGGGCGCGGCCAGAGCGCGCGTTTTGCACGTGCGTGCGCCCGAGTTGCCGCGTCTTGCTGCCGCCCTCCCTCGCGCCCGTTCTGACCCTTGGCCACTTGCAGACAGCACCCCGACTTCCCCCTCACCGCAGAGCCGCACTGGCCCCCTCCTGGCGCCCCACAGTACCACCACCGCAAGCCGCCACCGCCGCTTCGACTAGCTCTGCCATGGACGGCACCGCCCGAACCACTCCAGCACGCCAGATGCCCCTGGAACAGTCCATCCTCATCCGCTCGACCTGCTGGACCTCGCCAGCCATCGCCACGCGCCCCCCTAGCTACAGAACGGCGGTTTGCTAGCGTCCTTATCCACGGCCGCGGAACCGACCTAGTTGCGCTATAAATGGAGACCCCCGAGCTCATCCAAACGCCCAGGCAGACTAAGGCTATCCCTTTGGAGCCCCCACGGCCAGCAATCGACGGAAGGAAGCTTCCTTCCCCGACTCCGATCAGTTCGGCCGCCGCCGCGCTCCGGTGCCGTGCGTCGCAAGCAGGGCCTCTCCCGTCCATCCAGTGCTTCCATCCCCCTCCCCTCGGTCATGCGGAGCTGCCCAACCTCTCAGCGTCGATCGGGAGCCATCATAGCCCAAAGCCCCAATCCACCAGAAGCTGTCGTCCGCTACGGAGCTCGCCGCCGGCAACTCCCTGCGTCCCCGCCAGCCTACCGACCACCGGAAGGGCCGCCCTGGACTGGCGGATCCATCCCTGCCCTCAGACTGCCAAGGGGAGCCGCCAATCGCCGGCGTTGATCGCCGGAGCTCCGTCGCCGATCGACCAGAGGAGGAAGAAGACACGGGCGACTGGTCAAACCTGACCAGTGCGCCCAAAGGACCCACTGTTAGTGACCCCGAGCCGGCCCGCGTGGTTTAAGTGGAAGCGTAAAACCTAGAGTGAGTCTTCTCTGCCCCGAAAGCGTATTCTCATTCGAACCGTTTTTCTTTTTCTGTTTTTATTAAAATTGAACTTTGACTGGCCACAACTTTTTAAATATAAGTCCAAATGAGCTGATTCTTTTTCTGTTGTTCCTCAAATTTGGCCTAGTTTATTTTCATATTTATTTGAAAAATTTCCAGACAACTTTTTGTGCTGTTTTGAAGCTATGTATTGATTTCATATTCTTTCAAATAGGATTTTGAAGAGGGAGAAAACTTTCAAAAGTTTTGGAATGCACTTTACCTCTCCACTACTTGAAGGCAAGCATTTTTGAACCCTGGCAAAATACTTGTGGGTGTCGTTGATACAATTACAACATCACCTCTATATGGATGCGTTCATTCTCACTTGTGATGATATGATGTTACCCATGAGTGCATGATGTGGACTTCTTGCTATGAAAGAATTAATATACATGACGGTGATCCCTCTCGTATGCCTTTCATGCCTAACGGAAGAAAGTCGTGAAAGCCGCTGTCTTGTGTAGACACGAGCTTGTCACTAGTTCCTCGTCCAGACGGTGGAGTCCGGTATGGCTTGGTGAGGCATGACGGGTGGTGATTCCGACCGTCGTTATGAAATATATTGGTTATGCTAATCATTCATGTGATGCTTGAACCTCCTGAGTCGACCGTAGATCGAGTCTTGTTCCAGTAACCCCCCATACTTGTTTCGTGCTACCACTTGTCCCTGCTACAGGCAGGGTACGGTTCAGTAAATTTTCGACCCCTCTTCTAGCACACACCGTAGAGAGAGGCCATGGTGGAAGATACCGGCAGCATCCAGTAGGCAGGCCACCTGGTCTGGGGGCATGGGTGTTTCGGTTGGAGGCGAAGGGGGTAGCTTCCCTAGTTTGCGCGCGTTATAAATTTTGTGATCCCATGCTAGTCGAGGTTGCAGCCTCCCCACTTAGAGTTTTCTCTTAACGGGTGTCGTGGGTCATTCCGGACACCGGTAAGTTAGGCTGGTGTGTGCGGTCAGGTGTGTCTTCAAATTAAAAGACCGTAGACGGAAATAGTCTCGATGAACTAAAGGAATCTGTTATTCGTGCGAAAGAGTACACCCTCTGCAGAGAATAAATCTATTCGAATAGCCGTGTCCCTGGGTTAGGACTACAGTCTGGGATGGGTCAAGTGTCGGTCTTCGGAGGAGGAACTACTAAAACAGAACATGGATCATGACTTGTGACCTATGATGATTGTTACTATTGCTATTATTATTTTGAACTAACCCTTTATGTTAATTGAGTCATTGAGTATCCCTGGGATGGTTCTACCTCCTGGATATTCACTGTCTTTTCTTTTATTTACATGCCCTTTATGTGGTGTCGCTCAAACGCCCGACTGTTGCATACCTGTTAATTATTTTTCCTTATAAGCCCTTTATGTGGTGTCTCTCAGACGCCCGACTGTGGCATACCTATATTTTATTTCCTTATAAGCCCTTTAGGTGGTGTCGCTCAGACGCCCGACTGCGGCATACCTTTTTTTTATAAGCCCTTTATGTGGTGTCGCTCAGATGCCCGACTGTGGCATGATTGCTATTTATTTTATTATCACTCCCTGATTGCATATGCATTTTCATACGAATGACCTGCTTGCAACATGGACTGTCATATCATAATTAACATTGTGATCATCTAACAATCTCGAGCATGATTATATTTCACCCGTGTTCATAATGTTTGCGAGTACATTCAAAGTACTCACTGGCTTGTCCCTAGCTATTGTCTTGGCTAGATTTCTCGCATGGAGAGGAGCGTTGCGACGACCGCCCCGGAACCTACGTAATGGTGATAGCAGCCTCGCAAGGATAGAAGATAGTCTAGTCGGCTGTTCCCGTGGGAAACGGAGTCCCACAGACGCCGACGTGTTACAGACGGCTTCCGCCATTAGGCACTAGAAACCTTGTGTCGTACTTAAAGACCAGAATGGTCTTGTACTACATATTTTGTATTTTTGCTTGGATTTTCGGTATCAAGTGGTGACTCATCAGCTAACAGTAATCCTGGGGCTGATGAGCACAAGGGCCACTTTTATGGAAATTAATACCCCAAAAACCGGTCCTGACAACCTTGGTATCAGAGCCAGGCTGACCATTGGCTAATCCTATCTTAGCCAGGTCAAAAGCCTAGGTTAACCACCTCACCAGACCTTATCCTAACCCGACCGAGCTTCTCGCATAAGACACCCACACAGTGAACCGACACCTTTGGCAGTTGGTGCCCAACCTATCAGCCTAGCCTGTCGATCACGCGCCAGTGACCGACACCTAAACAGTTTCCTCCGCAAGTGTGTGAAGCAGGACTCCATCCCCTTTCCTATAAATAGGGCACGCTAGACTCAATCAACACAGCACAACCTCTACCCCAGACCGAGCTAAAATGCCAGGACCCATTGTTCACAATGAAACCACAGCAACCAACCTTGGAGGTTTTGTGACCGTGCTCGCAAACCACACCCACCGTGCCTTTGCGTTAGAGGAGCCTCCAGAATATGTTGTGTACCAAGGGTCCATGAGTGGTGAAAGCCGTCAATTCTGGGCCACTGTGCACATCTACGGTAGGGACCTGTCGCTAAACGCCCCTATAGGTTCACTGGAAGGACAACTTCCTATGAGCCACAAGCCATCCAGCTAGCCGCTCGAGAGGTAATAGTTCAACTCCGGCACTTGTCGCCCAGAGTTAACTGTCGCTCATTCTACTAATACCCCAGCCGTGATGGGTATGGTAGGCCACTCCGGGTTGCCAGCAGAGAGCACGAGACAGATCATGCATTATTGCATCTGGTGCGCTATGTAAGTGCGCTAGAGGAACTGTTTGATCAAATCACTCTTGATCTGATCGCAGCTCGTGGAGAACTGGTTCGCCGAGCCCCGGCAAGAGGAGGAGATGAGTCCGGCACCGACAACCCAGTCGTGCTGTTCGGACAACCGATCGAAACCTTGAGGTCTGCCCCGACCATTGACCAAAATGCCTTGGTGTCTCCAGAGGTGATGTGTCGCCTGTTTGGGGCGCGCTCCAACGGGATTGTGACCAACAATCCCCGCGAGGGTCATCATCACTACCCCGACCCTTCAGCCCCTCAGCCGCCTCCAGCCAACACCAACAGTGAAGCCCTTGGAGAAGCCTCTGCATCCACAAGGCAAGGCCGCTTAGATATAAACGAGGTTGATTAGATCACTCAAGTAGTACTGAGCCTTATCTTGTCCACGCCCTGTTGTGGCGTAATCTGTATTTCCATATGTATATATGGTTTGCTTATGCCCCCTTGTCCTTATAGGAGCCATGCATAGATATGTCGGTGTACGAATGCATTTTTAATTCCGGGTGTAACTTCCAAAGCACCACACCGACAACTCCTACAGTAAACATGTCACTTTACGAGACATGTGTATCTGTAGCATTGACCCCGACCTCGTAAGGCAGAACCGACAACACAGCTGCCTCTCACCGTGATTTTTATAACCCAACCCAGTTGCTATAAAAAAGGCCACATCGTGACCTTGCCAAGCATCCCTCACCTGGTGCACTAATCTCACAGCCATTTCTTCTGACATGACAATCCATAGTATTTATCTGAGAACCCCAGACGCCTCCCTAGGTAGTTTCGTTAAGATATTGTGGGATTTTACCTGCAGTACCATGAGTACTACCCATCCACCCCAGTATGAGCTGCTCAAATTGAGGATCACCCCATCCACCTCGAAATATAGGGCAGTAGTACACATCCCTCCCGCAAACCCAAACCAAGACCCAACAGAAGTTTCCTTCATGGGGAAATCTATGCCGACTCCACAGATGGCCATAGAGGCGGCCGCGTATGAAGCGATTGCTCGCCTTCGATTCGCGGTGCCCTATGCCAGCAAACGGGGGTATTATTACTTTCTGAGTCGTGCAGCACCCGGGGAAGTAGCATCTTTTCCAGGTGGGCGAATTGAGAGAGACCTAGTGCTGGCCAACCTTACGCAGAATGTCGTCGCACAAGAGCATTTGACCCAGCGAGTAATGGGTTATCTCCAGAGCCTCGCCGATTTAAATCCTCGGATCGCCATCGGCAGACCACTGAGGCCTGGGCAGGAGAAGCACATTCACCGACTAGTCAACTCGATCCCGCCGATAGAAGAAGAGTGTCCCCCAGCACCAGAGACGTTTCCCGGGACCCTATCCATTTACCGTTTACGTTTTAGACGTCACTGCTATGTCGGTTTCCCAGCATCTATTTATGAGTTGTAAGCTGTGTGTCGAATAAAATAATTGATTTCAATTTATGGAGTAGTTTTCACTGTGATAATTCTTGATTTAACTGATTTTCGTGCTAAATAAAAACCTGGAGTGAGATTTTATTTATTTCTCTTCCCTGAGTTGTTGCAACATATCTCTCTGCATAACATAGATATTTTTCTCACGCAGCACCGCAACAACAGACTTACAACTCCGGCCACTCCACACAGTACACTAAGTTGCAAGTCCACGTACACCTGTTACATCTAATTGATCACCTCTCTAGCGCACCACAGTCTCTTGAGGAGAAACTCATGGGAGTTTATTCAGGCACAAGTTGCCTTCCGCGCACTAACAACCGTTAGCACCCGACACCCGCGCCTAATCCTCGTGATCACCGCTGCCGCCAAGAGCTAGCACTCGAGCAGCAGCATCACGACGATCGTCGAGGATCATCGCACACAAGAGCACGGATAGCCCCAACAATGCCGCCAACCCTCCGCACACTAGGATCATGCACCAGTCAGGCATCACCTCCACTATTAGAGCCTCGTCCCGAGCTCCTGCAAAACGCTAATGGAGGAGAGGGAAGGAGGAGAAGAAGTGAGGCCAGGTGTGAGGAGGAAGAAGGAGCACCTCGATCGTTTTATAGCTCGAGATCGATGTACGGTGGGCGGAGTCCACCAGCACCGCCCGTCGCTCGACCGCCGGTGTTCGGAGGCAAATCCGCGAGCAGTGCCGACAGCACGCTGGCCCGCGAGGTGAGTGCACGCTGCACCGGTAGCTAGCACGTCGTGCACTACCGCAGTACGGCATAGATGCCCTACGAACTAGACGTCGCCGGTGGAGAAAGTGCGGGAAAGCGCGCGATAGAGAAGGAGAAGAGAGAACCGGAGGTAGAAGAAAAGACTGACAGTGGGCCCGGGACCCACCTGTCAGCTAGAGAGAGCGCTGTGCTCTCGGGTGCGACCAACGTATTTTAGATTTTTTAAGTATTTTATTTCCAAATTTACTATAGCCCAAAGTAGAAATATCTCATTTTCCCCAGCCATCGATTTTTCCACGCAGCGCCAGTATTTCATACTGCAGTTTACACAGCTTATTGCCCTTTCACTGTAGCCGCATTTTATTGCATGAGCAGGAAGGTTATCTTTGGTGAAATCATTTTTTTGTGGCAGTGGAAGTTCTTTTCATAACCACCTTTAGCAAATCTCGAGGACGATATTTTTCTTAAGGGGGGTAGTTTGTAACACCCCAAAAAATTTGACCTTGATTTATTAATAAAAATTTGACCAGGAGATTCAACCTTCCTTCATTTGAGTTTTCTTTGATTTTCAGAAACACCTTTTCTTTTGATTTTTTATGAAGTTTTGCCCTAGTGAAAACTTTTCAGATATGTTATTTGGACTTGTTTGCCCTACCCAAGAAAAACTTTCTTTTTTCTATCAGTAGGTTTATTTGCCTTATTGTTTTCTCCCTAAGCTTTTTCAATTAAAGTGATTTTTCATGAGTTAAAAGCTCTATTTGCACTACAACCCTTTGATGGATTTATTCAAATTTTCCACCAAAAATTGGGGATGTAATGTGAAGTCCCTACATCACCTTTATGCAAAAATCCTTTGATGTTCTTTGAAGAAGTTGAGAAAAACACTCTCTTTTGTTCTCTGGTCCAGATTGGCACTTTCTACTACATCCCTATGATAACTTGCTCTTTTGGCCATAAGCTTTTTCCTGCTGGTAGTCCTTCCTGCAAAACCCTTAAGTCCAAGAGATTGGAGCATTTGGATCATTTTTGGTCCATGCAATAATGCCTTCTAGTTTCTGTCCAGAATTGATTTTCTCAAAAACTTACACTTGCAAGTTTTTAGTTTTGGCCAACCAATCTTGTCACCACCTCCTACACCTAAAGAGGCTTTAGTATGAAGAGTTTGGCCACCCCAAGAGATGCCTAGATGACCATAGCATTCGGTCAAACACCTTGTGTGCATGGCCAGTTTTGCCTTGGTTTTTAGTTTGCATTGTGAACTTGATCCTCTAACCAAACCAGCATGTCCACTAATCTCCTTGCAAACTCTAACCTAGACCTGTTAATCCCGAGCCTCATCCAAGCCCTCTAGCACGTGCTGGCATTTCGTCGAGCACCTAGCGTGCATGCTCTGGGCGCGGCCAGAGTGCGCGTTTTGCACGTGCGTGCGCCCGAGTCGTCGCGTCGCGCTGCCGCCCTCCCTCGCGCCCGTTCTGACCCTTGGCCACTTGCAGACAGCACCCCGACTTCCCCCTCACTGCAGAGCCGCCCTGGCCCCCTCCTTTCGCCCCATAGTACCACCACCGCATGCTGCCACCGCCGCTCCGACCAGCTCTGCCATGGACGGCACCGCCCGAGCCACTCCCGCACGCCAGCTGCCCCTGGAACAGTCCATCCTTGTCCGCTCGACCTGTCGGACCTCGCCAGCCATCGCCACGCGCCCCCCTAGCTACAGGACGGCGGTACGCCGGCGTCCTTATCCACGGTCACGGAACCGACCTAGTTGCGCTATAAATGGAGACCCCTGAGCTCAACCAAACACCCAGGCAGACTCAGGCCATCCCTGTGGAGCTCCCACGGCCAGCAATCGATGGAAGGAAGCTTTCTTCCCCGACTCCGATCAGTTCAGCCGCCGCCGCGCTCCGGTGCCGTGCGTCGCAAGCAGGGCCCTCCCGTCCATCCAGTGCTTCCACCCCCCTCCCCTCGGTCATGCGGAGCCGCCCAACCTCTCAGCGTCGATCGGGAGCCATCATAGCCCAAAGCCCCAATCCACCAGAAGCTGTCGTCCGCCGCGGAGCTCGCCGCCGGTGACTCCCCGCGTCCCCACCAGCCTACCGACCACCGGAAGGGCCGCCCTGGACTGGCGGATCCATCCCTGCCCTCAGACTGCCAAGGGGAGCCGCCAATCGCCGACGTTGATTGCCGGAGCTCCGTCACCGATCAAACAGAGGAGGAAGAAGACGCGGGTGACTGGTCAAACCTGACCAGTGGGCCCAAAGGACCCACTGTCAGTAACCCCGAGCCGGCCCGCGTGGTTTAAGTGGAAGCATAAAACTTAGAGTGCATCTTCTCTGCCCCAAAAGCGTATTCTCATTCGAACCGTTTTTCTTTTTCTGTTTTTAATAAAACTGAACTTTGACTGAACTTTGACTGGCCACAACTTTTTAAATATAAGTCCAAATGACCTGATTCTTTTTTCTGTTGTTCCTCAAATTTGGCCTAGTTTATTTTCATATTTATTTGAAAATTTTCCAGACAACTTTTTTGTGCTGTTTTCAAGCTATGTATTGATTTCATATTCTTTCAAATAGGATTTTGAAGAGGGAGAAAACTTTCAAAAGTTTTGGAATGCACTTTACCTCTCCACTACTTGAGGGGAAGCATTTTTTAACCCTAGCAAAATACTTGTGGGTGTCGTTGATACAATTACAACATCACCTCTATATGGTTGCATTCATTCTCATATGTGATGATATGATGTTACCCATGAGTGCATGATGTGGACTTCTTGCTATGAAAGAATTAATATACATGACGGTGATCCCTCTCGTATGCCTTTCATGCCTAACGGAAGAAAGCCGTGAAAGCCGTTGTCTTGTGTAGACACGAGCTTGTCACTAGTTCCTCGTCCGGACGGTGGAGTCCGGTATGGCTTGGTGAGGCATGATGGGTGGTGATTCCGACCGTCGTTATGAAATATATTGGTTATGCTAATCATTCATATGATGCCTGAACCTCCTGAGTCGACCGTAGATCGAGTCATGTTCCAGTAACCCCCAATACTTGTTTCGTGCTACCACTTGTCCCTGCTACAGGAAGGGTACGGTTCAGTAAATTGTCGACCCCTGTTCTAGCACACATCGTACAGAGAGGCCATGGTGGAAGATACCGGCTGCATCCGGTAGGCAGGCCACCTGGTCCGGGTGCATGGGTGTTTTAGTTCGAGCCGAAGGGGGTAGCTTCCCCAGTTTGCGCGCGTTATAAATTTTGTGATCCAATGCTAGTCGAGGTTGCAGCCTCCCCACTTAGAGTTTTGGCTTAACGGGTGTCGTGGGTGATTCCGGACACCGGTAAGTTAGGCTGGTGTGTGCGGTCAGGTGTGTCTTCAAATTAAAAGACCGTAGACGGAATTAGTCTCGATGGACTGAAGGAATCCGTTATTCGTGGTTAAAGAGTACACCCTCTGCAGAGAATAAATCTATTCGAATAGCCGTGTCCCTGGGTTAGGACTACAGTCTGGGATGGGTCAAATGTCGGTCTTAGCGTCGGTCTTCGGAGGAGGAACTACTAAAACAAAACATGGATCATGACTTGTGACCTATGATGACTGTCAGTATTGCTATTATTATTTTTGGACTAACCCTTTATGTTAATTGAGTCATTGAGTATCCCTGGGATGGTTCTACCTCCTAGATATTTACTGTCTTTTCTTTTATTTACAAGCCCTTTATATGGTGTCGCTCAGACGCCCGACTGTGGCATACCTGTTAATTATTTTTCCTTATAAGCCCTTTATGTGGTGTCGCTCAGACACCCGACTATGGCATACCTGTTATTTATTTTTCCTTATAAGCCCTTTATGTGGTGTCGCTCAGACACCCGACTATGGCATACCTGTTATTTATTTTTCCTTATAAGCCCTTTAGGTTGTGTCGCTCAGACACCCGACTGTGGCATACCTGTTATTTTTTTATAAGCCCTTTATGTGGTGTCGCTCCGATGCCCGACTGTGGCATGATTGCTATTTATTTTATTATCACTCCCTGATTGCATATGCATTTTCATACGAACGACCTGCTCGCAATATGGACTGTCATATCATAATTAACATTGTGATCATCAAACAATCTCGAGGATGAGTACAGTTAAAGTACTCACTGGCTTGTCCCTGGCTATTGTATTGGCCAGATTTCTCGCATGGAGAGGAGCGTTGTGACGACCGTCCCGGAACCTACGCAACGGTGATAGCAGCCTCGCAAGGATAGGAGTTAGCCTGGTCAGCTGTTCCCGTGGGAAGCGGAGTCCCACAGACGCCAACGTGTTACAGACCGCTTCCGCCATCGGCCACTAGAAACCTTGTGTTGTACTTAAAGACCAGAATGGTCTTGTACTACATATTTTGTATTTTTGCTTGGATTTTCTGTATCAAGTGGTGACTCATCAGCAAACTGTAATCCTGGGGCTGATGAGCACAAGGGCCACTTTTGTGGAAATTAATACCCCAAAAACCGGTCCTCACAGCAAGAAAATGGTAAAACACATGGAAAAAGAAGGGCGAATAAAACGACAAAGGTGTAGTGGGGGAAAGGAAAACGAGAGGCAAATAATATAGTGCGAGGGATAAGGTTTTGTGATAGGTACTTGGTATGGGACTTTTGCGTAGATCTCCCCGGCAACAGCGCCAGAAATTCTTCTTGCTACTTCTCGAGCTTGTGTTGTATTCCCATGAAGAAGAAAGGGTGATGCAGCACAGTAGCCTAAGTATTTCCCTCGGTTTTTGAGAACCTAGGTATCAGTCCAGTAGGAGACCACACGCGAGTCCCTCGCACCTGCACAAAAAAATAAGAACCTCGCAGCCAACGCGATAAGGGGTTGTCAATCCCTTCACGGTCACTTACGAGAGTGAGATCTGATAGAGATGATCAGATAATATTTTTGGTATTTTTGGTATAGAAACAGAAAGTAAATAAAGCAACGGCAACAGAAATTGCCAAGTTGACGGGAAACTAATATGATGAGAATAGACTCGGGGGCCATAGGTTTCACTAGTGGCTTTTCTCTTGATAGAAGAATTCTACGGTGGGTGAACAAATTACTGTTGAGCAATTGATAGAAAAGCGCATAGTTATGAGAATATCTAGGCGTGATCATTATATATAGGCATCTCGTCCGTGACAAGTAAACCAAAACGATTCTGCATCTACTACTATTACTCCACACATCAACCGTTATCCAACATGCATCTAGAGTATTAAGTTCATAAGAACAGAGTAATGCCTTAAGCAAGATGACATGATGTAGAGGGATAAACTCGAGAAATATGGTATAAACCCCATATTTTCATTCTCGATGGCAACAATACTATACGTGCCTTGCTTCCCCTGCTGTCACTGGGAAAGGACACCGCAAGATTGAACCCAAAGCCAAGCACTTCTCCCATTGCAAGAACTATAGATCTAGTAGGCCAAACCAAACCAATAATTCGAAGAGACTTGCAAGGATATTATAATCATACATAAAAGATTTCAGAAAAGAATCCAATAATTCGAAGAAACTAATTATTACTCTAAGTATTGTAGAAAACCAATTGTTATTTTGTAATTGCATTATATCTACTGTATTCTAACTTTTATATGGCAAAAACTCTTTAAAAGAAACCATAGATCAATCAAAATAAGCACATAACACAATGAAAATTGAATCTATCATCACAGAAAAGTCTGTAAGATGCGATTTTTGACCATACTTCTATAACTCTGAAAAATCTGAAAAATTATGATAACGTGAAAATTTGTATATTCATAACGTCAAAAAAGTTCAAGAGTTTATCACGCTCAAGTTAGCATCAGAAGTTCTAATTCTGGACGCAACAGTTTCTGAATTTCCAACGCGATCAAATCAGCTATCAACCAAATCATCCCAAAGGCTTTGATTGGCACAAACATTTATTGAATACACAAACACACATCAAACCAGAGGTACTATTGGGTATTTTATGGAAAACAAAAAGAAAATCAAAAAAGCAAAATGATAGAAGTTGGGTTGCCTCCCAACGAGCGCTATCGTTTTACGCCATTAGCTAGGCATGATACAAAGATCTCAAGTGTTGTCATCCTTGGTCTTATTTTCCATGGATGCGTTCTCATCATGCGGCTTGGCAAAAATAGCTTGAAAAACATTGTCCATAGAGATATTAGCATTATCAACTTGCCTGACTTTATACTCCCTTTTATTACCGGCAATGATCCAAGAGTATTGTTAATTGACATCGTTAAAAACTTGCTAAATTATATCTAGAACGGGGACTGCCTTCTTAAGATTTTCATCAAAAATATGATTATTACCAAGCAAGTGTCTCAACATATAATCACTATTGTAGTGGATCACATCTAGGACCGGTTTGTCACGGTTCATACCATAAAAAACAAAAATTTCCCTAGCCTCCCGTAATATGTAATCAAATTCATTCATAAGGATACGGGTAGCTTACTTTTAAGCTTTGGGATACTTTAAAGTGGGTAGCTAAAAAACAATCTTTGCAAGGTAGGATGGGTACGAATAAATCTATTCTCAAGTTTCAGTACTATCGCTGAAATAGCTTCCGCATAATATTTTGTTCTTTTGAGTATTGGGGTGTCATCAAGAGTCAAATTTCCAACACAATTAAAGAACTCTTGGATATGTTATTTCCCCATAATATTCCCTTGCCCAAAACAAAGGTTTTAGCATCCAGATTGCCTGATCTTCCAATTTTAGGATTCAGACCATCATTTGTTTCTGGAATACCAAAATCACTCACGATGACAAGCAAGGTAAGAGATCCAACGGGAAAACGGCGAACGAAAAAGAGGGCGAATAAACACGGCAAATTTTTGTGAAGTGGGGGGATGGAAACAAGAGGCAAATGGAAAATAATGTAAATTGAAAGGAGATGAGATTTGTGATTAGGAACCTGATAGATGTTGGTGATGTCTCCCCTGCAACAGCGCCAGAAAGTTCTTTTGATATCGCTTGAGATGTGTCGGTGTTTCCCCAAGGAATAAGGGAGGATGGAGCACAACAACGGTAAGATATTTCCCTCAGTGATGAGACCAAGGTTATCGAACCAGTAGGAGAACCACGCAACACTACGTAAACGATACCTAAACACAAATAAAAAATACTTGCAACCCGACGTGTTAAAGGGGTTGACAATCCTTTTCGGGTAGCGGTGCCAAAAAGTGACGTAAGGATAGGTTAAAATTGTAGTAGATTGATAGATGCAAATAAAAGTAAATAAAATACAATAAGGTATTTTTGGGTTTTTGATAATATAGATCTGGAAATAAAAGAAGAAAATAAAAGAAAAGGAAATTGGCAATATGGATCTAAAGGTATATGATAGGAAAATAGACCCGGCGGCCGTAGATTTCGCTAGTGGTTTCTCTCGAGAAAATAGCATGCGACTGGTAGAAACATTACTATTGGAAAATTTGGAGGGCATAATCGGCTCCGGGACTGACCCGCGGGTGGCCTGGACCTTCCCGGAGCTCGTGGCCGCCGCTGAGGCTCGTCTACGAGTCTTGGGCGGGGAGATGGCACGGCTCTCTGAGGCCGGCACGACGATGACGGCGGCCCCCAGTCCAGGTTCCGTTGCGCCGAACAGCTTCTCGCGGCTGGCGCGGTGGCTGGAGGCGGTGTCGTGTCGACTCCATGACTGGCGCGTTTCCGCTGCTCATGTTGGTGCCGAGATGGCGCTCAGGTCGCGATGCCTTCGCCTCCGGACCTGTCGCTTGATGCGTTGATGGGCCAGCAAGCCGGCTCGGAGGGCCAGCTACGGGCGAAGGCCGGCGGGATTGCTGCCCGAGCCAGCTACATCGTCGGGTTCGCCTTCAACGATGAGTTCCGGCCAGAGCGGACGGAAGATGGCGGAGTCGTTCCTGACGATGACTACGGCCTTCTTCTAGACGACCCGGAGGGCAGCTCCGAGGAGACGGGCATCTACCCCGATGTGGGCGTCGAGGAGGGAGACACCGGCACCTCGGCGGGCCCGGAGGCCACCGAGGAGGATGCCTAAGGCTGCCTGTTTTTAACTTAGTAAAAATTTCTGTTAGGTAGCAGGTCCACCACCCACTGGGTATATCTGGGTGTAATGAATTCTGGCCTTGGGCCTATTTGAATTTGAACTCGTAGTGTATACATTTCGTGAATGTTTGGGCTCTTGCTTTTTCTCTTTTGAGCCATTTTCGTCTGTTTTTTCCCTCTCGGGCTCCCCCCACCCCGCAAGTCTGACGGCTCAGGCTCCGATCCATAAAAAGGGGTTTGGCCATCGAGAAAAGCGCGCAGTACTTGAGCTGTCGAAACGTTGAGCGCGAGCGAAACACCCACTGGGCCGGCTGGCGGCGATCCGGCGGAGCCGGTTGGCGAGCAGTTGGTCGTGCGGTGGTGTTTACAAGTGATGGGGCCGGATCGATCAACCCGGTGCCATGTTATGAAATTCGTGGATGCATGCGCTTTTTCTTTTTGTCTGTTGAGCCGTTTTCT
>LR738715.1:35207891-35235004 GCA_902687465.1 Secale cereale | reverse complement strand
CCCCCCCCCCCCGAGTCTGACGGCCGAGGCTCCGGTCCGTGACAAGGGGTTCGGCCTTTGAGAGGAGCCGGCTGTACTTAGGCATTCGAAATGTTGAGCGCGGGCGAAGCACCCACTGGGCCGGCTGGCGGCAATCCGGCGAAGGCGGTCGGCGAGCAACTGGCCGTGTGGTGACTACCTGACTTAACTGTTAATGGCATGGCCGGGTTGGGCGACCCGATGGTACTTGATTTAGTGTTCGTGGCATGCTGGTGCTCTGGCCTTTGCGCGCTCGCCGACCGACAGCCGAAGCCGGTTCTGTGGCTTATGGCGGAGCAGGAGGCCGCGGCGATCCCAATGCATCAGGAACCGCTAATTAAGGTGGCGGGTAGAGGCCAAGCCGGTCAGCCCCCGAGCCACCGGGTCGAGTGAATCGGACCTGTGGCCGGATTTTGATGAAGAGATAAGTAAAGCATAAAATGCTGGAGACACAATAACTTGATCGGAAAGGGCAGCCCCCGAGCGTCGTTCGGGGACCCCATAGTTATCAGATGAGTACAAAAGGCAGTGATACATACACGTACACGGCTAACTGTAAAACGGGCGGAGGAGTTCCGCGTTTCACGGACGGGTTGTTTCTTCGCCGGCTATGTCCCTCTTGCGCTTGTTCAACTTGCGGGCGTCGATGAGGTAGTAAGCGTTGCAGCCGCATAAGGCTTTGCTAATGATGAAGGGGCCCACCCATGGGGAGGACAGCTTGTGCTGGCCGGCCTGCTGCTGGACGAGTCGGAGGACGAGGTCTCCCTCTCAGAAAGCGAGGGGCTTGATGTTCTTGCTGTGGTGGTGCCTCGGACCTTGCTGATAGATGGCTGAGCGACTGAGCGCTAAGAGACGTGCTTCTTCGAGCAGATCGATGCCATCCTCGCGGGCTTCTTTGGCTTTGGCCTCGGTGTACATCGTGACACGCAGCGAGTCGAACTCGACGTCGGTCGGGATGGCGGCTTATGCTCCATAGACGAGGAAGAACGGGGTGAACCCGGTCCACTGGTTCGGCGTTGTTCCGAGGCTCCAGAGGACAGCCGACAGCTCGTCGAGCCAGCTGTCGGGTGAGCGTTGAGCGGCTCGACGAGTCGCGACTTGATGCCGGATAGGATGAGGCCGTTGGCCTGCTCGACCTGGCCGTTGGACTGCGGGTGTGCAACGGAAGCCAGGTCGAGGCGGATGCTTGAGACGGAGCAGTACTGCGCGAGCGCGCCCTTGGCGAAGTTGGTGCCGTTGTCCGTGATGATATTGTTTGGCATGCAATAATGCACCGCGATGTCCTTGATGAATCGGATGGCTGTTGGCCCGTCCAGCTTCTTGATCGGCCTTTCTACAATCCATTTGGTGAACTTGTCCACTGCCACCAGCAAATGCGTCATGCCGCCTCGAGCGGTGTTGAAGGGTCCCACCATGTCGAGACCCCAGACCATGAAGGGCCAGGCGATCGGGATGGTCCAGAGTGCCGACGTCGGTTCGTGGGTGCGCTTACTGAAGCGCTGGCATCCCTCGCACTTGAGGATGAGCGACTCGGTGTCTTGGAGGTCCGTGGTCCAGTACAAACCATGAAGAAAATCCTTGGCCACCAGGGACCGTGAGGCAGCATGATGCCCGCACTCGCCCTGGTGTATGTCGAGGAGAATCTCCACACCCTTTTCTTGCTTGTCGCAGCGTTGGAACACGCTGGTGGGGCTGCGCCTGACGAGCTTGCTGTTGATGATGTTGTAGGCGGACGCCCGATGCTGCACTTGCCGAGCTTCGGTCTTGTCCACGGGGAGGACCCCGCTCTCCAGAAACTTCGAGATGGGCAGGGCCCATGATGGCGCCGTCACCACTGCGAGAATGGCCACCATGTCGGGTTTAGGGGCAGCAGCCCCCGAGCCGGGTTCAGCAATCCCCGGGTCGGGAGGGGAGGCGGCCGAATTGATGGTTGCAACCTCTGGGCCAGGCTAAGCAGCCCCCGGATCAGGTTCGACAGTCCCCGGGTTGGGTTTGGCAGTCCCCGGGCCGGGTTGAGGCACGACCGGGTCGTCCGGGATGTTGATGGACTCGGAGTCCGGCGATTGCTTGACGGACGGCTTACGCAGGTGCTCGAGGGAGATGCCGGACGGGATGGACTGTCGGGACGAGGCGATCTTGGCGAGCGCGTCGGCTGCCTCGTTCTGTGTGCGCGAGACGTGGAGGAACTCGCAGCCCGCGAAGAATCTGGACAGCTTCTGAACGAGGAAGCGGTAGCTTGCCATGTTGAGGTCGCGGGCGTCCCACTCGCCGGAGCGCTGCTGCCCCACCAGGTCCGAGTCGCCGTAGCACAGGATGCGTCGGATGCCGAGCTCCTTGGCCAGCCGGAGGCCATGCACAAGGGCCTCGAACTCGGCGACGTTGTTGGAGGCGGCGAAGTGGATCTAGAGCGCGTACTTGAGTTGGTCGCCCTTCGGGGAAGACAGCACAATTCCGGCTCCCAGACCGAGGCGCATCTTCGAGCCGTCGAAGTGCATGCGACAGTTGGTACGTCCAAAACGTATCTATAATTTCTGCTTGCTCCATGCCTCTTTTGGGTGATATTGATATGTTATTTATACACTTCCATACACTTTTGATCATATTTGGACTAACCTATTAACTCAGTGCACCCCCAGTGCCAGTTTCTGTTTTCGGCTGTTTTTGTATTTCAGGTTTTCCATTACGAGAACTGCCAGAAAAATCCCGGAAAAATTATATAAAAAATCAGCGTTCCAGAAGCTTCCCAGCACCCGAGGTACAACCGGAGGGGGGCCACCAGGGCTCCAGGCGCCCTGGTGGCGCGGCCCCCCTCCTGGCCGCGCCGGGGGGGCGCCTGGGCCCCCAAGGCCTCCGCTGATGCCCACCTTTGGCATATATTTATATCGTGTCCCGAAACCCTCGAGAGGGAACCCTTTTTCACGATCTCATCTCTGTTCCACCGCCGCCGCGCTTCCAAGATCGGGAGCATCAGGAGAACTCTTCCCGGCACCCTGCCGGAGGGGAGGATCACCACCGGGAGCTTCTCCACCACCATGGACGCCTCCCGGATGAGTTGTGAGTAGTCTCCCTTGGACCATGGGTCCATGACCAGTAGCTATGTGATGTTCTCCTCCCGTTCTTGTGCTTCACTAATTAGTCCTCGTGAGCTGCCCTACATGATCGAGGCACATATGTAATCCTTATGCTGTTGCTATGATGAGTTTGCTGGGATCCGATGGATTGTGAGATTATGTTCAGATTGTGTTTGAGTAATATATTTGATTTACCTCTTTTATATTTATGTTCGTAAGTAATTCTTGCATGTTCTCCGTTGCTATTTATTGCTTTGGCCAAGTAGTAGGTAGTGACTCCAAGAGGGAACGTTATGCTTGATTGTGGGTTCATGCCCCTCGATGACTAGCTTGAGTGACAGAAACATGAGTCTAGGGGATGTGCTGTTGCCACAAGGGGGAAAACAGCGGTGCTTGTGCCCGCGGGTGCAAGGATTGTTTACTTTACGCAAAGTTCTTTTAATGCAGTTGTCTGTTGCTTTGAGTTTACACTATGGGTGGGACTCGCAACTTAATACCAGCGAGATGTTCTGGATAGATATCTCAAGGTGGATGATTAGTAGTAGATGCAGATGGATTTCGGTCTACTTGCCTTGGCGTACCGCCCATGCTTTGAACCTCTACCTTACTTGCAACATAGTTAGCATTGGTTTGCGCACATAATTCTGTCAATTGCCCAGCTGTAATTCGTTTACCTCACATAGTTGTTTTATCGTCTTTTGGGAGAGAGACATCACTAGTGAACATCATGGGACTCCGGTCCATACTACCATCATTGATCACATCCGCTATTTACTTTTCCGCTTTTACTTACTATTGCAGCATTACCTATCACTATTATCACTTGCTTTTAATCCTTTGTAAACGACAAGGCCGGAGGGATTGACAACCTCTCTGTACTCGTTGGGAGCAAAGTTATTTGTATCTGTGTGCAGGTCCACGTTGATTGCTAATATCTGGCGCCGTTAGCAGTTGACACCTTGTTGAAACTGGGAGTCTCAGGGGAAATCGATCATTGGTATCTTTGCAAAGGGAAAACTTCCGCTACACTGCATCTCAAACCTTCCACTTGGGGTAACCAACGAGGGGCGAGAAGCCATCAGCAGTGCATCGTGTCCAGCGGTGATGGCAAGTACTGGGTCTCGGTCCAGTCGACGAGGAAGTCGGCCAAAGCTTGGGACTTGATCCTGGTGCGGGGCTCGTAGAGGATGGTGTGGCCGGCCAGCTCGAATGCCCACTTGGCAACACGGCCAGAGGCGTCACTACACCCGATGATTTCACCAAGGGGAGCCGTGCTGACCATGGTGACCTCGTGCTCTTGGAAGTACTACTTCAACTTCTTGGTGGTGAAGTGCACGCCATAACACATCTTCTGGTAATGCGGGTAGTTCTGCTTGGAGGCGAAGAGCACGTCACTCAAGTAGTAGACGGGACGCTAGACGGCTTTGATCTTGCCCTTCTCTGGTCGCTCGACCACCATCACCATGATGACCGACCGCGAGGTTGCAGCTATGTAGAGCAACAGCGGCTCCTTCTCGGCTGGCGCGGCCAGGACGGGTACGGTGGAGAGCATGCGCTTGAGATCCCAGAAAGCCTCGTTCGCCTAGTCGTTCCACTCGAATGTTGTCGTCTTCTTCATCAGCTGGTATAGGGGCAAGGCCCTCTTGCCCAGCCGGCTGAGGAACCGGCTGACCGAGGCCAAGCAATCGGTGAACTTCTGGACATGGTGCAGCCGAGCCGGCTGATACGTCTCCAATGTATCTATAATTTTTTATTGTTCCATGCTATTATTTATGATGTTTTGGATGTTTAATGGGATTTATTATACACTTTTATATTATTTTTGGGACTAACTTATTAACCCAAAGGCCCAGTCCAGATTGTTGTTTTTTACCTATTTCACGGTTTCGCGGAAAAGGAATATCAAACGGAGTCCAAACAGAATAAAACCTTCGGGAGAGTTATTTTTGGAACGATATCTTAACAAGAGACTTGAGAACCAAGGCAGAGGGGACACGTGGTGCCCATGAGGGTGGGGGGGTGCCCCCTCCTCCTGGGCGCGCCCCCTGCCTAGTGGGTCCCACGTTGCTCCACCGACGTACTCCTTCCTCCTATATATACCCATGTACCCTGAAAAAATCGAATCAATAGAGAACACCCTAATTCTACCGCCAAACCTTATGTTCCCATGAGATCCCATCTTGGGGCCTATTCCGGAGCTCCGCCGGAGGGGGAATCTTCCATGGAGTGCTTCTACATCAACACCATCGCCTCACCATGAGTTGTGAGTAGCTTACCACACACCTTCGGGTCCATAGTTAGTACCTAAATGGCTTCTTCTTTTTTATCTCAATACCTAGTTCTCCTCGGTCTTTGAGGAGATCTATTCGATGTAATCTTTTTGCGGTGTGCTTGTCGAGATCCGATGAATTGTGGGTTTATGATCAAGATTATCTATGAGAAATATTTGGTTCTTCTCTGAATTCTTTTATGTATGATTATAATATCCTTGCAAGTCTCTTCGAATTATCGGTTTGGTTTGGCCTACTAGATCTATAGTTCTTTCAATGGGAGAAGTGCTTGGCTTTGGGTTCAATCTTGCGGTGTCCTTTCCCAGTGACAGCAGGGGCAGCAAGGCACGTACTGTATTGTTGCCATCGAGGATAAAAAGATGGGGTTTATGTCATATTGCTTGAGTTTATCCCTCTACATCATGTCATCTTGCTTAAAGCATTACTCTGTTCTTATGAACTTAATACTCTAGATGCATGCTGGATAGCGGTCCATGTGTGGAGTAATAGTAGTAGATGCAGAATCGTTTCGGTCTACTTGTCACAGACGTGATGCCTATATATAATGATCATGCCTAGATATTTTCATAATTATTCGCTTTTCTATCAATTGCTCGACAAATATTTGTTCACCCACCATAGAATTCTGCTATCATGAGAGAAGCCACTAGTGAAACCTATGGCCCCCGAGTCTAATCTCAACATATCAATCTACAATCTCTTTATTTTGCTGTTTTTACTTTCTGTTCTTATATCAAAAATACCAAAAATACCAAACTATCCTATCTATCATATCTCACTTTCGTAAGTGACCGTAAAGGGATTGACAACCCCTTATCGTGTTGGCTGTGAAGTTCTTATTTGTTTGTGCAGGTGCGAGGGACTCGCGCGTGGTCTCCTACTGGATTGATACCTTGGTTCTCAAAAAATGAGGGAAATACATACGCTACTGTACCGTGGTCATATACCAAGTACCTATCACAAACCCTTTTCCTTCGCATTACATTTATTTGCCTATCATTTTCCTCTCCCCCACTTCACCCTTGCCATTTTATTTGCCCTTCTTTTTGTCGTGTGTTTATCGTTCGCTTGCTTCTTGTTTGCTTGTGAGTTGGATTGCTTGCTTGTCACTATGGCACAGAACAATATCAAATTGTGTGACTTCTCCAATACCAACAATAATGATTTTATTAGCACTCTGATTGCTCCTATTACCGATGCTGAATCTTGTGAGATCAATGATGCTCTGTTAAATCTTGTCATGAAAGATCAATTTTCCGGCCTTCCTAGTGAAGATGCCGCTACCCATCTAAACAACTTTGTTGATTTGTGTGATATGCAAAAGAAGAGGGATACGGATAATGATATTGTTAAATTGAAGTTATTTCCGTTTTCACTTAGAGATCGTGCTAAAACTTGGTTCTCCTCTTTGCCTAGAAATAGTATTGATTCGTGGAACAAGTGCAAAGATGCTTTTATCTCTAAGTATTTTCCTCCTGCTAAGATTATCTCCCTTAGGAACGATATTATGAATTTTAAGCAACTAGATCATGAGCATGTTGCACAAGCTTGGAAGAGAATGAAATTAATGATACGTAATTGTCCTACACATGGTTTGAACTTATGGATGATTATACAAATCTTTTATGCTGGCTTGAATTTTCCTTCTAGAAATCTTTTAGATTCGGCTGCAGGAGGCACTTTCATGGAAACTACCTTAGGAGAAGCTACCAAACTCCTTGATAATATTATGATTAATTATTCTCAATGGCACACCGAAAGATCTACTAGTAAAAAAGTGCATGCTATTGAAGAAATTAGTGTTTTCAGTGGAAAGATGGATGAACTTATGAAGTTATTTGCTGCTAAGAGTGCTTCTTCTGATCCTAATGATATGCCTTTGTCCACTTTTATTTAAAATAGCAATGAATCTTTGGATGTGAATTTTTTTGGTAGGAATAATTTTGGTAACAATGCTTATAGAGGTAATTTTAATCCTAGGCCTTTTCCTAGTAATTCCTCAAATAATTATGGTAATTCCTACAACAACTCTTAGTGAAAGATGCCTTCTTAATTTGAAACTAGTGTTAAGGAGTTTATGATCTCGCAAAAGAATTTCAATACTATGCTTGAAGAGAAATTGCATAAGGTTGATGAATTGGCTAGAAGTGTGGATAGAGTTACTCTTGATGTTGATTCTTTGAAACTTTTATCTATTCCACCTAAGCATGATATCAATGAGTCTCTCAAAGCCATGAGAATTTCCATTGATGAATGCAAATAAAGAACCGCTAGGATGCGTGCTAAAAAAAGATTTATGAAAGCGTGGTCTTCTAGTTATCATGAAAATAAAGATGAAGATCTGAAAGTTATTGATGTGTCTCCTATTAGATCCCTGTTTTCTAGTATAAATCCCGATAAGGATGGGACTGGAGATGAGTCTACTTTAATTAAAAGGCGTCCCAATGATTCAGAGTTTTTAGATCTTGATGCTAAAATTGTTTAAAGTGGGATTGAAGAGATTAAAACTTTCCATAGTCATGAACCCACTACTTTGGATTTTAAGGGATTCAATTATGATAATTGCTCTTTGATTGATTGTATTTCCTTGTTGCAATCCGTACTAAATTCTCTGCATGCTTATAGTCAAAATAAAGCTTTTACCAAACACATAGTTGATGCTTTGATGCAATCTTATGAAGAAAAACTTGAATTAGAAGTTTCTATCCCTAGAAAGCTGTATGATGAGTGGGAACCTACTTTAAAATTAAAATTAAAGATCATGAACGTTTTGCTTTGTGTCCCAAAAACTTTGTGTGATTTGTTAGGTTTCCATGAGCTTGATGATTGTTCTTTAAATTTGCATCTTGCGGATTCTACTATTAAGACATCTATGGGAAGGATTAATGATGTTCTTATTGTTACCAATAAGACATATGTGCCCGTAGATTTCATTGTTCTTGATATAGGTTGCAATCATTCATGTCCTATTATTCTTGGTAGACCTTTCCTTAGAACGATTGGTGCAATTATTGATATGAAGGAAGGAAATATTAGATTCCAATTTCCGTTAAGGAAAGGCATGGAACACTTTCCTAGAAAGAAAATTAAATTACCATATGAGTCTATTATGAGAGCCACCTATGGATTGCCTTCCAAAGATGGCAATACCTAGATCTATCCTAGTATCGTGCCTAGCTAGGGGCGTTAGACGATAGCGCTTGTTGGGAGGGAACCAAATTTTATTTTCTTTGTTTTCGCTTCTGTTTAGTAATAAATATTGCATCTAGCTTCTGTTTAGATGTGGTTTTGTGTTTTAATTAGTGCTTGTGCCAAGTAGAACCTTTGGGAAGACTTGTGTGAAGTTTATATGATCTTGCTGTAAAAAAACAGAAACGTTGGCGCCCACGAGAATAGTCACCAGATTTTACTGGAGAGTGCTATTTATTTGATTATTTTTGCAGATGATTAATAAAAAAATTCCTCACGTTTACCAATTTATTTCAATTTTTTTGGAGGTACAGAAGTATGCAAAAGTTACAGATTACTACAAACTGTTCTGTTTATGACAGATTTTGTTTTTCGTGTGTTGTTTACTTATTTTGATGAATCTATGAGTATTATTGGAGGATATGAATCATAGAGAAGTTGGAATACAGTAGGTTTAACACCAATATAAAAAAGAATGAGTTCATTACAGTACCTTTGAGTGGTGGTTTGTTTTCTCATACTAACGGAGCTCACGAGATTTTTGGCTAAGTTTTGTGTTGTGAAGTTTTCAAGTTTTGAGTATGGCTTTGATGGACAATGGAACAAATAGTGGTAAGATCCTAAGCTTGGGGATTCACAAGGCACCCCAAGGTAAAATTAAAGGACAACCAAAAGCCTAAGCTTGGGGATGCCCCGGGAAGGCATCCCCTCTTTTGTCTTCATCTATCGGTAACTATACTCGAGGCTATATTTTTATTCACCACATGATATGTGTTTTACTTGGAGCATCATGTATAATTTGATTCTTTGCTTGTTAGTTTGCCACAATCATCCTTGCTGGACACACATTTTTGAGAGAGCTAATGTCGGGGGAAACTATCCTCCCATGAGCACCTATGGGACCGGAGTCCCTTCTACGTTGCGGTAAGGGAGCGGAGGGAGCACGAAGAGCAGATCGAGGAGCACACGCGGGCAGTTTACCCAGGTTCGGGCCGCGCGGACGCGTAAAACCCTACTCCTGCCTTGGTTGTATTGAACTCGGGAGCTTGAAGAGCTACAGTATTAGCTACACCGAGCGAGAGAGTTTCTTAGGTTCCGAACCCCCTCTACGTTGTGCATGGGCCTCCTTTTATAGCTCAAGGGGTCGCCGACAGGTGTCAACGTAGAGGAGGGCAAAAATGTAAATTTGGTGGTAGTTGTAACAGTGCGTGAACAGTAGATAAACAGTGGTCTTCACCTAACTTTGACAGTGGGGGACAAGGGCATTAAATGCCCGTCACCGTCGACCCCAAAAGTGCCCGTCCATGCTTCTCCATTCGCCACGGCGGTAGCCTCGTCACCGCGGCTTGCCATCGTGTGCCCCAGGCTGCACAGCCATCCACCACGCATCCCTGGAAGGGCCCCAGGGCGACGCGTGGGCAGAGGAGCTGGAGCGCGGGCACACAGCGTGGGTTTCCCCGACAAGCACCTTGTCGGGGCCATGATCTTGCCGGGCCCGGAAGCTGGTCGCTCCCCGGGTCCTGCCGGGGCGCATGATGCCTGAGGCGTCTCTTGAGGTATGTATTCCTTGGTCTTCCTGGCAAACTCCACTTGCCAGGGCCTTGCGCTAAAGTGATAGTCTTGAGCCTGGTACGGCCTTCCCGGCAAGCTCCTCTTACCGGGGCCTTGTTCTTCTGTCTTGTATACTTTGTTCTTGAATGGCTTCATAGGAACCAGGAAGATTCCCAGCGAGCACGTGGTAAACCCTGCTGCGGGAAGCTGCTACTGCCCGTGCACAAGTTGGGGTACTAAGGTACCTCTATCTTAGTACACCGACAGCTAATATGTCCTAGAATTTGTTATAACACTCTGTGTGCTTCACTTATATCTTTTGAGCTAAATTGTTTTACTCTAGTGCTTCACTTATATCTTTTAGAGCACAGTGGTGATTTTATTTTGAAGAAATTGTTGATCTCTCATGCTTCACTTATATCCTTTTGAGAGTCTTTTAGAACAGCATGGTAATCTTCTTTGGTTAAAAAACTAGTCCTAATATGATAGGCATCCAAGATGAATATAGTAAAAAAACTTTCATACCAAGTGCATTGAATATGATGAGAAGTTTGATACTTGATGATTTTTTGAGATATGAGGATAATGATATTAGAGTCATGCTAGTGGAATTATAATGAAATTGAGAAATACTTGTGTTAAAGTTTGTGATTCTCGTAGCATGCACGTATGGTGAACCGCTATGTGACAAAGTTAGAGCATGAGGTATTTGTAGAGTGTCATCCTTTGTGTGGAGGTCGGGGGCGCGCGATGGTTAACTCCTACCAACCTCCCCCCTAGGAGCATGCGTTGATTTCTTTGTTTTGATGACTCGAAATTTTTTGCAATAGGTATATGAGTTCTTTATGACTAATGTTGAGTCCATGGATTATACGCACTCTCACCCTTCCACCATTGCTAGCCTCTCTTGTACCGCGCAACTTTTGCTCGTACCACACACCCACCATATATCTTCCTCAAAACAGCCACCATACCTACCTATCATGGCATTTCCATAGCCATTCCGAGATATATTGCCATGCAACTTTCCATCGTTCTGTTCTTATGACACGCTTCATATTGTCATATTGCCATGCATGATCATGTAGTTGACATCGTATTTGTGGCAAAGCCACCATGCATAATTTTCCATACATGTCACTCTTGATTCATTGCACATCCCGGTACACGGCCGGAGGCATTCATATAGAGTCATACTTTGTTCTAGTATCGAGTTGTAATATCGAGTTGTAAATCAATAAAAGTGTGATGATCATCATTATTAGAGAATTGTCCCATGTGAGGAAAGGCCAAATAAAAAAAAGATGGCCCAAAATATAGATATAGAGAGAGAGGGGCTAAAAAAAGAGAAAGCCCCTCCAAAAAAATAGAGAGAAAAGAGAGAAGGGACAATGCTACTATCCTTTTTCCACACTTGTGCTTCAAAGTAGCACCATGTTCTTCAAGATAGAGAGTCTCATGTTTAGTCACTTTCATATACTAGTGGGAATTTTCAATAAAGAACTTGGCTTGTATATTCCAACGATGGGCTTCCTCAAATGCCCTAGGACTGCATGAGCAAGCAAGTTGGATGCACACCCACTTAGTTTCTTTTGTTGAGCTTTCATACATTTATAGCTCTTGTGCATCTGTTGCATGGCAATCCCTACTTACTCACATTGATATCTATTGATGGGCATCTCCATAGCCCGTTGATATGCCTAGTCGATGTGAGACTATCTTCCTCCTTTTTGTCTTCTCCACAACCACCACTCTATTCCACCCATAGTGCTATCTCCATGGCTCATGCTCATGTATTGCGTGAAAGTTGAAAGGTTTGAAAAAATTGAGTATGAAAACAATTGCTTGGCTGAAACCGGGGTTGTGCACGATATGAATATTTTTTGTGATGAAGAGGGAGCATAGCCAGACTATATGATTTTGTAGGGATAACTTTCTTTAGCCATGTTATTTTGAGAAGACATGATTGCTTTATTAGTATGCTTGAAGTATTATTATTTCTTATGTCAATATAGACTTTTGTCTTGAATCTTTCGGATCTGAACATTCATGCCACAATAAAGAAATTACATTGAAAATTATGTTGGTTAGCATTCCAAATCAAAAATTCTATTTTTATCATTTACCTACTCGAGGACGAGCATGAATTAAGCTTGGGGATGCTTGATACATCTCCAACGTATCTATAATTTTTTATTGTTCCATGCTATTATTTATGATGTTTTGGATGTTTAATGGGCTTTATTATACACTTTTATATTATTTTTGGGACTAACTTATTAACCCAAAGGCCCAGTCCAGATTGCTATTTTTTGCCTATTTCAGGGTTTCGTTGAAAAGGAATATCAAACGGAGTCCAAACAGAATAAAACCTTCGTGAGAGTTATTTTTGGAACGATATCTTCACAAGAGACTTGTGAACCAAGGCAGAGGGGACACGTGGTGCCCACGAGGATGGGAGGCGTGCCCCCTCCCCCGGGGCGCGCCCCCTGCCTCGTGGGTCCCACGTTGCTCCACCGACATACTCCTTCCTCCTATATATATACCCATGTACCCTAAAAACATCGAAGCAACAGAGAAAACCCTAATTCCACCGCCGCAACCATCTGTTCCCGTGAGATCCCATCTTGGGGCCTGTTCCGAAGCTCCGCTGGAGGGGTGATCTTCCACGGAGTGCTTCTACATCAACACCATTGCCTCACCATGAGTTGTGAGTAGTTTACCACATACCTTCGGGTCCATAGTTAGTACCTAGATGGCTTCTTCTCTCTTTTTGGATCTCAATACCAAGTTCTCCTCGGTCTTCGAGGAGATCTATTCGATATAATCTTTTTGCGGTGTGTTTGTTGAGATCCGATGAATTGTGGGTTTATGCTCAAGATTATCTATGAGAAATATTTGGTTCTTTTCTGAATTCTTTTATGTATGATTATAATATCCTTGCAAGTCTCTTCGAATTATCGGTTTGGTTTGGCCTACTAGATCTATAGTTCTTGCAATGGGAGAAGTGCTTGGCTTTGGGTTCAATCTTGCGGTGTCCTTTCCCAGTGGCAGCAGGGGCAGCAAGGCACGTATTGTATTGTTGCCATCAAGGATAAAAAAGATGGGGTTTATGTCATATTGCTTGAGTTTATCCCTCTACATCATGTCATCTTGCTTAAAGCATTACTCTGTTCTTATGAACTTAATACTCTAGATGCATGCTGGATAGCGGTCGATGTGTGGAGTAATAGTAGTAGATGCAGAATCGTTTCGGTCTACTTGTCATGGACGTGATGCCTATATATAATGATCATGCCTAGATATTCTCATAATTATTCGCTTTTCTATCAATTGCTCGACAGTAATTTGTTCACCCGCCGTATAATTTTGCTATCATGAGAGAAGCCACTAGTGAAACCTATGGGCCCCTGGTTTATTCTCAACATATCAATCTACAATCTACTTTACTTTGCTGTTTTTACTTTCTATTCTTATATAAAAAATACCAAAAATATCAAACTATCCTATCAATCAGATCTCACTTTCGTAAGTGACCGTAAAGGGATTGACAACCCCTTATTGTGTTGGCTACGAAGTTCTTATTTGTTTGTGCAGGTGCAAGGGGCTCGCGTGTGGTCTCCTACTGGATTGATACATTGGTTCTCAAAAACTGAGGGAAATACTTACGCTACTGTGCTGCATCACCCTTTCCTCTTCGAGGGAATACAACACAAGCTCGAGAAGTAGCACCAGCTTGCGCATATGCTCGATGGCCTTGATTTTCTCCGGGTTTGCCTCAATGCCGCGCTCCGAGACGAGGAAGCCGAGTAGGTTTCTGGCCGGGATGCCGAAAACACATTTTTCCGGGTTGAGCTTGACCTTGTACTCGCGCAGGTTGGCGGAGGTTTCCTTCAGGTCATCGAGGAGCGTGAGGTGCTGCTTGGGCTTCACCACGATGTCGTCCACGTAGACGTGGATATTGCGGCTGAGTTGCGGCAGCAAGAATTTTTGCATGCAGCATTGGAAAGTGGCTTCGGCGTTCTTTAGGCCGAACGACATGGTGATGTAGCAATACGCCCCAAAGGGCATGATGAAGGACGTCTTCAAGGCGTCGGCCGGGTCCAGCTTGATCTGGTGATAGCCGGAGTAAGTGTCCAGGAAGGACAGGAGCTTGCACCCAGTGATGGAGTTGATGACTTGATCGATCCGCGGGAGGGCGAATGGATTCTTGGGGCAGGCCTTGTTCAGGCTGGTGTAGTCGATAAACATGCGCCAAGTATTGTTTTTCTTCAGGACGAGGACTGGATTGGCCAGCCACTCGGGGTGAAACAATTCCATGATGAAGCCGGCCGCCAAAAGCTTGGCGATATCTTCACCAATGGTCCTTCTCTTCTCGTCGGAGAAACGTCGTAGGGGTTGGCGGACAGGCTTGGCGTCCTTGCGGACGTGGAGTTTGTGCTCAGCGTACTTCCTCGGGATACCTGACATGTCCTTTGGGGTCCATGCGAAGATATCCCGATTCTCACAGAGGAAGTCGGCGACCTCGCCTTCCTATTTGCTGCCGAGGCGGGTGCCTATGACAATGTACTTGCTGCAGCCGGGGTCTTCCAGGTTTAGCTTCACCTTCTTGATCTATTTGGAGGGCTTGAACGAGGCCTCGTTGGTCGGCTCCTCGGCCGGGATTGGCACAGCCGACGCCTCGTTGGCCAGAGCGATGATCCGGTCGAGCTGGCGCCGCTCCTCGGCTATGACCAGCGACTCGACCAGCTTGGAGCCATCTCGGGCGCACTCCAGGAACTTGCGGTAGTCGCCGGTGACAGTGATGAGGCCCTTCGGACCCGACAGCTTCATCTTCAGGTAGGCGTAGTGGGGGACCGCCATGAACTTGGCGAGCGCGGGCCGGCCCATCAGCGCACGGTATGCACTGGATAGGTCCACCACTTCGAACCAGATCAGCTCACATCCGAACTGGCTGCTGTCGCCGAACATGTCGTCGAGCCGGATTCGGCCGATCAGAGAGCATGAGTGGCAGGGAACGATGCCATGGAAGACGGTCCGGGTCGGCTCCAGGTCTTTGGCCTCAAGGCCGAGCATGGTCATGGTGTCCCGGTAGAGGATGTTGATGCTACTATCGCCATCGATGAGGACCCGAGAGAACTTGCACGTGCATCGAGGCATGATGATGGTGGGGTTGAGGAAAAGGGTGTAACCTGATACGTCTCCAACGTATCTATAATTTTTTATTGTTCCATGCTATTATTTATGAAGTCTTGGATGTTTAATGGGCATTATCATTCACTTTTATATCATTTTTGGGACTAACCTACTAACCCAAAGGCCTAGTCCAGATTGCTGTTTTTTGCCTATTTCAGGGTTTTGCAGAAAAGGAATATCAAACGGAGTCCAAATAGAATGAAACCTTCGTGAAAGATATTTTTGGACGATATCACGCTCGGGAATCTTCGGGACCAAGTCAGGGGACGAAGGGCCAGCCCTCGAGGGTGGGGGGCGCGCCCCCCTTCCCAGGGCGCGCCCCCCTGCCTTGAGGCTCGCCCACACGGCCCCCGGTGCCCTCCTTCTTCCTATATATACCTACGTACCCTAGAAACTCCATACGCAGAGAGAAAACCCTAATTCCACCACTGTAGCTTCTGTTCCCGTGGAGATCCCATCTTGGAGCCTGTTTTGGGAGGGGGATCCATCACGGAGGCCTTCATCATCATCATCATCGCCCTCACCATGAGTTGTGAGTAGTTTACCACAGACCTTCGGGTCCATAGCTAGTATTTAGATGGCTTCTTCTCTCTCTCTGGATCTCAATACAAAGTTCTCCTCGGTCTTCGAGGAGATCTATTCGATGTAATCTCTTTTTGCGATGTGTTTGTCGAGATCCGATGAATTGTGAGTTTATGATCAAGGTTATCTATGAAAGATATTTGGTTCATCTCTGAACTTTTTATGTGTGCTCATAATATCCTTGCAAGTCTCTTCGAATTATTGGTTTGGTTTGGCCTACTAGATCTATAGTTCTTGCAATGGCAAAAGTGCTTGGCTTTGGGTTCAATCTTGCGGTGTGCTTTCCCAGTGACAGTAGGGGCAGCAAGGCACTATTGTATTGTTGCCACCGAGGATAAAAATATGGGGTTTTCATCATATTTCTTGAGTTTATCCTTCTACATCATGTCATCTTGCTTAAGGCGTTACTCTGTTCATATGAACTCAATACACTAGATGCATGCTGGATAGCGGTCGATGTGTGGAGTAATAGTAGTAGATGCAGGCAGGAGTCGGTCTACTTGTCTCGGACGTGATGCCTATATACAATGATCATGCCTAGATAGTCTCATAATTATTCGCTTTTCTATCAATTGCTCGACAGCAATTTGTTTACCCGCCGTAGAATACCGCTATCATGAGAGAAGCCACTAGAGAAAACTATGCCCCCCGGGTCTATCTTTATCATATTACTTTCCCGTCAACTAGCCAATTTTTGTCGCCGTTGTTTATTTGCTTTCTTTACTTTCTGTTTCTATACCAAAAATACCAAAAATATAATTATCATCTCTATCAGATCTCACTTTCGTAAGTGACCGTAAAGGGATTGACAACCCCTTATAGCGTTGGCTACGAAGTTCTTATTTGTTTGTGCAGGTGCGAGGGACTGGCGCGTGGTCTCCTACTAGATTGATACCTTGGTTCTCAAAACTGAGGGAAATACTTACACTATTGTGCTGCATCTCCCTTTCCTCTTCGAGGGAATCCAACGCAAGCTCAAGAAGTAGCATAACCACCCGAGTTCGGCATGACGGCCGAGTGATACTCTAGTGTCCAGGTGACCGTGCGCTCCGACCAGTGCATGTATTCCAGCTTGGTCGGGATGATGGTGTTCACTTCCTGCCGAAGGAGGCGCTCGCCGCGCTTGTCGTTGCTGAGGCTGGTAAAGACAACGTAGGCCGCGTTCTGGTTCGGGTAGGCATCGTTGCGCATCACACCGCCAGCCGAAGGCGGAGGCGGTCGCCTCGCTCCTGGTGCCTGGGCCAGAGGAGGTGGGACGTTGCCCCTTATCAGGCGGTTGGTGATGGCGCACTGCCGGAGCGTGTGCATGGACGGCCTTGCGCCGCTGTGGTGCTTGTAGTGAGCGTCGAGCATCTCCTCGAAACTCATGGCGGGTTGCCATGTCGTCTTGTCGGTCTGCCCATGTTTGGCGACCGGCTCGGTTGCGGGCTCCTACTCGGCGGCCACGATGAGCCGGTTGTCGTGGCGCTGGGCCTGCTGCTCAGCCTTACGCTTGTGCGGCTGCTTGTTGTGCTGATGCTGTCGGCTTCCTTCGCCGGTCGGCTTCAGACGGGGAACCAGCTTTGCCTTGCCGGCTTCATCCAGTGCCACCTGGATCTTCATGGCGGAGTCGGCGTTGGTGTATTTGAGCGTCGTCCCTATTTGCGTGGACATGGTGGTCGGCTCGGAGCGTAGGAGCTTGTGCTTGAGAAGGGTTCTGTCCCGACACCCATTGACGAAGTAATGGATTGCCTGGACCTCGTGGACGCCCTCGCAGCTGTTCCGGAGTTTGGTCCAGCATGCTCGGTACTCCCGGCTGGTTTCCGCCGGCCCCAGCACACACATGGCGAGTTGGCTGGGACGGTCGGGTCACCGGTAGGTTCTGATGAAGTTGCGCATGAAGGCCTGCTCGAAGTTGACCCAAGTGTTGATGTTGCCCACCGGCAGACTATTCAGCCACGTGCGGGCTGACCCTTGGAGCATGAGCTGTGCGTAGCGGACGACGAGGCGGTGGTTGCCGCCGGCGATGCCGATGACGGTGGTGTAGTCGGTGAGCCAGTCTTCCCGCTTCACGGTGCCATTGTACTTGGGGGTGTTACGGGGAAGCGTGACCCCTTTAGCAAAGGGCTCGCTCCGAATGCGCGGGCCGAAGCACGCCGGTCCGACTGGACCGGTTTCCTCCAGCTCATGGCAGAGGGCGAGCCGGTCGAGGCGGTGGCGGGCATCGGTGTTGTCGATGGCACGTGGGCCCAGCCGGCCGGTGACCGCGCCGCGGGGGGCCAGGTCGACCGCAGTCTGTTGCTGGACGGGCTGGTGAACAGGGTTGAGCCGACGCTGGACTTTCGAGGGCGACTCGTCGCACAAGCCGCTGGCGGTAGCCGGGGCGGGGTTCCGCCGAATCTGGGTGCGACCTGAGTGCGCCTCGCCGGGTGGTGAAGACGCCATGTGCTGGTTGTCGTCGGGTCCAGCAACGTGGGCGGAGCCGAATCCGGCCAGCTTGGCGAGCTGATTGAGGCGGCCCTGCTGCGCCGCGGTGAGGAGGTCGTTCACCCTCTTGAGGCGATCCTGCAGCTCTTCGCCTGCGAGCTGCTCCAGGCCGACCGCAGCCGCCTGAGCAGCGCGCATGTTCTTTACGGGAGTCTCGTAGATGGGAGGGAGGGTGCCGAGGGCGCGTCCGATTGCGCCGCCCCGGGCCCGCACGTCGGCGACCCGGCTTGGCTCAGGCGCGCCAGATGTAAAGCCATGGCGGCGTTGCACTCCAGCTAAGCGGAGTCGAGGCGACGCTGCATTGCGGCGACCATATGGGTGAGGTCCAGCAGGCGCTGGCAGTCCTCGTCGAGGCGAGTCTGGGCCTCAGCGATGTTGGAGGCGTCGACGTCTGTCCCGATGGGAACGCGGAGGCCCTGCATCGTGGCACGCAGCGGGTTGGGCGAGCCGGCCCGATCGGCCGCGGCCTTAGCTTCGGCGGCCTTTCTCGCCACGCTCGTCGAGGAGGAGGTGCCGGTGTCGGTGATGAAAACCTCTACGCAGAGGTCCATCGCTCCGTCGGGAACGCTGCCGCCGAGGGATATGGGGGAGTCGGAAAAGTCAAGTACCTCGCTGGGATACTCGTCGGCCGTAGGCGCACTGGAGATGCGTAGTGCGGCGAAGGAGGCGGCGAGGGCGTCGATGACATCGTCCGCTAGCGCGACGGGCTCGTCGGAGTCGGAGGGGAGCCCCGTCTGAAGCATTCTCCCGGCCAGGACCTCGAGCTGCCCCATGGTGGATGCCAACTGTCGTGGTGGGCGCACGGCAGATGCCAAGGGATGGCTGAAGATAGGAGGAGGCTCAAGGGCACTTGTGGGCTCCACAGGTGAGGTTGGCATGAGCGAGCGCGGGACGCAAGACTTACCCAGGTTCGGGGCTCTCCGGAGAGATAACACCCCTAGTCCGGCTGAGTGTAATTGATGTATATCAGTACAGGGTTGCTCCTTGAGCTGTATGGAGGAAGGAGGAGGACGGGCCAAGGCTTAGGCTGCTTCTCCTTGTGGTGCGTGAGTCTACTGATCCGCTCTCGTTCTTTCTATCGCATTGCCTAGTTCTCGTCCGCCCGTATGCATGAGGGCTCCTGGGGGTTTTATAGGTCAACCCCTCAGGGGTACAATGGTAATGTTACAAGACCGTGGGGCCGGGTTGTCATTGTCCGGGAAGCCGGCACTGGGACCCACCGGGTACAAGGCTCGTCGGGTTCTCCGGGCACGGGACCCGCTGGGTACGGGGGCACTGTGGGCCGTCTTGTCGATCGTCAGGGAGTGGCCGGGTTGAGTCGGTTACCGTGGCGCTCCGTCAGGTCGCCATCAGCTGGCATCATTAATGATGATGATTGCACTGTTACCACGCCTCGGCTGACCAGAGGCATGGGCGGGGCACTGTTGCCTCGGTCATCAGTAGGTGGAGACTCGTCCCATCATAGTCAATAATCTAGTTCACATCGCCATGTGATTAACACCCAAAGAGTTTACTAGAGTCAATAATCTAGTTCACATCGCCATGTGATTAACACCCAAAGAGTTTACTAGAGCCAATAATCTAATTCACATCGACATCTGATTAACCCCCCAAGTGTTCTAAGGTATGATCATGTTTTGCTTGTGAGAGAGGTTTTAGTCAATGGGTCTGCAATATTCAGATCCTTGTGTACTTTGCAAATTTCTATGTCTACAATGCTCTGCATAGAGCTACTCTAGCTAATTGCTCCCACGTTCAATACATATCCAGATTGAGACCCAGAGTCATCTGGAACAGTGTCAAAACTTGCATCGATGTAACCCTTTAAGACGAACTCTTTATCACCTCCATAACCGAGAAAATTTTCCTTATTCCTTTAAGGATAATTTTTTACCGCTGTCCAGTGATCCACTACTGGATCACTCTTGTACCCCCTTGCCAGACACGTGGCAATGAACACATCAAGTCCGGTACACAACATGGCATGTTTTATAGAACCTATGGTTGAGTGATGACCCACAAGTATAGGGGGTCAATTGTAGCTCTTTTTGATAAGTAAGAGTGTCGAACCCAACGAGGAGCAGAAGGAACTGACGAGTGTTTCTCAGTAAGGTAGTGTCTGCAAGTGCTGAAATTGTAAGTAGCAGAGTACTTTGATAGCACTAGTGCAGAACCGGGCTATAGCACCGGTTCTTAAGGCCCTTTAGTGCCGGTTCTACAACCGGCACTAAACGGTGGGGACTAAAGGTCCCCTCACTTTAGTACCGGTTCAGCACGAACCATCACTAAAGGGCCACCACGTGGCACGAGACAGCGCCGAGGACGGGGAGATCTTTAGTACCGGTTGGTAACACCAACCGATACTAAAAGATTTAAGGGGTTTCAGGTTTATGAATTTTTCCTTTAATTTTTTGTTTTCTATTTAATTCATTTTCATTTGCTGCTTTTTACGATACTACATATTGTACATGTAAGTATATATATAAATAGAATTTATCGTAGAACTGTATATATATACTCATAACATTATGAGAATAATATTCTCATAACACTTCCGAACTGCTTTGTGTTACTGCATTGGAAAGCTATGCGCACTGTACCACAGAGACCAGCGAACTTCATGTTTGAAAAAACTGTACGTGTTGTTTTTTCGGTACCTTTTTGGCTCTAGTTTTTTAACCGTTTATTGGAATTATGCGTGTAATATACCGTTGAAAAGCTATGGAGTATACGCAACTTCGCCATGTTGAACACTTTTCGAAATTCATCATAGTTTAAGAGCACTTTCGAAAATCGTGCGTCTCACAACGAATGGCAGCGAGCGTTTTCTGGCTTTTTTTCTAAACCGCTTGCGGAATGAAACATATGATACACCGTTGGAAAGATATCGTCGGCGCGCATCTTTTTAATATCTATTATTTTTTCTAATTCGCTACGGTTTAAGAGCAGTTTTGAATTTACTAAATTGCGGAATTGTGTTTTTCGAATTTTTTCAAATTTTTGGTACTGTTTTCACTTCAGTTTTCTAACCGTTTGTCGAAACAAGGCATATAATATACCGTTGGAAAGCTACGAACGATTCGCAACTTTCATATGTTGAAATGTTTAAGAGATTTCTTACGGTTTTTAGTTAAATTTGAAAATTGTGCGGCTGACTACGAAGGGCAGCGGCCGTTTTTTCGTGAAATTTTTACGAAATGTTGGTCGAAATGATCCAAATAATACACCGTTGGAAAGATATCGTCGACACGCTACTTTTCATGTAGAACACTCCCTCTAATTCATTACGGTTTAAGAGCAGTATTGAAATTACAAAAACGCGGAAACTTTGTTTTTCGCGATAACAAAATCGACGCGTGCACTGTATCGGACAGAAAAGCGCATTGCATCAAACTGAAAAACGCACTGCATCAGACAGTCAATCGAACCTCATGATTTATTTTGTTGGACGTAGATTTTTCTCGGAGGAGTTTTCTTGTCTTTTTTCCAACTTTTTTTTCCGAAGGAAAGTGGACCGCAACACTTCCGAAAGTGAAGCGGAACACTACGAAAAGTGAACCTCATGATTTGTTGTTGTCTTTTTTCGTACTAATTAATTTTTTACGCGCGCTGAGAAGTGTTGAGAAGTAAGCTGCTTTCCGATGTGTTTTTGTTTTTGGATCACCAAGTGAACCACAAAGGTTTTTTTATGGCCAACTTCGTGAGAGAACAAAGTGATCTTGAAAAAGTCCTTTGCAATAGATTTTTTTTAGACCAAAGTGTACTGCATTTGTTTGTTTTTTAGACCAAAGGTTTTTTTATGGCCAACTTCGTGAGAGAACAAAGTGAGCTTCAAAAAGTCCTTTACAATGGACTTTTTTTAGACCAAAGTGTACTGCATTTGTTTTCTTTTTTAGACCAGTGAACTGCATGTTTGAAAAAACTTTACGTGTTGTTTTTTCGGTATCTTTTTGTTCTAGTTTTTAACCGTTTATCGGAATTATGCGTGTAATATACCGTTGAAAAGCTATGGAGTAGACGCAACTTCGCCATGTTGAACACTTTTTGAGATTCCGCATGGTTTAAGAGCAGTTTTGAAAACGGTGAACAGTATGTTTGAAAAAACTGTACGTGTTGTTTTTTCGGTACCTTTTTTGCTCTAATTTTTTAACCGTTTATCGGAATTATGCGTTTAATATACCGTTGAAAAGCTATGGAGTAGACGCAACTTCGCCATATTGAACACTTTTCGAGATTTCGCACGGTTTAAGAGCAGTTTTGAAAACGGTGAACTGCATGTTTGAAAAAACTGTACGTGTTGTTTTTTTGGTACCTTTTTTGCTCTAGTTTTTTAACCGTTTATCGGAATTATGCGTGTAATATACCGTTGAAAAGCTATGGATTAGACACAACTTTGCCATGTTGAACACTTTTCGAGATTCCGCACGGTTAAAGAGCAGTTTTGAAAACGGTGAACTGCATGTTTGAAAAAACTGTACGTGTTGTTTTTTCGGTACCTTTTTTGCTCTAGTTTTTTAACCATTTATCGGAATTATGCGTGTAATATACCGTTGAAAATCTATGGAGTAGACGCAACTTCGCCATGTTGAACACTTCTCGAGATTCCGCGCGGTTTAAGAGCAGTATTGAAAATGGTGCGACCGACGAATAATGGCAGCGAGCGTTTTTTTGCGCTTCCGAACTACACAAGAAAACTGCACTGCATCAGGGTATGAGCCGGCGCGACGGTGCTGGGGGAAGGAGGCGGGGCGCCAGCGCGGGGGTAGGAGGCGGGGCTGTGGTTGCTGTCCTCGGGGCGCTCCACGCTAGAAACCTATTTAAGTGGGGTGTTATGAGAATAAGGTTTTTGTTATGAGAATAAGGTCTTAAGGGGTGTTATGAGAATAGACCCACCCTATATATATATATACTACAGGAATCAGGCACTTTGCCATCCGCCATGGCGGACGGCAAAGGCATACCTGGCGGACGGCAAAGGCCTTTGCCGTCCGTCAGTAGAAGGCAACAGGTCCGGCTGAATAGGCTATGGCGAAGGCTTCTTTGCCGTCCAATGGCGGACGGCAAAGATGAAATGGTCTTTGCCGTCAGCCGGCCAACGGCAAAGGTCCTGGACGGCACACGTGGCAGCTTATCGCCGTTAGGGGGCTAACAGTGCGCTTTGCCATCCACTGGCAGACCGCAAAGACCATTGCACCTTTGCCGTCAGCCAGCAGATGGCAAAGTAACCAAATAGGCCAGCCCCCAGGTTGTACAGGTAGCTGCCACGTGGCATATTTGCCATCTGCTAGCTTACGGCAAACCTCTTTGTCGTCTGCTAGCGGACGACAAATATCCTGTATAGCCCCTGTTTTTTCAGTTTTTTCTTAAATTCATTCAATTTGAACACACAAGTTTCAACACACAAGTTTCATCATACAAATTTCATAGAAGACATATCCAACACACAAGTTTCATCATACATACATAGATAACCAACACATAGTTCCATCCATACATATTATATTACAAAAGTTTCACATTGTTCATCCAACAACGTTATCCATCCATCCATATAAAATGTTCCATCCATGCAAGTTCATCGATACAAAATAAAAGCAAAAAAGGTAAAAGAAGCACTCCATCCATGCAAGCTTCCGTGAATTAAATGAAATCTGCAAAATGGGAAACAAGAGAGTTAGAAGAAGAAGAAGAAAATGAAGAAGAAGAAGAATACTAGAAGAAGAAGTAAGCATACTTATGTAAAATGGAGCTAACCTAGCTAATTATGCCATTTTTTAGTGAACTAAGCATATTATGCCATTTTTGATATAAAGCAGCTAAGTATAGGTCTTTATTGAGCTAACCTAGGTAACTAAACATATTAGAACTAAGAAGAAGAAGAAGAAGAAGAAGAAGAAGAAGAAGAAGAAGAAGAAGAAGAAGAAGAAGAAGAAGAAGAAGAAGAAGAAGAAGAAGAAGAAGAAGAAGAAGAAGAAGAAGAAGAAGAAGAAGAAGAAGAAGAAGAAGAAGAAGAAGAAGAAGAAGAATAAGAAGAAGAAGAAGAAGAAGAAGAAGAAGAAGAAGAAGGAGGAGGAGGTTTTTACACATTTCCTTCTCATTCTCCTTCTTTTATTCTTTCTTTTTCTTCTTTTTCTTCTTCTATTCTTTCTTTTTCTGCTCTTCTTTGTTTCTCTTCTTATTCCTTATTTGTGTCATTTTATAGCTTACATAGGTAATTATGCCATTTTTGTGCTAACATAAGTAATTATGCCATTTTTGAGCTAACGTGGGTAAAATGGATCATTTTCGAGTTAACCTAGCTAAAATGGATCATATTGGAGCTAACCTAGGTAAACTGGGTCGTTTTGGAGCTAACCTAGGTAAAATGGATCATATTGGAGCTAACCTAGGTTTAATGTGTCATTTTGGAGCTAATTTAACTAATTATGCCATTTTTGAGTTAACTAAGCATAAATATGCCATTTTTACACAAGTAAGCCAAGTTTATGTCATTATTGAGCAAACCTAGGTAACTAAGCATATTAGAGATAACTTAGCATATTAGAGCTAACTTAGGTCATTTCGGAGGAAACAAAGGTAAGTATATATCATTTTGGAGATCTGACATACCTGACATAGTTCACTCCTCCTTCTCCTTCTCCTTCTCCTTCATCATCCTGATGCGCCTAGAGCGGCGAGGTAGTGGGATGTAGTCTTCTACCACAATTGGCATGGTCATGTCGCCCGGCTGTGGGATCGCCGGCGTCACCACCATCGTGAACTCATTGTCAGGCACCACCACCATCATGAGGCTATCTTCAGGCAGCACCATCGCTAGGTCATCCTCAGCCACCACCATCGCTTGCCCATCGTCAGCAACCACCATCGCTTGCCCATCGTCTATCACCACCATCTCTTGCCCATCGTCAGCCACCACCATCTCTTGCCCGTCGTCAGCCAGCACCTCCACATCCCCACTCTACTCCTCTTCTTCCCCACTCCATTTCGGATCATCCTCACTGCTGCTTTTGCTGTAGCCAGACTCGTTGCTGCTAGTGTTGTAGCCAAAGTCGCTGCCGCTGCTCCGATTGCCTGACAAAATGCAATAAAGTTTTTAACAATTAGTGTGAGACAAAGCCAAATGGAGTGGAAGAAGAGGCAGAGCGTACTAGCATCATCGTCGTCCTTGTAGCGCATGCGGCACAGAGTCGTGTTGAACACCTTCACGGTGAGCATCGCGTCGCCGTCGTACCTGAAGACAAGGAAGTACACATGCCTCAGGTCGTAGACACGGACAGACTACTCCCAACCACGACACAGGTACATGTGGTCCTTCCTGATCACCACCTTCACATCCCAATGCCTGTGAAGCCCGCTGCCGGCCTGTCGCAGCGTCACATTCTTTGGCCGATGGCCGTCCAGCATCTCCATGAAAGTGTCAGGCAGCCTCTGCAACGTGGGTCAAGGAGTTATGTAGCAAACAGCAAAGTTATGATAAAGAGATGGATGAAGGGGAGATCTCTCCTTTTATATACCCGCCTCTTGGAGGAATTCTCAAGTATGATCGCGAATAACTCGAAACCGTCCAACTCGTACTCCATTGTGGTAGAGCATAGCCTGCGGTGGCGGCCTCCCCCCATCTCTGATAATCAACAATATCAACAACACTTAATTGATTTCGTAGGTTAGTTGGCAATGGCAATTTGCACCCTTCAAAACTAGGGAATTTTAGACATGAAAGAAAACAGAAAATGTTGAAAACAGAGCATAGTAACCTAAAAAAACACAACCAAAATTAATTAAGTGTTCTAAAATCAATAAAAGCACAACCAAAATAACAACCCAAAACTCCTAATACGTACAGAATGCACACTTCAGATAACACAAAGCAACACCATTTATATCCAATCAAAGAAAGGCCTCAACAATGTTTCCAAATTATTGGGTTTTTGGACCACTAGTACACCACTTAACATAAAACAACAACTTATAAGAAATAACCCTACCGTATGAAACCCTAAAAATGATAGGATCCTAAAAGCGCCAAATAATAATACACTACACTCAGGAGCACAACACAGAGATCAGTGTTAACAAACAAACGCAATAACTCCACATCAACTTGTAAAAAAAATCCAACATCAGCATCACCCCCCAGTCTAACGGTAAGAGCATCTGGACAAACCACAAGAGATGTGCAGCAAGGGGTCTTACCGCAGCCCAAACATAACTGCTAAGTTGTGCATTCAACGATTTCGTGCTTAAAACCTAAACCCAAAGAAAGAAAGAAACGTGTGCGCGTGCGTATAAATCCATCCGGCCCATCCGTAGGCCAACAACGAAGACGCACGCAGGCAGCGCCGCGTCTACCGAATCCCCTCCTTCCCCTCCACCCGATCCCATGAACTAACTAAGAGCATCTGCTAAGTTGTGCATTCAACGATTTCGTAATGGCAAAACCCTTTACCTAACTACGAGCATCCATCACCTCACCAAGAAACTAAATGAAGAACCTAAACCTAAACCTAAACCTAAACCTAAATAGAGAGAGAGAGAAGAGGGGGAAGAGGGAGGGGTGATGCACCTCCGTGTTGGGGACGGCCGGGGTCGGGGGAGGGGCCGGGCCGGTGGGGCGACGGTGACGCCGTCGGGGTCTGGTACGGCATCGGAGGGGTTGGAGCTCGGGACGGCGGTGGTCGACGACGGGACGGCGACAACGCCTTGAGGTGGCCGTGTTCGGCGACGACGTCGGAGAGGTGAGGCAGAGGCG